>JALJCO010011131.1:0-262321 GCA_023101725.1 Atherinomorus stipes | reverse complement strand
CTAGCCGCTATGTTAACAAGCGGCAGCTAGCAGTGTTTGGTGGCTTTTTCGTAATTGGAGAGTTTTCAAACGAGTGTTTCAGTCTGAGAACTGAGGGAATATCTCCGCTCACTCATTCTACGGGACCGTGATAGCTGTTTTAGTAAATTAACGCTAACAGATGGAAGCAGGCTGGCTGATCCAGACACCTTACAGGAGAGGATGAAGACTGCGCTGCATTGGGTGAAGTTGCTGGACATCTAATCCAGACATCATGTGTGTCCAGCAAACAGAAGCTCTGAGCATAGAAATAGCTGGATGCTTACAGCTATGTCAGAAATGGTCACGACACGTTCCAATTATAAAATACATCAATCTACGTTTGGATCTTTGTTTGCTGCAGTCGCAAGTTTTGCAGAGCCAGGTCAAAGCGAGAAGAATGACATGAGACCTGGATCATCGTCAATGGGGGAAACAAAACCAAGAAAGAACCGAACCTGCATGGCTGGTAAGTTTAAGCTAACAGAAATACTTGCAATGCAGCTGTTACACTTGGTCTCTTGTGTGTTATGATGATTTGTTGTATTGCTTTTATGGGAAAAGCATAACATATTTGATGTTTTCAATTCCCTATTGGAGACGAGGGTCTTGTTGCAGTCATTCAGAAGTAGAATTTAAACTGCAAACACGAGCATTAATGATGATTGCCTCTGTTCAGTCTTTTTATCTTATTGCATTGAACCATAATTGTCCGTTTTTTCTGAGGACTAGTGTCCGTTGGTGTCCTAAAACTTTAATTTAAAACCACGAAGGTTGTTCCTACTACTCTGGCACCCAAACACACATAGACAACATTTTAAAGTTGTAATAACACTTGAGAAAGCTCATTTCTACACTCTTCGCTGCGCACTTTCCTCTGTTTTTGCCTCCAGCTACAGCGACGACATCACTGTGACGTAGGCTGTGAAGGGGTCTATAAAATTAAAGACCACCATTCAAACAAATTGGATTAGGTTAAAATAAAAATCGAAAATTGTGCATTCAGACCTGCAGTGTGAACGTAGCCCTAGATGCATTCCTTCTCCAACACACTTGAATCAAATGAATGGCACAATATCAGGCCTCTGCAGAGGTGAATGACATGCACATGAGGGAATTCAGGTGTGTTTGAGAAGGGCTGCATGAAAGTTGCAGCATTGTGGCTCAAGGACTGAACTTGGACACCCCTGACCTAGCGTATGAAAAGGAGGGGGAAAAAAAACAAAACAAAACAAAAAAATCAAAATCAAATCAGCATTAATGTTAAATCTAAAGTAATTCATAAGGCTGAATTATCACCCAGGCCTCCTGGCGATCATTGATGTGTAGTTACTATAACATTTCAGTCAAAGATGGAAAGATTTTCATGAAGAACTGAGGTACATCTCAAACCTATGCCAGTCTCAGTTTCATATTGTGTACTTGCAATGCAAAACAGCATAGCCTTGACATTTAATTGATGTGTTCTTCTCTCATCCATCCATTTATGCCACTTCATCAGTCAGCTTCTCCTTTTGACTCACTGCCCTGATGAACACCTCCACCTCCTGCTGAAATTATAATGATCTGATGTTAATTGATGGCTCTGGATAATGCCATGGCATGAGCCCAAGCATGCACCACACAAATCACATTAATGATCAAATCACAGGTCTTAGCCCCAAGACACATTGTAGATGAATTTTACATAAAAATAATAATAATATTTTCTCATTAATTTATGAAAAGGGCATGTTTCACATCACCATTATGTGGCTATTAGAGAGCATGTTTGGAAGAATTAATGTGTTTTCCAATAAACTTGTTCAGAACATATAGTAATTCCATGCTTCTTTTTAAATGATCTTTTCACCTCCCTGTTATTGTTAATTAAAATGTTTCCCAATGAGGCACAAATGCTGTAGGAGCTTCATGCATTGAAGAGTGATTTATGCAGTTTAATTTACAATGACTTGCAGAAGGTTTTATCCTGCTGGCATTTTTTCTTTGTTTTTCTTTTCTTAATAGATTTGTTTAAAAAAATGTCTGTTAAAAATAGTCGAAATTAGTAATGTTTATTGAAGAAGTAGAAGGAAAAAGAAAAACATCTTATTGCTCTGAGGTGCGGCTCATCTCTGGACCATGGACTGATCAGTTTTGGTTGTAACTTGCAGCATAGGGAATTGGGAGGATGGGTGAGTGGATAAGCGAGGCAGACGGGTGAGACGCATCACTCACACTTCAACTTTCATTTACACATGTACACAAAGCTTTAAAAAAAGAAAAAAATACATCGATTTTCAAGTTTTAATATATGATTCTAAGGTCATGATTTATTGTGCTACCATGATTGTTGTAAATCTGTGCTGTATGGTTTTTATATAACTATATCTATCCACTGTTATCAAAATCCCTCTGTTGTCTCAGCTATTGTAGCCAAAATGATTACATTTAAGTGTAGATAACAGTGATAATTGGACCAGGAGGAAGGGTTGCTGTTCCTGTCTCAAACTGCTTTGTCTAGTTCGTCTGTTGGATTACATGCACAAATTGATCTGTTTAGAGCCTTCATGCCCATAATTAACATGAGATGTCAAAGCTTAAAACCAAGAGCCCACAAAGAATTTCCGGGATTAAGGCAGCTTCATCAGGGTTGGTTCTGAACAAACACCCAGCCCCAAGAAAAGTGGTGCTACATGAGAACCAACTGGGTTAAGATCTAACTTGTAAACACTATCACCAATTTGGTCAACAAAGAAAGTAGCACACCTGACTCTGCTTAATCACCAATAAATACTGCTCATCTGCAACTGAGAGAATGGTCTGTGGTCTTGAAGCTTTATGTTTGTCCCAAATCCAAAAATAGATGTTATTTGCCTCACTTAACTCAGCAATCATAAACTGTGATTCAGAACCACAATGAAAGCAAGCCATGGCCCTTCGAGCAAAAAGTAAACAGATGAGTCACTGGCCTGTTTTAGCTGCTCTGTTTTTAACTAGCATGAACTACTCCTTTTTTTTTTTTCAATTGTAGATAAAAAATGCAATGGATTATGCTATCACAGACAACAATAGAAGCAAATACATGCCAAATTAGAAAGAAAAGAAAAAGAATCTTCGATGATTGTGCTGCACCAGATTTCAGATAGGGAGCATTTTTATGGCTTCTCTGCACCCTGAGCCAGAGTCAGAATCTGTTTGGTCCAACCTGTGTTTATTGAGTTAGATCAAAGGTTGTGCACAGTCTTTGTGACTCCAAACACGGTGGTAAGGTAAGAGATGCAAGACACATTTGGTTTGCTGTGACAGAGCAAAGGATGATTCATTGATGATGATGCTTCATTGAAGTGCAGGAACCCACACAAGTATATCATCTCCTCAGTTTGTGTCCAACAACATCAAAGCCTTCCTTCCTCTCAGGGATGCCTCCACAGTGAATTAATTTGGCAACAAGGGAAAAGGGAGATGGTTTTTCACAATAACAGTTTCTTTGCTGGAAAGCGTGTCCAACTGTGCAGAAAAGAGTGGGCCCTATTTATTATTGTGATTCTGCTTGCAACTCAAGTATAGGAGGTTCAAATGGTTTATGAGAGACTCTGAGGACTGAGAAGACATGTGTAGACTTCTAGTTACAGACTGTCCTTCAACAGAGGCAATCTCTTCATGTTAATAAAAACACAATCTTACATTGTAATCGCTCACTTAGTGGGCCCTGCACTGGCACAATAGAAAGGATATTACACACCCAGGAGTGACTCAAAGTTTTTGAATACATTTGTTTGTCAGGGTGGTTGCTTCTCTGGGCTTGGTGGCATTTCATTTTATTGAAACTAATTGTGCTTTCAAATAAGGTCATGATAACAATGAGTCTGAAATAAACATCCACCGTTGGGGCTTTTATGAATTTAAAGTGAAATAACCTTGGAATTTTTAAAAAACATAAAAGCATAAGTTTGGTGATTTTTTCAATCATGTCCATTTAAAAGATCAAGACCTCAGCTCTGTCTACTCTTCATGTAGAGTTGAATTTAAAGATGTCAGAAATGTACAATGGATAGTAGAGGTCGATCGATTAATCGGTTTGGCTGACTAATCGTGCTGATGGGACGTTTTACAAACCATCAGCATTGGCGGAACTTGGCTCCAATAGTAGCCGATGGCTGCAATTTTTTTCCCACAGTGCCATAAACTGCTCCTTCCTTGCCCTGCTCTCTGATCACTGAGGAGCAGGGCTGTTCTTCACACAGAGAGAGCATGGGTGAAAGGTAAAAAGGGTGTGTGCAGGGCAGTAGAGTGAGGGAAAGAAGTGGTCCAGGTGGAGAATATTACCAGACCATGACACCAGTAAGTGCAATACAACCTTCATGAGTTGAAAGTCAGCAAACATAACCTCGTTGGCGGAGGCAATAAGTACCAGCTGTTCAACAAGAATAAACGTCAATCATATTTCAGCATACACCACCACGTTTCCACCGGCATGTTTTACATGACCACAGTGCTTGCTGAGCTAACAACAAACAAATGAAAGCTGTCTGTAGCTACTTTCAGACTTGCATTGCAGAATATGCCATAAAGTCCATCCGCTAAACATGCCACTTCCTCAGGGACAAGTCTGCCACAGCTTCGAGGTGAAAGAGTTTGTCTGCGGAAATTGACTTCTTCATGCTCCAAACTATCGTTATTATATCGGCCTTTAAAAATCCACTGTGGGTCGACCGCTAATAAACAGACCATGACTTAAAGGGGAAACTCAGTAACTTTTTTACCTCAATAAATGCTTTTCGGAATCCCCGTAGGTCTAAACAATAAAGGAGTGATTCAATGTCCCCCCCTCCCGCCGCTGCCTCTGGCCTGCGAGCAGCTCTATACAACTTTGCCTGCGCCGACCCGAGCAGAACTTGCGACAACAGAAACCGCTGTACGGTACTCAGGTCCCCTATCTACCGAGCTGCTTCCAGCTCTGATTTTAACCAGACTACCAGCACTAATTCGAAGAAAACATTTCTTTAGCTTCACACCACCTAAACACCGGCTCCTGGCTCTCATAACCAACTCTTTGCTGGACCAGAGTGATTCACGTAGCTTGCGCTGCCTGGGCGCATCACTGCTTCAGGCTCAATAATCACTTGTCATGTCCGCAAAAAGTAAATAAAAGTTTGTATTCTTACCTGCTACCCGCCAACACCAGAGAAAAATATAATCCACGGCATATTTACCCACAAATCGCGGGTTAAACGTCCCGTTTCAGAAGAGACAGGTCTTTGCTTTGAGCAGAGGGAGACGTGGTGTTGCTACCAACGCAGCAAAGTAGCATCAACAAGCTAGTAAACGCTTAGAAATATATCCAGCGATCAAATAGAGGAAAAGACAGGTAGAGAAGCCATCTGTGTGCTGTGGGGGTGTAGGGGGGGTTGAACTTTAAGACAGTGAAAGGACGCCACTAGGGGGAGCCCCGAGCTGAAGTTACTGAGTTCTGCTTTAAAGAGGGAAGTTCAGGATTTTTGACATAGGGCCTCGTTTTCGAGGGAGCCAGGGTTCTATTCATCACTGGAGACAGTTTCATCTTATTTCATCTCATATTCTTGTTATCGGTGGTCCCCGATGCTAATGCTTGCATAAGTCAATAGGAATCTGCTAGTCTGTCATTAACAACAATCGCAATCATGTCCACTCAACAGAACACCCCAGGCAAACCAGTGATAACACAAGACTATCTGTGTAAATGCCATGTTAAGAAAATAATGTTACAAATAAAACTTACATTGCATTACAAATAACACATTACATTTTGAGGAAGTAGATTCTCACCAGCAGCAGAATGACACATTGCTTCCAGGTGGCAAGACAGGAGAGCGATGCGGTTCAAAACAAACAGAAGAGTGCCACAGTATTCGAAAATCACTCGCTGCCAAATATCGGAAGTAAAAATGTGTTACCACTGAGACTTTTTGACACATTTACACAGATAGTCTTGTGTTATAACTGATATGCCTTGGGTGTTCTGTTGAGTGGATACGATTATTATTAATGACAGGCTAGCAGATTCCTACTGACTTATGCTAGCATTAGCATAAGTCAATATGTCAATAAGTCATATTCTTGTCATATTCACTGACAAGAATATGAAATGAAATGAGATGAAACGAAGGTTACGATATGGTAACCCTAGTTATATTAACACAGGGTCCTGCTTTAGGGATTGCTGTACAGATGTACCAGTGAACTGTGTAAGTGGATTCATGTTTTCTCTCCTCTCTCTTTCTCTCTTCCTTTTCCTTACTCCTTTTCTCTCTGTTTCACTTTCTATCATTACCTCTGTTAACTTTCATTTCTCCCTTGTCAGGCCCAGCAGTATGATATGGAATGGTGTAATAGACAAATGTTTAATTAAAGAAATAAAATGAATAAACATGATATCAAGTGGAGCATTATGTTCATAAAGCACCGCTTGGTAAAGCAAAACTGTTCAACAGAATAAAGCAATCAGATTTCCATTCTGCTTGCTTCGATGCTGGACAGGACAAGAAAAAAAAAAAAAAAAAAAAACAGGGTCCTGCTGCTCTTTCACCTTACGCTGCATCCTGTTGCGCTGACTAGGGCCGTTTCTCAATCTGCGTACTTGTGTGCTCATGGACTCATGAAACATCATCACCCGCGGTCCAAGTCATGTTCCATTAAAAAGTTCGCTTCTCAGCAAGTTTCCGCTGCTGCACCTAGCACACCCATGTTATTAGCTGCTGCTGCTGCGCGCCCAGCTGGAATATGCTGTCCTGCGGCAGTGGTGGCAGTGGTTTTCTGGACCCTGATCAGCCAGCCGATTGCAAAATAAGGAGCGCAGTCAAAGCGTCTTCGAGCGGGGGCACACTGGGAAACATGATCTCCATTTGGCTCTGCACATGCAAGAAAGACGCCACCCTTGTGACAGCGTCTTGGTCTTCAGCGGCTCTGGCCATGATGCCTTCACGCACTGCCAGATGTCAGGAAGTGCTGGGGAGACGAAAACAGATCGGGGGGCCTAACACCATCAAGCCGTCGGCGAAAATTTTTTTTTCCCCTTCATCTCGCTCAGGTGGCGGGCCCACAACAGAAGACGGAGCAGGTCTGGTAGCCGATGCCATCTCAGGCGGAGTGGAGTGGCAACCTCCTCCTCCATGGCATCGTCCTCAGATTCCAGCTCTTCCTCCTTACTGTCATCAGGAGACATGGTGAGAAGAGCGTGCTTCCTCCCGAGACACTCTAAGCAGAGATGATATAGTTCTTGGAGCGGCGACTCAATTTAAAGGCCAGGTGGCATGTTGTAGTGCCTCCTGTAAATGGTTACGGGAGATAAGTCAAATAGCAACCTAATTAAAATAAACCATCTTAACTAAATCACTGCCAGGAAATTGATGACTATAATTATGACACTGACCATAACCTGCTGACAGCATCTCATGATAAGCAGGTTGTGTACACGTCGCTGGATGCAAGATATATAAATTAATACAGAGTTCATTGAGATCAGTCAGTACACTGTCTCAGCTTTAGAGGAACAAACCAGGATGTGCTGTTGGCTTCATATGATTGCAAAGCATACAGTGCAAATATGGCTGTACTGCATCACTGGTTTTAACTGCTCATAGTTTAAAACCTGCATGGAGGGACAGTAGAAACAGAAAACGAATGTAATGTGATGCATTCATCAGCACTTAATTCATGTAAGGAGTTATGACCAAATTATAAATTGTTAAGAGTGGAATCAAGCACAAAAAAAAAAAAAAAAAAAAAAAATGCTGCATTCAATGGCAAATGTGGATTTTGTAGATCTACCCTCAACCTTGGGAAAAATCTAATCAAAAATACACTCACATATTGAATGTCCTAGTCAGGAACTTGAAGGTTAGTCAACCCTGACTTTTGTTAAATCTTTTGTTATTCTTGATCTGGTATCACCCTGGGAACATACCAGAGGATTATTCTCTTTTTTTATGTAAATTAAATTTTCAACAGCAGCTTGCAAAAGAAATTATCTCTTTGGCATGCATTTATTTATTTATTTGTTCATTCTTTTTTTCCATTACAACCTGTAATTTAAATGAATTTTGGGGGAAATTTTACTCTCAAATTGACAAAAATAGGGGTGGATACATTTAAGTTATTTAGACTACTTGTGAGAATTTGCAAGAGAGACCACACAGCAAGTTTACTCGTTCTTACTCCCCATTTCTAAGAACTTCACATCAAATGCAGCAAGATGATAAAGAAAAGAAATGAACAGGACAACACGACAGACGAAGCAGATTCAAAGAAGCAACTCAATCCACATTCATGGTCTAACTAATGTGATGGCAGCTGCAGGTGGGATTTTTAGTAAATGACATCATAAATGACATGACATACAGTTACTTGACTAAATAATATAAATCACCACTTCTACTCATCTTTACAAAAGTATATGTATTTCTTCCCAATTAGACAGGAATGAGAATATTCTGCATGTGAGAATTTCCTCAAGTGTTGCAGCATACGTTGCTAGGAAGGTCAAGCTTTCCTCAAAGAAAATGTTTAAATGGAACAACATTTTTGCTCAGTGTGATGAGTGTAAGAGATTGAAAACTTTTGCTGTGAACTTTGAGTTCGATGTGATGCATCACTTTCATCACCTTCAGAAGAGCTAAGAGTTTAATTTAAACTCAATTAAAAACCTAATTTAGTCACACTTATTAAAAACTGTACACTTAAACCGAGGCAGGAGGAGTCCATGTTATTTATGATGTCACCCCTCCTGCAACTTTAAAAGCCTCTTAAAATACAGCAAAAATTTGCTTGATTTATAAAAGCCATGAGATGAAATTCTTAACCAACAGGCAAGATGTATTCTGAAGTGACAACTTTTGGATATTTACATTTAAATGACTGGTGAGCTCTAATGTGAGCTCTAATTAGGGATGTTGTGCTCGAGTCCATCTACTCGACTCCGCCTCGATCTTATGAATCGGAAGTCTTGCAAGCACTGTTTTGGTGGAAGTCTCGGCTTGCCAAAAGCTACGTGACCACATCAACCGAGGCCTCATTACATCATCCGCAAGAGTTGAGTGGAAATCTTAAAGGGACTGGGTTTATTAATCTGTCAATGGTTAATACGAGGTTACAGTCACTTGGGAATGTATTGAAAAACACTTAACTTATCAGAGGATAATTCCAAGATATTAACCACAAAGGAAAAACTAACAGAAGGTTGACAACGTATTTTTTATTCTACACTGAGTCAGAGACAAGACGGCTCCAGGCAGCGCTTCCCTCAGCTGCAGTACACATCCACAGCCAGCAGATGGAGCTCATGCTGACTGTCTCACGTCTCAAGACGTATCGATCTCTTGGCAGCTGTGTCAAAATGTCTCCTTGTCTCATGAGGCTTCGTTTTCATCATCCCTAGCTCTAATATCTAATCTGTAGTTCAATTAGCACATTGAGCATATGTTTAAATAAATGACATATGCAGGCATTAGACAAAAATGAACCTCATATTCCTAACTGTGCGTTCAGCTTACACTATGAGTTTGCATGGGAGAGCTAGGAGATGTATGCTGGCAAATTCAGGAAGTTTAGTTTATTTAAGATCCCCATTAGCTGTAGCAAGCTACAGCTGTCCTCCCTCGGGTCCGACAAAAAAAATATATGAACATCAAAAACAAAATATACAAAAAATTATTTAAAAAAACAAAAATATCCAAAATAATCAAAACTAAACTATAAAACACAGCAAGTCAGGAAGAAACAGCAGTTTTCTGTTGATAATAAACCCTGAATGTCTTGATAAAATAAAATGAAAAACAAGTAAACGTGATGCAATCCTGTTTGGTTGTACAGTAAGAGCTCTGGGAAATTCCACCTGTACTTATGCTAATATTTTACCACTACAACCAACAAGTCATTGCCATTCTACAGTACCCATCTCTTTTTAAGTGGTAATTTATTTGGCATGTGGGAACTTTACATGAAGCCATTTCTCTACAGTTTGTGTGTCACAGTGGCATAAAGAGCATGTGTGATAATGTCTTCACTGAACCATTTTGTGCTTGGCTACAATGTTTTAAGAACCAGATGCACACACCTCCCAATGGTGACCAAAACTGAGCATTTTCACTTTCTGTCTTTAAGTTGAGATCATTTCCAGTAAGGCTGAAAAAACTGAAATAACCTGAAGGACAACTGGAGAGGGAGATAGAGACGCATGCAGTGGATGAGATCGAAGGAGAGAGGAAAAGGAAGTAGATACTCTGGAGATAACACGTTTGTGGGAGGAACATGCAGTAAGCAGAAAAACAGGAACAGAGTGATAACATGTGCCAAAGTTCACCTGCACACCTGAGTAAAGCCACTCCTTACCCAGGACACATCAGGGATGGGTTGAAGCGGAGACAGGAGCAACTCTGAAACCTCACAACAACATTTTATATCCCTTTTTAAGCTAATTCTGGCTGTTTGGGATCATTTTGGGGAATAAAAAGTTTTCTTTTTTCCTTTATTGTGTTACATGCTGCTTTTATTTACCTACCCTTTCAGACTTGTCTCTGACCAGAAGTTAAGAGCAGAATTTCAGAGTAATTTTTTGCAGCCTGTAACTGAGGATGATGAGGTCGGTGAATGTGATGAGCCTTCTCCTGTTCTGCTACGGTAAGTACAGAAGAGCTCATTTGGATCTACAATTTGACTTAAAGACATTGCTTGTTTCTTCAAAGTAGCCCCACTGAAAAGAAATAGATAATGGCACTTAAGTCATAAAGCGAACTAATTTGTTTGAGAAGATTAATTCCCTCTTTCAAAATGAAGGAGAGTCCCGGATGTCAATGAGGACGAGTCATTTCCGATACAGATCAATAAAATATGCTGTAACCTTTCATAGCTGATTCACTATTATCTGTATTGCTTATAGATATCCTTCAAACTTGTGCTTTTCACAGCCTTAATATAATCTACAAGAATTTTTACACTAAAATTCAAAGTTGTTCTGTGTTGTCAAGTAATTTTTTCTGCAATTAAGGTTGACACAATGAAAATATATATGTGATACTGACATGTTGAGTTTAAAAAGAAAGATGCTGTTAATGCCATGGTCTGATGTAATGAGACAGTTTTCTGTGTCCTGGGATCTTTTTTTTTTCTCGTCTTGTATTAAAAAGATCGGATGATAAAAGTTAACAAAGAGCAGTTTTGAGTTTCGGCCAGTAGCAATGGCAAAGTCAGCTTTCAAGAGCTCCCTACAGTCTTAAATTCTGCGTGTACAGTTACATTAAGGCCTAGCCAGGTACACTGCACGTACTGATTCACTACTTTTGGCTGTGGATAAATGCTTTAAATTATTGTCAAACGGCAGAAAATTGGTGTTACAATCTGTAAAAGAAAAGATGTAACTCATAGCACAATGTCAAATACAGAAAACCATCCCTTCTGACTTAGTAGAAATCATAAAATGATGTAATTAGCAGGAAAAAAAAACCTGGATTTATAAATTTCTTTAAACATCTCAAACATAAAAATGAAGCACACTGACTAAAAAAAACAATTGTTATCTGCCATAAACAGATTTTCACACAGTCTCCACTTTTCCCACCAGCATGTCTCTCAGTGGGAAATGGTCAGGTCAAGTTTGTTTCCAAGAACTTCTTCAATGAACTCCACTGGGATCCTGTGAAGCCTGCATTTCCTGGGCAAAAGGTGCTCTATAGTGTGCAGTACAGGAGGTAAGACCAAGATTATAGATTTATTATGTTTATAATGCCCACTTCTGTGTCCGTGCACTCTTGAGAGATTGTGCCTCTAAACAGAGCTTCACATGAAAAGAAAAAAAGAAAAATATTGTTTGCAGGGTAAACACTTTGAATAACTTGTCATGACAGAAGGAGTATTGTTTAGCGATTCTTACAAGATGTGTAAACAGGATCTCTATATGGCCTTGTCTATGGGATTTCTTTGTATTGCACTCTGTTGCAAGTCAATTTAGTGAGAGCACAGTGTGCTTTTAAGCTTTTCTTGGCTTTAAACTAACATTCTTTATCAGTTTTACACAGTCACTACAAATTACCCCAAGAAAGCCTAAATGTCATCTCAACTACTCTGTACTACTTTCTCTGACAAATGTCAAGTGCTACTTCTGTACTTACTAACATTTCTCCTTGTCTCTGTCACCTGGAATTGCTGGGTGACATGCAGCATCAAATCAGCCACTGAAAAACACGAGTTCAACAACACTGGTTCTTTGATAAACAAAAAGGCTGTAATTTGTCTTTTGTGTGTTGAAGTGATTGTGTGTTTTGTGAGGCTAGGATGTTTGGTTTTACCCCACAGAACAACTCCTCAGTAGAAATGCATGAATTATTGAATTTTTAAGTGTGAAGTCTGTAATTCATGCTCATCTATAGTTAATTCATTAATTGGTACCAAATTGTGGACATATCATTGTTGCATTTTGATTTGCTTTTGGCGTCAGTAAACCTGCATCAAACTGTTTCCATGACAACACAAACCTTTCAACCCTGTTTTTTTAAACATGTGTTTAAAAATCTTTCGCCCAATAATGAAATAATTATCTACAACCTCAAGGGCTGTTTTAATACTTTAAGAGTCATATTAAAGAGAGATTTGTGTTAGATGTGTAAACATAGTATCCTCTCTCCATCACTCACATATGTGAAAGGACAGATGAAAAACAAATTCCAGGTTCAAAAACGAAAGCGAAAATTCTGCCGCCTTAACCACCTCCCAGCGCCACGGCAACCGTTTCAAAAACTGAAGCTGGCGTGGCCGCTCACCCGCGCCACGTCGATCCACCGCTCCAGCAGCCGAGGCCCGCTGGTTGGGCTTGAGGCCCGGGTTGCTCAGGCAGGTGGTGATGACACAGTTAGTGAGCGGAGTTGAACTGGGCCACCGTGGCCCGGATGGTGGGGGCCAGGTGCTCCTTCCCCCTTCTTGTCCCGCTGGGGCCAGATCCCCCCAGGCATTGGTAGGGGACCACCTTCTTAAACAGGTCCTGGAAGGACAAACAGATGCAGGAAATGAAAGCTGTTTCAGATGTTGTTAAAGGTACAGTACGCAAAAAAAAATCAAAGGTCAATGGCAGAAAAATGTGATCTATAATTAAAAACTGTGTTTCTATTGATGAGTAATCGCTGTGTCAGAATAACTTATATGTTTATTTTCTTAGAATGAGTCATTTGTATCTACTTGTTGGGGGGTGCACACTACATGGAGGCTTGCCATATTTGTTCCACCATTTTACTACGGTGTCCCTGAATGGACAAAGCAATGTGAGTGAAGTGGGAAACTTATGAACTTTAAAACCAATCAGATTCTAGCTTCTGTATCACATGATGGTGGTAGCAAATCAGATTCTAGCTACTGTATCACATGATGGTGGTAGCCTATCAGATTGTTGCTTCTGTGTCACATGATGGTGGTAGCCTATCAGATTGTTGCTTCTGTGTCACATGATGGTGGTAGCCTATCAGATTGTAGCTTCTGTATCACGATGGTGATAGCCTACCAGATTCTAGCTTCTGTATCACATGATGGTGGTAGCCTATCAGGTTCTAGCGTCCGTATCACATGATGGTGGTAGCCTATCAGACTCTAGCTTCTGTGTCACATGATGGTGGTAGCCTATCCAGGTTCTAGCGTCCGTATCACATGATGGTGGTAGCCTATCAGACTCTAGCTTCTGTGTCACATGATGGTGGTAGCCTATCAGATTGTTGCTTCTGTGTCACATGATGGTGGTAGCCTATCAGATTGTAGCTTCTGTATCACGATGGTGATAGCCTACCAGATTCTAGCTTCTGTATCACATGATGGTGGTAGCCTATCAGGTTCTAGCGTCCGTATCACATGATGGTGGTAGCCTATCAGACTCTAGCTTCTGTGTCACATGATGGTGGTAGCCTAACAGATTCTAGCTTCTGTGACACATGGTGGTGGTAGCCTATCAGATTGTAGCTTCTGTATCACATGATGGTGGTAGCCTATCAGGTTCTAGCTTCTGTATCACATGATGGTGGTAGCCTATCAGATTGTAGCTTCTGTATCACATGATGGTGGTAGCCTATCAGGTTCTAGCTTCTGTATCACATGATGGTGGTAGCCTATCAGATTCTAGCTTCTGTATCACATGATGGTGGTAGCCTATCAGATTCTAGCTTCTGTATCACATGATGGTGGTAGCCTATCACCAATCAGATTCTAGCTTCTGTGTCACATGATGGTGGTAGCCTATCAGATTAAAGCTTCTGTATCACATGATGGTGGTAGCCTATCAGATTTTAGCTTCAGTGTCACATGATGGTGGTAGCCTATCAGTTTCTAGCTCCTGGATCACATGATGGTGGTAGCCTATCAGATTATAGTTTCTGTATCACATGATGGTGGTAGCCTATCAGATTCTAGCTTCTGTACCACATGATGGTGGTAGCCTATCAGATTCTAGCTTCTGTACCACATGATGGTGGTAGCCTATCAGATTTTAGCTTCAGTGTCACATGATGGTGGTAGCCTATCAGATTCTAGCTTCAGTGTCACATGATGGTGGTAGCCTATCAGTTTCTAGCTCCTGGATCACATGATGGTGGTAGCCTATCAGATTTTAGCTTCAGTGTCACATGATGGTGGTAGCCTATCAGTTTCTAGCTCCTGGATCACATGATGGTGGTAGCCTATCAGATTCTAGCTTCTGTATCACATGATGGTGGTAGCCTATCAGATGCCATGATGCTGCTACTGTTAGTGATGATGATGATGTTTTGGTATCTTTCAGGTTATTGAACATTATGTTTTAGTAAATTTATAAAATTACTATTATGTTACACTTGAACATTTTTTACTGAATAAATGTAAATAACTTTAATCTGTACTTACGTTATTTCATAATTAAATAAAGCTTTCAATCTTAATTTTTTTTAAATTTCTTTTTCAATATAATTCAATATCGTTTTAAAATAAGTACTCCAGTACTTCTGTTCTCAAATTTTACTTATATCTAATATTGAACTTGCATTCAAGATATTAATGCAAACTGTACAATCATGTGGTTTCTTTAAAGGGACCAAAAGTATCGGTATCAATAAAAAGTATCATGAACTACTGGTATCGTATCAACATGAAAAATTCCGGGATTGGCCCACCCCTAACTGTGCCCCCACGGCTGTGGTGAGGACCTGGGTTTAACCTGATCTGGGGCGGTGTCCCTGTGCCGAGGCCCATGGGGGGTGGGTGATCTGGTTTATATACTTGGGTGCTTGAAGACTTGTTTTATTTTAATATGCATTTGTTTTTATCACAGTATGCTAAGCAGCTGCCTTTGGCAGGAAAAAACGCTTTATAAATAAAGTTTGATTGATGACTGTGGTATCGGTATCTGTATCAGCCCTGGTGCTGCACACAGTCATGGATGTGAACTCATTTTTGTCACATTTACAACAAAACAACAGAAACTTTTGATCCTGAAACTTCCAGAAAAGTGTCTGGCTGTAGACGGAGGGGACGTTGGGGTCGGGGGAGGGAAAAGGTCCTCACCGCGTCCATGAGCGTGAACTGCTCCGCCACCATGATGGGGTCAAACGACAGGAAGCTGAAGGCAGGAAGCTCGTCCTCGAAGCCGCTCTCTTCCTGCGTGGCGAAAGGGCAGCCGATGTGTTCCCCTGCAGAGATAAAAACATGTTTTTCACAAAGCTGCCTCCAGACGGGCTCACCCTGCCCTCCACAGTTCCTGCTCCTCCTGCGTCTGGCCCTCTCTGCAGCCTCCGTGTTCGTTTTACGTAATCTGCAACCTGTGGACACGGGTAGTCTCAGCAGTTAACGGCACAAACGTTTGACTTCATCATGAAAAGAAGTTTCTTTTTACATGGAGCGGCGTGTAAGCGCGAGGCGCCCTCCCCCCGATCCGGAGGCCCTGCCCTGTAGACCCTCTCCTGTCCTGCCTTCATACCATCAGGATCAGGCTCACACTGCTGTCGGCGGTGGAAGTGGGCCAGCAGGTTGCGGGCGCGGCGCTCCAGGTCCGAGCCGGGGAGGTGGTGGTGAAGGTAGGCCAGGAGCTGGTGCAGACATTCGTAGTTCGGAGGGCTCCAGAAGTCCTCAGAGTACTGGTCCAGCCACGCACCCAGGATGGACGAGACGGTGCTGCAACACACGGACGACGATGAAACTTGTGCAGAAAGGTGAAGTGGTGTGAGCGGTGCAGGAGGCTCGGTGTGGTTACTTACTTCCTCAGCTCTGTGCAGTCGTCCTGAGAGACTCTGTGTGCTGAGGCTGCAGGCACATGTTGAAGCTTGGCATACCTGGAAGATAAAATAAATCATCATCTGCATAAAAACTTGTCCTGTGTTTGTTTGTTTAATCAAATCTATTTAATTGCACACACACACACGACTATCAATTAGCATGAATGCTAACTGAACATTAAAAAAAACCCATAGACAGGCTAACGCAATG
Organism: Atherinomorus stipes; assembly: GCA_023101725.1. NCBI lineage: Eukaryota > Metazoa > Chordata > Actinopteri > Atheriniformes > Atherinidae > Atherinomorus > Atherinomorus stipes. The sequence goes on along the minus strand of JALJCO010011131.1, from coordinate 245,863 downwards.
GGCATTGCTATCTTTTTCATTTCACGTTTATCACGTAATACATCAAATAAACGTCACTGATCACTTGCAGACATGCTCTTCAAGGTTATGTACAGAAAACGTGCAAAAGATGCAGCGCAGAAATGTTGCAACAAGAAACTACGGTAAGTCAGAGAGTAGAAAAGTCCTGTGCGTCAGTTCCACCGCTGGCTTTCTTAAAGGGGCAGCACCAAGGTTAAAATAGTTTTTAATTAGTTTCAGTTTTTTACTGATTTTTTACTTTTGTTTTTTAATTTAGTTAGTTTTAGTTTTTTAAGCAGGTTTGCTAGTTTTTATTAGTTATTCTTTTTTGGAAAATGCTAAGTTTTAGTTTAGTTTTCATTAGTTTCAGTGTTAGTTTCAGTTTTTTGGTGTGGTTTTTTTCAGTAAATTATAGGTATTTGCCTGGTGTGACATTCAAAATCATCAGAAAGTCCCGCGGAGTAAAACTAGTCCAGCAAAGTAAACAGATTACCGTATTTTCTAGACTACAAGTCGCTCCTGAGTATAAGTCGCATCAGTCAAAAAATGCATCATGAACAGACAAAAATCATATATAAGTCATACTTATATTTTGATATAAGTTGCACTGGACTATAAGTCACAAAAGCCGCCAAATTATGGAAAAAAAGTGTGACTTATAGTCCGTAAATTAGGGTAAATAGAAATAGATTTCATATCAACTCAAAAGGCTTACATATTAAATAAATTTACAAAGACTAAAACTAAGGATGTTTTTGCAATAATATTAGTTAGTTTTAGTTTTGCAAAGACACAATATAGTTTCAGTTATCGTTTTTTTTTAAAACTGTCATTTTTATTTTTATTTCAGTTAATGAAAATGTTTTTTTAACTTTAGTTTTCGTGTTTTCATTAGTTTTAGTTAACTTTGATAACCTTGGGCAGCACATCGAATATACCGACATGGGAAAAAAAACGTCGGTTATCGTCGAAAATTTTGATGTAGGTAAATTTTCGATTGATCGCCCAGCCATTTGTTAAATTTGCGTAAAATAATAAAAATTGAATTCTCAAAAATTAAAATGGAAAAACACTGAAAATGGAGAAAATTTAAATCTTAGAAAAAATAAAACAGATTTTTCTGGTAATTTAATGAATCGTACTTAGCGCGTTAAAGTCCCACCCCTGCTCCGTTTCCCCTCCATCCTCGTACCTGTTGAGCAGGAGGTCCAGCACCTGCTTGGTGGTGGCGAAGGACCGGTACGTGCAGAGGAAGATGGTGACGTAGGTGGAGTCTTTGCCCCTGAAGGCCGTCACCATGTACTCCACCAGCCGCTCCAGCGTGCCGGCCTTGATGGTCCGCACCTTGCAGGTCTCGTAGAGGCTCAGGGCGGAGTCCGTCTCCACGCCCAGCCATCGCTGCCCCTTGCTGGCCGACTGGTGAAGCTGCACCTTCCTCAGCGTGATGGTGAATATGGCGTCCTCCTCGGCCTCCTCGCCGATCTCCTGTGTTGAGCTCTACGAGACAAACAGACGAGGAAAAACGTCAGTTCGGACCCCTTTAACCGACCATCTGTGCCACCCGGCTCGTCTCTTCTGTTAGCTTGCTGCTAGGGCTGGGAAAAAATATCGATACACTGAAATATCGTGATATTTTCATACGCTGATATCACATCGATATTATAAAATGCAGTACTGATCTATTTTACTGACGAAATCTCGAGAGATTTTGTCGTTCAGTCACATAATCTTGCGGGTTTTTGTCAAATCTCGCAAAATTTCGTAAGATTACGATGAAATCTCGCGAGATTTTGTTTAGTAAAATAGAACAGTATCGAATTTTTAAATATCTATATGAAATCTGCATATAAAAATATCGCGATATTTCAGTGTATCGATATTTTTTCCCAGCCCTACTTGCTACTAGGGATGCACAATATAATCGGCATCCTATCGGTATCGGCCTATATCGGCCTTAAAACTGAGTATCAGACATCGGCCACCCCACCGATATTTTAACAGATCAGCCCGTTGTTTCTACAGTCTAAAAAAAGCTTCTCTTTCAAAAACTTCTGTTTTACAGATTTTAAAACTTCTAAAGAGTAGGGGTGGGAAAAATATCAACACACTGAAATATCGCACTATTTTCATATGCTGATATCATATTAACATTTAAAAATGTGGTATCAATCTATATTACTGATGAAATGTTGCAGTATTTCATCATTCTTCTCAGAAAACTCGCGAGAACTGACAAAAATTTTGTGATATTTTCATATACTGATATCATAACATTCAAAATGCAGTATCAATCTATTTTACCAATGAAATCTCACGAGATTTTGTAAGTAAACAGATCAACATTTTTCAATGTCGATATGATATCGGCATATGAAAATATTGCGATATTTCAGTGCATCATTATTTTTCCCCACCACTATTTTTCAAAGCATTGGAAACGGATAACAAAACCGATATTTGCAAAGACTGCTTATTTCAGCTTTAATATCGGTATTGATATCAGTTATTGGCCACAAGAGTTTTAAAATATCGGTCTATCGGATATCGGCCAAAATTCCAATATCGTGCGTTCCTACTTGCTACTAACCAGAGCTTGCTGGATACGTAGAACAACACAAGCTGCAGCCTGCAGATACGAATGCAAGCTGGTTGCATTCCTGCACATGACAAACCACGACACGTGAACCCCGGATCTGCACCAACATCTGTGACTGTGTGTTGGGTTATGAGGGCTGAGGGAGCACAGGAAGGTCTGAACTTTAGTTTCATACTCCAGTTCAGCAACTTTAAACTTTCAAAAGTTCCTTACTGGAATAAATGCACAATAAAAAGCAAGAACATGAGAGAAGGTAGAGATGCACCTCTGAAAATGAATAAGGAAGATTTCACGTGTCCTTTAAAGAAAAACCTGGAACCGGTCTAGGAAGATGTACGGTCACGTCTCAGTCTGGGTTACATCTTTCCATCCAGCTGTGAACTATGGGTTTGCCAGATCTTGTGGCAGAAACAAGCAACCACGTCTATAAACAGGTCAGAAATAAGTGGCAGTGTTCTTAAACGAAGAGGAAAAAAGCTGCTTGCAGTAACCCGGCAACCGTGGAGACAAAGACGTGCATTATGAAGCAGCATACGGGACATAATACCGCAAATATGGAGTAAACATGTCTGAATAATGCGACTAAGACTGGATTAATGAAAGTCCACCTGATTATTTTAAATGAGAGCTGCAGCAGCCAATCAGTAATCTGTAAAACCTCCTTCAGAATGAAAATGTGGAATTATTTCCATTTCTTTTTCATTTCATTCAATAAAAGCAAAACAGGCGTTAAAACATACACGATGAACTCAGCACAGTTTGTACGAAGAGCGATCTTATAATATTAGTATCATTTCACATCCGTTCATTTCTTGGTGTTTATACAATATTTACAATCGCCATTCCACTTTGCATACACGGTGCTCCAACTTCCAAAAACTGAAAATGGGGTTAAATAAATATGATTAATGCAAAATCTTTTTTTTTTTGTGCAGGATTATCAGAGCCCTGGAGTATTTAAAAAAAAGGTATAAAACGTTTTTTGTTGCATCTTACTTTTTGTGTTACAATGGGGTTTTTTTTAAATTTCGTTCAGCTTCTTAAGGGCACGGACTGACCAATGTCAATTACCGTATTTTCTGAACTACAAGTCACTTTTTTTTTTTATATATAGTTTGGTTGCTTGTGCGACTTAAAGTCCAGTGCAACTTATGTACCAAAATATATACAATTTAACATATTTTTAAGTAAATTCAAAAGAGGGTGCTATAGGCTTGTGACAACTATATTCTGCTCCAAGGGGATAAATCCCAAAATAGCCTTATCTCAGTGAGAGGAGTTCATTTTGGACATCTGGCTGTGCTGCCTGTGCGGTGGAACAAATCCTCAACAAACATGTTTATCCTTCTTCGATATGATGTTTATGATCATTTACAGGTATTAACTTTGGAATTGGACTGATTGGGTAATTTTTAGCAGTAACAAGTTAGATATGAAAAATCCGAAATCACCGTGTTTTAAATAAATAAATGCCACTTATAGTCCGGTGCAACTTGTATATGTTTTTTTACTCTTTAGGATGCATTTTTTGACTGATGCGACTTATAGTGCGGAAAATACGATAATGGCCTGTAAATATTATCTAAAAATTAAAAGTTGCTTCTTTTTTTTTTAATGGCTGTCATCACTGACTTCTGGCCTAACCATCAATACAAAAAAAAATTAATGAGATTCAAAATTTTAACCCTTCAAGTTCCAGTTTGTACACACAATGTTCCCACTGCCTAAAACTGAAAAGTGTGTTAAAATAAGTAAAATAAAAAAATAGCCTGTAGGTGGCAGGCCATTATTATTAGGCATGCAGAACATTAGATTATGGCAACCACAATTAAAAAAAGCTCAACGAGAAGTTGTTTCAAGATAAAATGCAAAAAAATGTGGGAAAAAAGTTCCAGTTTGAACTGGAATGGCAGCATTACAGAGAGGGAACTAAATTCCCTGCAAAAGACTGAGCTAAATAATTAGCATGGGATCTGACTGATCACAATGCTTGAGAAAACAAACACCAAAATTACAAATTTGAGACCCTTTCAGGCTCAAATAACCTCACATGAAAGAAGAAAAAAGATTGTGTACTTCATCAGATGTGTTCAGCATTTTCCAGTTTTTGAAGGACTCTGATTGGCTGAAATAACATTGAAGTCTCTGGTTTCATCACTAAGATAAAAAGCGGGGGGGGCTCCTTCTGAGTAAATGGTCTGATGTCATGGAAAACAGTTCAAACTACATCATTGAAGTGTAGAGCAAGTGTGTGAGGAGAAAAATGTTCTCCTAAACATTTATTCTGGAATAACATTTGATTCTAGAAAGGTCCTTTTCAATGCAAGTCAATGTGGCACGGATTGGCTCTAAGGAGGAAATGAGGAGGATTTTAGTTAGAGACCTTAGAGAAAGAGTTACACCCCCATCTTCTAGAAGATCATGAGTCAGACCAGAATACACACCTGCACCAAGTTTATGCTGTTTGCATTAGTAGATAAAAAGTAACATAAAAGGTCGTTCACATTTCTCCCAATTTTTGCAATTATTTACAAACATAAATTACACATTCTTCATTTTCTTTTTCATGATTGTTCATATTTACTGAAAACTTTCAGTAATGTAAACATAAACTTTCAGACTTTTCTGTAACGTTCTAAAATACTTCTACACCTGTTGACAGGTATGTTGGTCCATTATTTATGGTCAAGATGCTCTAATGCAGGGGTGTCAAGCATAAGGCCCGGGGGCCAAAACCGGCCCACCACAGGGTCCAGTCTGGCGAATTATTAAATGTCACATTTAAAACAATAAAACAAACTGTAGTTTTTTAATTGGTACACCAGAGCTTGGAATCTTTTTAATGTCTAAATATGAAGTATTTCAAAATAGTTTATTTTATGAAGTCAGGATTACTTAACACATGTGGAAATCGTATTTCTCTTAAAAGTCCCCAATCATATTTGTGAAATATTGTATTTTTTTAGTTCCAGATACCCGTGATTCAATTTAACAGTACGTGATTTTGTAGATCCATTGTGATCTGTAAGTGACAATGAACATGTAGCGTAGCGTCATATTTGAATGACTTAATAATAATGATAAAAGTAGAAATATAAAAATTCATATATTAAAAATATTTAATATTTGGGAAGTTTTAAGGAAAAATAATTGATAAATTCATACTTATATTAAAATATATAGAAATATTTGGTCATATATACGATAAAATGTTGACTGAAATTAATACATTAAATGAATAAAGAAAAAATATAATCAAATGAGGCAAAATATTGTTGAAACCACCCATGTTCCTCAATAAATTTCATGTTCATTTTTTCTAAACGGAAAGTTCAGTAAATATAAACATCTTGACAAATAAAAAGGAAATAAAATAAAAGGAAACATTTGCAGTTTTTGTTATTTATAGGTTATTGTCTGATCATTTTCCCGGTCTGGCCCACTTGAGATGAAATTGTGCCGTATGATCTAAAATGAGTTCGACACCTCTGCCCTAATGTGTCTGGGACAGTTTTGTTTATTTTTTTAAATTATTTTTTCCAACCAAAATTCAAAAGCAATATTTTATTTCACTAAATTATAATTTTGTAAATTTTTATTTATCATTTTCTTTAGTTTCTTATAATTTGAATTACTGTTGTGAATTTAGCCTTTTCTTTAATTGGAGAATATAATTTGAGGACGACTGTATATAAATCTTTTTTTTTTCTTTTTTTTTTTTAAATAAATTGTCATTTTCTTTCTTGTTTATCTCTGAGGCAAACCAATCATCATCTTCAGCTAATCACAGACCAGGAAACTACTTTAAATGGATGCATGAGAGGGTTAAAGAAGAAATGTGCAACTGAAACAGTTAAAACTGTGAGAAAAAAATCAAAGCTGCTTCAGAGAACGAGAAAAAACTGAGCGGCTTCGTTTCGCAGGTAATCACGCAGAGGAATGTGCGTCCAATCAGCTGCGTCCGTGCTGCAAAGTCCACCTTGACTGAGCTGACGGTGAATCACCGAGCCGAGGCCTCCGTGGACGAGTCACGGACTCGTACTGAGCGTGTCCTTGCAGCGTTCAGTGAGATCTGTTAAAGCCAAATTCCTTCTGTTACCATGGAAACAAGTTCTAATTCAGTACCGTCAAGCTGTAAGGGCACTTTTAGAGGAGTCAAACTGAGATAAGACACCACTTTCCAATAAATCTGCTTTAAAAAAAAGACAGAAAAGTGGGAGTTGAAGCATTTTCTCATCCACGGCTGATGAGAGATGAAACCGGAGACGAGTCCGGCTCCAACCCTCCACGCAACAAGATAATGTAGCGTCGGCTCCAGAACATGAGCATGAATAATGGCTGCAGAGGGAGGGTGTGTGTGACAGATAAACGGGGGGGGGGGGGGGGAGAGGGAGAGACGGGTGTAAATCCTGTCCAGAGGAACGATGGAGGAGCAGCTGCAGCTGAGAGGCTGGACGGAGGGAGAGCTGCTTATCAGCCGAACATGCCGAGCTCAAGGCCGCCGGCCTCTAACAACACTCCTATTCATGCCGCGGCGAGAACGAAAGGTCGCAGATAACCACCTCTGCCTCCGATCAATACTCTCAGAGCCGCGCCTGAAACCGCTTCACACGTGAGAACCAGAGCAGCCGGATAGATCAGGAAATGACCGGACCGAGAGGCAGCATCCAGGCTTCCTGCAGGATTCAGCACGGTCCATCTTTACATTACCACAAACGCTCAAACGCCCCTGACATTCAAAACCTGTTATTTTTCATTAATTTAGTCATTTAAAGTGTCCTTGCTTTAAAAAAAGAGACAAAAATAATTCAGAACTCAAACTGATATCAAAACTGTACCTGTACGTAAGACTAAAGCCCTGTTCTGACAGGATTAGTATTACCCAGGGACCACGTGTAATTTGTAATAATTACAGAGATTATCTGTGATTTTATTCCCGTGTGAATTGGATGTGTCTGGGATTTGGACAGAAATGACTTTCTGATGAAGAACGGAGGCTGAAACCAGGTTTTCCTTCCACATTATCATGTTTATGATCATAAAGCGTTAACTTTGGAGTCGGAGTGATCGGGGGAAGTTTCGCCAGTCACGCAGAAACGGCGAGAAACGTTTATTTTGGACAACATCCACGTTCTGAAAGCATCGGTAACGACTGTCCGCCAGTTATTTGTCTCTGAATGATCACCCGCTGCGAGAGCAGATGTGACGCAATACGCAGCACGATGACATCATATCCACTAAATGTCTGTGAATTTCAGTTAAACCTCCGACTTCAGTTATCCCGTCCAAATGTGCAACAGAAAAAACAGACGGCTATATCCTGCCATCACCTAAAGCCGTCAGACATGATGAGATTTTTATAAGAAAAACAGAGAGAAAACTTTAAACCGTAAAAACAAGTAGTTGTCCCGGGATTTGTAGTTTAATCATCACGTATAACATTCGTACAGCAGCTATCTGAGCCTGTTAGACAGACGGACACAATCAACTTCTGATTGCTGCGTTTCATTCAGCGTGGTTTACGTGGCCGACGCTTCTCGGAAATGAATAAAAGTAAAAAATTAAGACTAGTCTAAATCAAATCTAAAACCTTAAATTTAAGGTGGTTAGATGGTTCATATCTGGAAAAAGTCCCACATTAGATTCTCTGGAAGTCGGAGGGAATTCCCTCTTAACTGCTCAGGAAGCTGCACCACTTTCTTCTTCATTCTCTAATTAAAGTCGTCCTCACATCCGTTCAGCCGACTCAGACCTGCGGCTCACGAACAGGACGCGGCTTTTAAACACGACTCCAACGGAATAACTGAAGACAATTACCGGGACAGCGTCCACGACCGGGACAGCGAGACAAGTCATGATTCCCACAGAGCTGGTAGCCGGACACGTGGCACATCTCAGCACTGTGCAGAAGCTGGACACGTGGAGGACAAGACAAAGACCTGAACCAGAACCAGAACCAGAACCAGAACCAGGACCAGGACCTGAGGGATGCATCTGGACCTTCAGCTGATCTGTTGGCTGAAAGATGCAGATTTGGTCCTGAAAGGCTCCATCATAACCAACAGAGCGGGTTTAATAAGAGGAAAGGATGTCAGCAGCAGCTTCCATAAATCACCTACAGAAATGTTAATCGGTTGCTAGGCAACCGGTTGCCAGGCAACGTGACAACGCAACTCATGCAACACCACGTCAAGCTCCACTTTTGCCAGTCTCTGTTGCAGTTGCTTCCTGAAACTTATTATCTGGCCGGCGGTCTTTAAACTTTATTGGAACACCAACGTGAACACGGACAGCCGGCGGTGTGAAGGGGCCCTGCGGTGATCAGGTCATAAAAAAAGCTGCGTCCAGGTTGTTCACGCTGAGGGGAAAGGTGCCGACTGCGGAGATGTTCACTTCAGGAAGGTTTTCAGAAGAGCAGCAGTTTCTGAGTCCGGAGACACCGGTTCCATGTGGACGAATCGTCCAACAGAGACAGTGGTTCCGAGTGGTCGAATTGTCCTGCAGAGACACCGGTTCCATGAGGACGAATCGTCCAACAGACACGCCGGTTCAGTGTGGACGAATCGTCCTTCCAGAAACAGTGGTTCTGAGTGGACGAATCGTCCTACAGAGACAGTGGTTCAGTGTGGACGAATCGTCCTTCCAGAAACAGTGGTTCTGAGTGGACGAATCGTCCTACAGAGACAGTGGTTCCAAGTGGACGAATCGTCCAATAGAGACGCCGGTTCAGTGTGGACGAATCGTCCTTCCAGAGACAGTGGTTCTGAGTGGACGAATCGTCCTACAGAGACAGTGGTTCTGAGTGGACGAATCGTCCTACAGAGACAGTGGTTCCAAGTGGACGAATCGTCCTACAGAGACAGTGGTTCTGAGTGGACGAATCGTCCTAGAGACAGTGGTTCCAAATGGACGAATCGTCCTACAGAGACAGTGGTTCTGTGTGGACGAATTGTCCAAAACAGAGACGTCCAACAGAGCCACCAGTTCTATGTGGATTGTCCAAATCGTCCAAGCAGAGATGGTGGTTCTGTGTGGACGAATCGTCCAACAAAGACACCGGTTCTGAGTGGACAACTATAGACACCTGAAGCAGAACCAGCTGAACTTGTCCCCGTGTGTGGACAGGACTCAAATCTGCACGTCTACCATTTTCCTGACAGGAAATGACATCGTGCTTTGCCCCGTAATGGGGACCAGAAGCCACGCCCCTTCCTGTGAGCCCCATGAGACCTGAGAGACAAAAAATACGAATGAAAGTCAACGGATAGAAGATGATGATCTTCTGGTCCCTTGTCTGTCCTGGATTCCAGACACGTCGGTCACGAATTTAAATGAACATTTTTGATCGGCGTGATTTCGGCTCAAATCCCATCCAATCACGTGGCTTCCCAGACTTCACGGGTCCAGCTCTCCGATGGTGTTCAGTCTGAATTCATTTACCAGAAATTAACATCTTTGTCCTCTTTGCTGCGTTTCGTAATCTTCCTTCCAAGGTTATAATAGTTTTGGATTTTTATTAGTTTCAGTTTTTATTTCGTTTTGACTTTTTGTTTTTCAATTCAGTTAGTTTTAGTTAGTTTTTTGAGCAGATTTGCTAGTTTTTATTAGTTTCTATTTTTGGAAAATGTTTAGTTTTAGTTTAGTTTTTATTAGTTTCAGTGTTAGTTTTAGTTTTTTGGGGTTTTCTTTTCAGTAAATTTTAGTTGTTTGTCTGGTGTGACATTCAAAATCATCAGAAAGCCACTTGGAGTAAAACCAGTAGAGCAAAGTAAAAAGGTTAAATAGAAATAGATTTCAAATCAACCCAAAAGGCTGATGTATTATATTAATTTACAAAGACTAAAACTAAGGATGTTTCTGCAATAATATTAGTTTTAGTTAGTTTTGTAAAGACATGATAGAGTTTCAGTTAGTTATCGTTTTGTTAAAAACTGTCGTTTTTATTTTATTTCAGTTAACTGAAATGTTTTTTCAATTTTAGTTTTCGTGTTTTAGTTAGTTTTAGTTAACTATAATAACCTTGCTTCCTTCACTGTTGACAACGTGACACATTTACTGTCCATTCGCTGCTACAAAGCATCAAATTCCATAATTCCTGCTGATGTGTTGATATTTCCAGGAGTCACGGTCTTTATTCTAGAAAATCACAGATGTTCAGCATTCACAGCAGGGAACACCGAGGAACCAAGAACCTTCAAAACAAAGCGAGGATGACCTTTATTCATGGAAAAACTCTTCATCATTTAATGAAACCAGATCTGTGGAAGGGTTTGTACTTCCTGCCTCGTTTCACTCTGAAATCCACGTCTACCAGCTCCCGGCTGCTTGTGAGGTTTAAAATAAACGTAGGAAATGATGAAACCTCCCACGGACACAGAAATGTGCGGCATCCAGCATCGGCCTCCTCCTCCTCATTTGTTCCGACTCTTATCAGATCTACGCTCACCTACACCATCCCGGCCGGGAATGACCGTGAGCGGGCCGGAGGAATGCGGATCCGATCGAAGCGTCAGCAGAGACGGATGAGGAGACGGAGAAGGAAAGCATGTCCTCCGAGTGAGGGCGGTTTTCCTAAAACACGGAGCGGAACGGTGGCGGGAATGATGGCAGAAACCGGCTCAAGGTTTCCCTGCTCAGGTTACGATTTATCAGGGGTCCTACACGTTCTTACAAGCTAAATTTAAGACTTTTTAAGACACTTAAAGCCCATTTTACAGCCACACTGGCAAAAACACAGATACCGCTGCAATTACTAAGATGATATCAGAAAAGACAGACCAAACAACGACCACAACCACGTACTGTAATCAGAGGAAACATCCCAAATAGTGACGCGCCATGTTGGAATTTTGGCCGATATCCGATATGCCGATATTTTACAACTCATGTGGCGAATAACCGATATCGATACAGACATTAAAGCTGGAAAAAATAAGCAGTCATTGCAAATAACAGTTTTGTTATCCGTTTCCAACACTTTGAAAAGCAGGGGTAGGAAAAAAATATTGATACACTGAAATATCGCGATATTTTCATATGCCGACATCAAATCTATATTTAAAAATGCGGTATCTATCTATTTTAATAACAAAATCTTGCGAGATTTCATCGTTCTATTACAAACTAGGGCTGAGCGATATATCGATATGAAAAATATATCAATATAATTTTAAATAAGATATGGAATTGGACCATATCGCACATATAGAGATATAACAGCTGAGCATTATTTCATCCGGGCAGTTCAAATGAAACTACTTGTAATATCATATTTGGCTCTGACTGTAACAAAATATTTGCTCTCACTTTGCAATAAAAATATTGGGATATTTATCAAGTATCAATATTCAGCCTTAATATATCGAGATATGACCTTTGGTCCATATTGCCCAGCCCTATTACAAACTCCCGCGATATTTAGTGAATTCTTGTAAGATTTCGTTAGTAAAATAGATACCGTGTTTTTAAATGTTAATGATATCAGCATATGAAAATATTGCGATATTGCAGTGTATCAATATATTTCCCACCGTAGTCTTTAGAAGTTTAAAAAGTCTGTAAAAAATAAAAAAGGTTTGAAGAAGAAAAAGAAGTTTTTCCTTTTTTGGACTTCAGACATAGCGGGCTGATTGGTTAAATATCGGTTAAATATCAGTGGGATGGCAGATATCCGACACTCAGTTTTAGGGCGATATAGCTCACAAAATTTCATCGTCACAAAATCTTGTGGGTTTTCGTGAAATCTTGCGAGATTTTGTAACAGAACGATGAGATCTCGTGAGATTTCGTTGGTAAAATAGATATATACCACGTTTTTGAATATCAACATGAAAATCTGCATATGAAAATATCGTGATATTTCAGTGTGTCTATGTTTTTTCCACCCTAACAGTTGGAATATTTGATTTGGTATAATTAGGTATGTATGTGAGTTATTGGTATCGGTTATTGTATCAGCCTTTCGGAGCTGAAATTTATCGATTCTCGGTATCGGTTTTAAAAAATGGTTATCATGCATCCCTAATAAATTGGTTCCTAATTTCATTGTTATGGTCGGGCTGGAACAGGAAGAAATAAGTTAACTGCCATCACTCTGTAGATGTGTAGACATTTCTCCAACACGCTTTAACGCAATGACGGATTGAAGCAAACGAGATCAATATGAGTGAAAAATTCGAGATTCAGAGGATTTTTTTTTCCGAACAACATGACTGACGGAAATCTGTTGTAGCCCAATGCAATTTAAAACCTACAAGATAAAATTTAAGACCATAACTGTCAAATTTAAGGACTTTTTGAGGAATTAAAAGCAGATTTCTAAATTTAAGACTTTTGAAGACTCCACGGGAACCATGTTTATGTCTTTTTCCCCAAAATATGCAGTTAAAGACAAAAAAGCTTGTAGTTGGAATCAGTAATAGGGATCGAACGATACAGATTTTTTTAGGGCCGATACAACCTGACGATATTTTGGGTCGATACTGCATTTGACTTTGAAAAAACAGCATCATGGAGGATGAAATGAAAAGTAATTTTACAACTGTTTTAATATAAAAAAGAACATAGCACCTGAAATAAATATATAAAAAAGAAACGGTGCACTTATAAACAATTATGAAATAAAAATTAAACTTGTAATAAACATGTACAGCCGTCCTCATAATTATTCCTACCCTTCAATTAAAGAAAAACATCAGCTGTCAGTGAAATAAGTTGAAACTGACAAAAGTAATAATAAATAAAAATTCTACAAAAATCATGACGTTGATTTTCAACTGTTGCTCCGCAAAAATATTAAAAAACAAACAAAAAATAAAACAAGCAAACAAACTTGACGGGGCTCCAAAGTTAGTGTGTTGAGCAACACTTTGAGACAATCACTGCAATCAGGTGTTTTCTGTAACGTCCAATCAGATGTCGGCACCTGTTGACACGTATGTTGGTCCGCTGGTCACAGGAAAGTTGCTCTAATGTGTCTGGGACAGTTTGTTTTATTTATTTATTTATTTTTTCAACCACAATTCAAAAGTAATATTCTATTTCACTAAATTATAATTTTGTAAATTTTTATTTATTATTAGTTTCTTGTTATTTGACTTATTATTGTGAATTTAGCTTTTCTTTAAGAGGGTATAAATAATTTTGAGGGCGACGGTACATATATATGGGTGTGTGCGTACATGAATGTATTATTGTGTTGTTTTTTTACTATTGTGTACATTGATCTTTTATTGTTTTTAATGTTTTAATGATATTAGTGTTCTTATTCCTTTTATTTTTACCATTTTAGCTTGTCAGGGGACTAATGGTGGAAATTAGATTACATTTTATGTTCATTCATATGCACTTTCCCTTTTTAAATAAACAAATTAACTTAACCTCTACGTCTGATGCTGGTATGGGGGGATCAGGACAGCGTTACAGTTATCAGCGTTGGCAGAATAATGATTAAAATGATAAAAACAAGTGTTGTAACACGGACATTATTCATGGAAACTCAAGAACGCACATCTAAAACATCGGCCTGAGAGGCCAGCTGGTTACAAAATCAGAGATCTGGAAATCCCAAAGATAAAACACTCCCCCCCCGTAGTTATAAACACCAACAAACTGCAACCCTCATCAGCAGTAAACACACCTGCTCACTAGAAAGCCCCTCTGAGGCAAAATCTAAATGGAGATGAGCAGGGAAACTCCCAGTCACAGAGACCCCCCCCCCCCACACACACACACACACATCCCCCTCCCAAAACCCAGTAAACAGCTAAACAAAGCCAACAATAGCATGTGTCCATTACAAGCCTGTAGCACGAGCCAGCGACTTCCCCTCACAGACAATGAGAGCCGAGAAGCGGGGGGGTCGTTTGGAAGTGGAGCAGGGCACCAAACCCGGGGGGGGGGGGGGGCAGGGCACACCAAACATTCAAAACTTCTTCAGTGGCCCATATATCCCCCCCCTCCCCCCCGACAGAAGAGTTAAAATGATGAGAACGATGATGATGATGTGCAGCTGTGGTACCGATCGTTTTCCATCGCTACGTACGAGCCGCCGGAGGAGGAGGAGTGGGGGGGGGGTCAACAGGTGCTCGTTTACCAACAATGGACTGAACTACAATCCCCTGTTAATTACAGATATTTTATCCAAAGAACTAAATATTCCAAAAGGGACAAAAAGTATCAATTAATCGACTAATCGTCGACTATCAAAATAATCGGTGACTAATCGTTTACTAGGGCTGGGGAAAAAAAAATCAATACACTGAAATATCGCAATATTTTCATATGCTGATATCATATCAATATGTAAAAATATGGTATCGATTTATTTTACTAATGAAATCTCGCGAGATTTCGTTGTTCAGTCAAGAAATCTCGCGGGTTTTCGGGAAATCTCGCGGAATTTCGCCGTTATCTTACAAAATCTCGCGAGATTTCGTTGGTAAAATAGATCAATATTGCATTTTTGAATCTCTATATGAAATCTGCATATGAAAACATCGCGATATTTCAGTGTATCGATTTTTTTTCCCAGCCCTATCGTTTACCGTCTATAAGCTTTGTTTTTCCTCTCAACATGGCCGCTGTACCTTCCGCTTGTCCGTCTTTCTGTCTGTCAGTTTCCTGACATGAACAAACACTCACACCACCAGTCAAAAGTTTGGACACGTTTTCTCATTAGATTCAATCAGAAAGTGTCCAAACTTTTGACTGCTTCTGCAAACACGCTGCAATAATCACATGATTAGTTGACTAATCAACAAAATAATCGGTGACTAATTGATAATTGTGACAGCCCTAATCGGTATCAGTATCAATGAAGGTACTATAAACTACTTGTATCATATTGGCCCCGGTTTCATGATGTTTTTCAAATCTGAGCTAATTATTACAAATTAAATCATTTTAAATTAAATTATTCTCCTTCATGTTTACATGAAAACCACATGATGACAGGTTTTCACTGTATTTGATTGTAGTTTACTAACATACTACTTCATTTCCGCCGGCTGGCACGAGTACAGCGCTTTTTTCACGTGCATTTCGACAAGCGTTACAACATTACAACGAGATAAAGGAAGGAGCACGCTCAGAACGACACGAATTAACTTAGAGCGGAATAAAGCAGAATTAACTTTTATTTGTGTGTGTAAACGCGATCATTGACAGGAAGTTTGTATCACTCATTCATCCCTGGTGCTCACCCAGGAACAGATCCAGGACTCCCGGATTTTCACAATCCTCCTTAAAGGTTTGAGCCTCCTGCACACCGGAGCTTTCTGCTGAGTCATGGAGGCCGTTTGCTCAGCAGATCGTCGCCGTGTCGCCTGATTTTTGGTGAGTTTTTTGCCTCACGAGGCTTTGAGGTGAAAATCAAACATGTTTGGTATTTTTCAACTTGAGCTCTGATGAGGACAGAAGATCTAGCGACCAATCAAAACACGCCCACAGATCACATGATTTCAAGATGACAGCCCTCTGTCGTCACGTTAGAAGACTTGATTTCTATTTTTGCAAAAAGAATCAAAGACTGAAGGCAGAAAAGTTCTGAGGATGTTTTTGTTTAAGACTGAATAAGGGATTATCACGCTTACCGGAAGTTCCCGGATTTTGACACTTCCTCTTCCGGGCCATGTTAACGACAGCCGTTTCTCTGTTATACTGTTTAAATCGGATAAACTCCAAACATACTTAAGTTTTCATTCCAGACTGAAGTGATACTGGATCAAAAGCTGGATCAAAGCGATCGATTCGCCGCGGTGAAGGGCCGAACTTTATAATAAAACACACGTTTGTTTGTCGCCGGTGGGGCACAACACCGGCACTTCACAGCATGCTAGCATTAGCCAGCTAGCGTTTACTGACGTGCTTAACATTGTGCGTCTTAAAACACACAAACATCTGAAAACTGGGTCTGTACCCCCCCGTTTCCAGTGGAACAACTGGGGACTGCCAAGAAAGGAGACGCTTTCAGATGCTTGTGTGTTTTCAGCCGCACAAAGTTAGGCACGTTATCGAGCTGGCTAATGCTAACCTGCTAACACGACTGCGCAGTCTGCCGGCTACAAATAAACGTGTGTCGTTTTATTATACAGTTCGGTCCTTCACCGCGGCGAATCGGTCGTTTTGATCCATTTCTTCCTCAGCATCACTTCAGTCTGGAATGAAAACTTGGCATTGGCGTTTATCCGATTTACAACGTTTAACAGAGTAGTAGCTGGCGGACTACTGTTAGCAGGTTAGCATTAGCCAGCTTGATGACGTGCCCTAACTTTGTGCGGCTGAAAACACACAAGCATCTGAAAGCGTCTCCTTTCTTGGCAGTCCCCAGTTGTTCCATTGGAAACGGGGGGGTACAGACCTGATTTTCAGATGTTTGTGTGTTTTAAGACGCACAATGTTAAGCACGTCAGTAAACGCTAGCTGGCTAATGCTAGCATGCTGTGAAGTGCCGGTGTTGTGCCCCACCGGCGACAAACAAACGTGTGTTTTATTATAAAGTTCGGCCCTTCACCGCGGCAAATCGATCGCTTTGATCCAGCTTTTGATCCAGTATCACTTCAGTCTGGAATGAAAACTTGAGTATGTTTGGAGTTTATCCGATTTAAACAGTATAACAGAGCAGGAACGGCTGTCGTTAACATGGCCCGGAAGAGGAAGTGTCAAAATCCGGGAACTTCCGGTAAGCGTGATAATCCCTTATTGTTTTATTGTATTTCATTTTTATTTTGTTGTTTTATTAAAAGGTAGAGTCCAAAGTTTCCCCCGTGAAAACAAATGTTCGGCTTGAGCAAGTGAAATCCGTCTCAAACCGCATCTTTGGGCCTCTACTCGCGTACCGTGGTGCGTTTGAATGCAACTCTTTTACCCACTTCTGAGCTCTGAAGGAGGCTTGAGGCTGAACAAGCACACCGATGCGCGTTCACAAAACTACGGAAGCCGCGACAGACGAGATCGCGCGTTCTCTTTTTCTTTCTTTCTTTGTTTTAAATCAATATCAACCCGTCTTGGACCCTCTTGTGTTTGTCCCGGTTTGTCTGCAGCACTGTCGCTCTTAGCACAATGTAAACAGCGAATTTCTTCTTCTACGCTTGTATTATCGGCAGAGTAGGCTCTGAACGCCGAGGCTTCCGTAGTTTTGTGAACGCGCATTTGCGTGCTTCGCGAAAGTAAAATGTAGTACTGTTTAGGCTCTAAGAATCTACTAAATGATGTGGTTTTCAGTAAATTCTGGCCGCTACCCACTCAGGACACTTGGATTACATTGGACGAGCAGTATGGAGGAATATTGACACGTTTTTGTGGACTTTTATGGACCTTTTTGGCTCGGACCCCGGTGAACTCCATTATATGAAAGTTGGGGGGAAACGAGAAGCCTTCCTGATCACCGGCTGCATTTGAGATATTAAAAAAGTGCTGCAGAGTCTTTCTCACCATGAGGGGAAGTGGAAGATAAAGTTACATCATTCTGTGGGTGGAATATTCCTTTAATGAGGTTCTGTTCTGTCCGGTTTCAGGTTTTGTTTCGTCCAGTTTTAGGCCAACCCGACAACGCTGCATCTTCAGCTCCTCGGCCGCCACGTTTGCCGTCGTCGTGCTTGTGGCAAAGAGAGAAGGGAAAGGAATCTGCAGATGACGTGGGGATAATTAAATTACAGAGCAAACTTGGGAAATAATCGCATCACAGATCTGGTCCTACCAGATCGTCCTGGAATATTTAGTTCCAGCACAGATTAAGCGGATACCCTGCTTCCTGCCTCCGTGCAGCTTTAGTCCATTTTCCTCCTCAAATCTTCCGGAAAATGAGCTTTAAATGCAAAACTCTTTTAATAAAGGAGGGTTTATGTGTCCTGATGGATTCAGGGTCAGCGTTCATGCACGTCTCACCGTCTAATTTCATCCACTTTTTAATTCAGCTCAGTCGTTCAGGCTGATCAGTAACCTTCGGTTTCAGCCACGTGGAAGGAGACAAAGATTGGTTTGGAAATGCACCTTTAGTTCTGATCCTCTGCTGCCATGTTGTTAAAGTTTGCCTCCCGCTCGGGGAGTCTGGATGAGAGCGAAGCAGACGGAGGGCGAGCGAGGAATTAGGCTGCTGAAGGGAAGCGGGAGAGAAGGAAAAGCTTTTTTCCAGACCTCCACATTCCTGCTTCTGTTTCTGTCGTTCAGATCTGCCTCTCCGACCCGGCCCGGACTCAACCGCAGAGACAAACGGGTCCGAGCGGGTCCGGCCGGGTCCGGCCAGGTCAGGCTGGGTCCGACCGGCACTTTTCTCACCACTCGTATGAAACAAAAGCTGATTCTGAGCAGAGCAGCCCAGACGGAGGCCGCCCCCCCCCCCCCCCCCAGCCCTCCTGACCCGACATCACATCCCCCCTCTCTGAGGAAACCGACTTCAGATAAAAATACGTTCCAGTGTCGCGTGGAAATCCAGAAACGTGAACGCAGCGCTGCGTCCTGTAGTGTGTGTGACGGGAGGTTTTGTTTCCATCTTGGGGGGGGGGGACTGGAGCCGCACCGTGTCATTAAACCATCATCTGGGATGCTGGCCGCCTCGGCTGAGTCACCGTTTGCACAGACGATGACAGGAAGAACACGGTTTTCCAACATCGCCACGGCAACGACGTCTCAGATTTCACCAACGTTTGCTTCCAAAAACTAAAATACTTCTGAACTGAACCCGAAGCTCTGATTTCCCACCGTTTTGAAGTAGCTGCAAACTAAATAACGTTGTGCAACCTTAGAAACGAGTTTCTGATTGGTCTAGACGGCGAGCCGACTTTCATCATGCACGTTCCTGGAGCCGATGTTGCTCCGCAGCATCTGAGGCTGAGAAACCTCCTGCTACAACTCGGGATCCACAGATGCAGACTATTTTGGGCCGATACTGATACCGATATTTTGCCATCAGACTCAGCCAATGGCCAATATAACATGCCGATATTTGGGGCTGATGCTACAAATAGACCAAGTTTGTATTTACAGTAAAGATCGGCCGATACAGATATATTTTTTAGGGCCAATATAGATACAGATATTTTCTCATCTGCCTCGGCCGATGGCCAATACAACCTGCCAATATTTGGGGCCGATACTGCATTTGACTCCCAATTATATATTAGGGATGCACGATATATTTGCCCCCCTATCAGTATCTGCCTATATCGGCCTTAAAACTGAGTATGGGAAATCGGCCACCCCACCGATATTTAACCAATCAGCCTGCTGTTTCTGAAGTCTAAGAAAAAAAAAAGCTTCTCTTTAAAAAACTTCTTTTTTACAGACTTCAAAACTTCTAAAGAGTAGGGGTGTGAAAAATATCAATACACTTTAATATCTTGATATTTTCATATGCTAATATATTAACATTTAAAAACATGGTATCAATCTATTTTACTTATGAAATGGCGCAATATTTCGTTGTTCTGTTACAAAATCTCATGAGAATTGACAAATTTTGCGATATTTTCATATGCTGATATCATAATGACATTCAAAAATGCGGTATCAACCTATTTTACTAATGAAATCTCGTGAGATTTTGTAACAGAACGATGAAATCTCATAAGATTTTGTAAGTAAAATAGATCAATACAGCGTTTTTCAATGTCGATTTGATATCGGCATATGAAAATATCATGATATTTCAGTGTATCAATATTTTTCCCACCCCTATTTTTCAAAGTGCGGGAAACAAATAACAAAACTGCTATTAGCAATGACTGCTCATTTCAGCTTTAATGTCAGTTATCGGCCACATGAGTTTTAAAATATTGGCATATCCTATATCGGCCAAAATTCCTACATCATGCATCCCTAGGATTAACAGCTGCTGCTGCATTATATTTAAACTGCTGTACTGCCCGGTGATGCGGCATCATACGGCACTGGGCTGCTGCAGGACTCCGGCAGTTAAAGTCGAGTATTTGACGTCATCAACGCGTCGCTACAGGCCTACTAAAGGGCCCCCCCCCCCAGACTGTCCTACAAATAAAGAATCTCCATTAACTGGGACAGCACAGCATCATCCTATTATTAACAAGCAACCATAACTATCTCATAACAACCAGCTTTTCAGTCACCTGATCCTCCCAGCTGTGACCGAGAACATGCTGGTGTTGGTTTCATGGACTAGTGACACAAACCACGGCAACACCACCACCGGCGGTCCTCGTAAGGTAACAGGATCCCTGCGCAGAGTATCAGGAGGGAAAGAAAGGCCGCGATTGTGGAGGAAACCCCTCGGCCGCTGCAGGAGAGGGGGATTAAGCGTTGGGTAATTGCGTTAGAGCAGAGGATTAGATTAGAGACACGAAGCAAGCCACGCTAGCCGGAGACGACAGAACAAACCAGGACAAACAAGGTGTCTCTAATAGCTGGCTTGTGATATCGGACCACGTTTGACTGATGATGATGATGATGAAGCGGAGTGAAAACGAAGATCCAGTCCGAGCGGACGGAGGATGAGGATCAGCGATGGTGTCATCCAGGTTAAATCAGGGCTTTGCATCAGACTAATAAATACGATTACGCATCCTGTCTTTTTATCTGCTGGAGTTTGGAGACGTTCCACATGATCCATGAACGGAAGAATGAAACTTTATTTGGGTCAAAGACTGAAGGAGGAATTCCTGACATTTCAATTAGAAGATTTAATTTTCACTCCATGACATCAGACAAAGAAAAAGGGCTGCAAATACGCCGACTCTTTCATTCTGTTTGATTCCTACTAGGAATGTTCCATACCTTTTTACCGATATCAACATACCGATATTGTCCAACTCTTAATTTCTGATATCAACAGATACCAATTTCTGCAGACAACTGTGAGGTTGTATTTCTCATATTCTGCGAGATACAACTCTGCTCCGACAACAAAGATCCCAAAATCTCCTAAACTCAACAAGAGGAGTTCATTTTGGACATCTGGCTGCCAGATATCAGATACTAGCAGGTATCAGATACTAGCAGGTATTAGATACTACCATATATCAGATACTAGCAGGTATTAGATACTACCAGGTATCAGATACTAGCATATATCAGATACTAGCATATATCAGATACTAGCATATATCAGATACTACCATATATCAGATACTATTATGTATCACATACTAGCAGGTATTAGCTAACACGTGGCTAATTCTAATGTTTCTGACAACTTGGTAACTTAACCAACAACTTAAAACCAGCAAGTCAGTCTGTAGCAGCAGCAGCTGCACTGTAGTCACATATCTCTGAAAGGAATGCTGGGAAATGAAGTTCTTCCAGGATAACAGGGACTTCTATACATGCTGGACCAATGCTGATGGAACAAGATCTTGCGAAATTTTGTAACAGAACGAGAAATCTCGAAAGATTTTGTTGGTAAAAATATTGTCCTGAAAAAAATTATCACATTTAAAAGCCAATATCGGCCGTGAATATCGGTCGTACGATGCTAATGGAACAAGATCTCATGAGATTTTGTAACAGAACGAGAAATTTCTAGAGGTTTCATTGGGGAAAATATTAGCCCCCCAAAAACCTGATATCACATTAAAATGCTGATATCGGCCGATAATATTGGCAAGCAGATGCTAATGGAACAAGATCTTGCAAGATTTTGTTACGGAATGAGAAATCTTGAGAGGTTTTAGATAGTGAAAATATTGGCCCGGAAAAAAACTCATCACATTAAAATGCTGATATCGGCCGATGATATCGGTAGGCCGATGCTAGTGGAACAAGATCTCGCAAGATTTCGTAAGGGAACAACAAGAGATCTCAAGAGGTCTCAAGAGGGTTTGTTAGTGGAAATATTGCCCCCCCCAAAAAAACCTGACATCACACTTAAATGCTGATATCGGCCAATATCAGTCGGCCAATGCTAAGTTAACAAGATTTGGAGCAAGATTTTTTAACGGAACAGTGAGAAATCTTGAGAGGTTTTGTTAGTAAAAATATTGGCCTGAAAAGAACAGATCGCATTTAAATGCCGATATCAGCCGATTATATCAGTAGGCCGATGCTAATGGAACTAGATCTGGCAAGATTTCGTAAGGGAACTACAAGAAATCTCAAGAGGTTTTGGTTGTGAAAATATTCGGCCTAAAAAACTGACATCACATTTAATTACTGATATCGCTCAATAATATCGGTAGGCCGATGCTAAAAGAAGATCTTGTGAGATTTCATAATGGAACAACGAGATTGTTTGCAAAAATACAGATCTGAAAAAAACGATACTGATATTTTCTATATCACATTGCAATGCCAATATTGGCCGATAATATCGGACATCCATAATTTCTCCTAAAATAGGAATTTCTCTTACGTTAAGGCCGTTTTAAATGTGAATATTTGAAGTGCAACTGAGTATATTTGTGGAAAAACATGCGCAACTTTGAAGCAGCTCCATTAAAGCTTAACTCAGACCTCTAGCATTCATAAAACTATGCATACCTAAGTGCTTTTCAAAGACGTGCAGGAGAAAAACAATTCAGCCTTTCTGCTGCTCGCCGTTTCCTGTAATACCTGCTGACTACTGACAATGAGCTAATGGATTTACTGCACAAGCACAGACACAATCACCCATTTGTTATGGGACCTGCACCGATGCTTAAGACCAGAATAGTCATATTTGATGAGGTTTGGTCAGATCCGAGTCCTGCAGGGGGGGTTTCAGGAGGAGGGGTGATAACCACAAGAGTAAAACCTGTAGAAAACAGCAAGTCATCCTGAAACTTGTGCCTGCAGCAGAGCTGTGTTTGTGTTTGACTGATGACTAAAACTAATCTGCACCTTCACGTTTTCAATAATGAGCTCATTAAATAGCGTCTTAATTAAAGTAATGAGGCTGGATGGAGGGATGAAGAGTGGGAGATGGAGGGATGAGGAGCTTAAACAGAAAGAGAAGGGACATTTCTCTCAATCTTCCCCCTGAACCTCCTGTTTGACTCTGATTCTGCTTGATCATCCTCTCAGTCACAAACACAACAAACCGCATCAGCTAACGGACCCGAGCCGCGTCTCCTCCTTCACCCTCCTCCTCCTCCTCCTCCTCCTCCTCCTCCTCCTCACCTCCAGAAGCGGCAAGTCCGGGTCCAGGTGCGTGAAGCTGTGCAGGACCACCGGGCTGCGGTCCTCGACCACCTCCAGCCTCACCCCGTCCCAAATGTTCCGCACCCTCCACGAGGAGTCAAACATCTCGAGCAGCTGTCCCGGCTTGACGCCGCGCGCCTCGGCTTGCATCCCCGGGAAATAGACCATGGATGCCCGCGGAGCCGAGCGCGCAGTCAGGGCGGCGGTAGCGGCATTCAGCGCCTCGTTCTCGGCCTCGTCGCTGCCGCTGCTGCCCGTTAATTCAGCTCTGGCGGATCATCGCTGCGGTGAGAGGCGCTCAGGATAATCATGACTCACACCACTGGGGCTTTTCCAAGCCCCGCCCACTGGCAAGCGGTGCCTTCACGGCTTCCGGAAATACCACAATCAGCCAATAACTCGTCTAAGTTCCATGTATTTCGTCGTTATTATCGACGTAAGTCTTTATTTCATTACTATTTTTATACGTATGTACATGTTTTGATTTTTGAAACTCAAATAATCTCATAATTTCATAGTTTAATGTTTTTAAATAGCTCCAAAATTAAATTCAGCTTGCTTTGACAATTACATGATTAACTAATTACAATTAAAACAAACACTCCATTGAATTTGTATTAGAAGATATTCGGTTCTTATGTGTTTGTTTCACTAAGTTGGTTGTAAATACTATCGATTAATTTTTCTCTCTGTGAAACTTTATTATTATCACGTCAGAAACCGTTAAAACGAAAATAAATAGAACGTCATCTTGTTTACATGTCTACGAGGTGTCCGTGAACGCAGCGTTAACTCCTCCAGTCTTACGTCATGCCTTTGGGAAATGATGGCTGTGTTGTTTCTGCTTCACTATGGCAGCAGGACAGTATGGGAAAAGAAAACACTAAAGTACAGTTTAATGTCCTCTCTCTGCTCAGATCGCATAATTACAGCGAATCAGCAGCAGCTCAGCGTCTGCAAACAGCACACGCCACCTCCTCATCTGCACTTTTCAGTCGTTTAAATTCAGCTACTCCTGTTTTCTCCCCCTTTTCATGACTCTGCTTCACGCAGCTCTGCAAACCATGTCATGGATATGTATTTTGACTCCATTTCCCCGACACACAAGCTGAAAACGAAAAAAATGTCAAGATTTAACATAAAATATGAGGGAAATGTAACATTTATTTAGTTGGAAAGAAGTTAACTTGGATGCAATGGAAGATCTTTTAACAAAATGAAAAATGAACCAAGAACTTTTCTTAATTAAGTTAAATAACACAATAACAGTACCCTAAAACAATAAGAAGCTATAAAACATCAGGTATTTTCCCAGGAATACTTTAGTAGCTGTACACAATTCGGTCTGCATCTCTAATTAGACGCACAATGACAATAAAAGTTAATCTAATCTAAAAAACACATGATCAAGCTCGATTCAGCCTGAAAAATCCTCATTTTGCTGTTTTATTCAATTTTAATAGCATGTTATAAAAGTGTGTTGCAAAAGTGTGTGTCGGTGACTTTTAGAGTCTAAAACTTGAAGTTTTGGGTTGATGTTGATGTAAACTCATTCCAGGTCAAACCTGAACTGAAGCCAGTGGGATGTGACTCAGTGGATCCGTTTGGGGGGGGTTGTGGTGGTTTCTACTCCAAACAC
Source organism: Atherinomorus stipes (assembly GCA_023101725.1). Lineage (NCBI taxonomy): Eukaryota > Metazoa > Chordata > Actinopteri > Atheriniformes > Atherinidae > Atherinomorus > Atherinomorus stipes. The sequence continues at coordinate 220,544 of JALJCO010011131.1, read as the reverse complement.
AGCTGGTGGATTATAAATCTGACGCTGCCCCCTGCTGGCTACATGGAGAACTGCAGGTCCCTGATCTGAGCTCCAACCAAGCCAGCTGGTATTTTACACATAATTAACAGCGAACGTTCACTCATGTTCATTCGTGAACTGTATATCAGGCTTTTTAAAAGACGACGACGTGATCTGGACTGATGAGTCACGCTGACAGGAAGAGCAGCAGGGAAAGCGATTAAACAAATGTAAGAAGTAACATCTGCTGCACCAGCTGAGGCCAAATCCAGCCACAAACACGTCTGACCTCCCAGACCTTTCTCATCGTTGAGCTGCTGCGTTCATAACTCACAAATCTGCAGCTGCTGGAGAGCAAAACAACAGATGAGGAGCTAAGTTTGAAAAACTCTGAATACTGTTAACAGCAATGCGTCCTGGTGACATGTAAAAGCCCTGAAGGACAAACGTGAGTGAGTCATTTTTAATATCTGAGGCAAAAATTCCTTTAATCATTCCACCGAGGTTATACGAGCTTCTTCATCACATGACTCCAGTTTAAATAAACACATCACAGTTATTCTGCATCCAGAGAAGATGCATTTACGTGATAAAGTTTTCTGATGCATGGATGAACAAGGGTTTATGGAGTTATAAACTAGATCTGCGATCCTGAATCCTGGTCCTGAAGGGCTGGAGTCCTGCAGGTTTTAGAAGTTTATGGCCAAATCAATGTGTAATTAGACCTGTGCAGAGTTTCATGTCAAGCTGAGTCTGACAAGGGTGTGTTGCAGCGGGGAAACTTCTAAAACCTGCAGGACTTTAGCTCCCCGAGGACTTATATTGAGCATTTCCTGCCTCATGGCATTATATATATATATAATATATATAAACCTAGATCAGAAGTGTCCAACTCTGGTCCTCCAGCACCACAGTCCTGCAGGTTTTAGATGTTTTCTTCTGAAATACATGTGGCTCAAATCAGTGTGTAATTAACATACTAGTGCGGGGCTTTATGTCAAGCTGAGTCTGATGTGTGTCGGTGTGTTGCAACAGAAAAACATCTAAAACCTGCAGGACACTCGCCCTAAAAGACGAGGATTGAGCATTTCCTGCTTCATAGCATGATAATCACAAGCTCAGAGGTCTTCAGCTCTGGTCCTTGAGCACCACAGTCCTGCAGATTTTAGATGTTTTCTGGGGAAACGTAGCTCAAATCAAGGTATAACTAGTAGATTTGTGCAGGGTTTAATAGCAAGCTGAGTCTGTCTCAGGTGTGTTTTAGACGGGAAACTTCTAAAACCTGCAGCACACTCGCCCTCGAAAACCAGGATTGATGATTCCCTGCTTTGTAGCACGATAAACACTAGATCAGAGGTCTCCAGCTCTGGTACGCGAACACTGCAGTCCTGCAGGTTTTAGATGTTTTTAGCTCCAACATACTTGATTCTAATTAAACGGCTCTTTTCAACAGCTTGTAAGCAAGTTCTGCTCAAACATGTTGACCCATTAATCTGGTTCAGGTGTGCTGCAGCAGGGAAACTCTAAAACCTGCAGCACACTCGCCCTAAAAGACCAGGAATGAGCATTCCCTGCCTTCATAGCATGATAATCACAAGACCAAACATGTCCAGCTCTGGTCCTCGAGCACCGAGTCCTGCAAGTTTTAGATGTTTTCTGCTCCAACAAACCTGGTTCTAATTCAACAGCTTGTTGGCAAGTTCTGCTCAAACATGCTGACCCATTAATCTGGTTCAGGTGTGCTGCAGCAAGAAACTTCTAAAACCTGCAGGACAGCAGCTCTAAAGGGCCTATGTGGGCACCCCTGCACGAGATACAAGGGGAGCTACAGGTTAGCCCGGACAGGACAAATGGTTGTCTAGTTGCACACAGAACAAAAAACTCAGAAATCACAGCACTTTAACTGCTTTGGTTCATAAAACTGTTAAGTTGAAGCACTAATATCTTTGTCGAAAAGCCCCGTCAAGCTGAAAACCTAAAATCTGAGATCCCGAAGCTCGGGCCAACTTTTAGTCTGCTGTGATTTAAGTGCAGCTCTTCTTCCATCTGCTGGAAATCAATAACGGAGGATGTTGTGCTGCTGCTGCTGGAGCTCCGACACGCTTTACTGTTCCCTGAAGAGGCCAACAGTCCACAATACTCTCTTATTCTCTCACACATGCACAAAGAGACAAACGAATCCACAGCAGCAGAATCAACAAGCTGCTTCAGAAACGGCGCGAGGACGGACGACGTCAGCTGGCGGGGCCGCGGGAAGATTTCCATCAGGACGAGCTTCAAATGGAAAGCAGGTCAGCGGCATCGGGAAGTCGTTCCAGTCATGGTGACATCCAACAACTGGGAGAAGTTTGGGCCATTCTGCACGGCGCTGCCCCCTCAGTGGGGGTCTGCGGTTAAACTGAGCTGCTGCCAAGCGCACAATGTTCCCCAGAACGCCACCAAAAAGAAATCTGTGGCAAATAAAAGCCAACGACTATGCCAGACAAAAGCACAGTTATACAACGAGGCGACGAATGAAGGCCTGCTTATGAAGCTCCTCACAGTTTGAAAAATGCATTTATTTTAGCTCTAACAGTGTCTTTTTTAACTCTTTACAGCTCTTATCATAACACGAGAGCATGCCGCATCTTTTACTTTGCTGCCTTGCTTTACTTAATATTTACTGTTTTTAGTGTTTGTGGTGCAAAATGAAAATAAACCCTGAAGCTAACTACCCGTCCGGGTCTACGATGAAGAAGCAGACAGATCATCATCACCTGGATGCGAATATGACGCCTACAATTACAACTTTGCTATAAATATCATTTTATCTAAAGAGCAAATCATATTTATTTATGCATCTTTATTTGCTGTTATCTAAGTATTCATATTAGGGATTGACCGATACAGAATTTTTAGGACCGATATCAAAAAGTTTTTCATATTTGGGGCCGATCCTGCATTTGACTCCTAAATTAGTATAATGAAGGATATAATGAAAGTAATTTTAAAAGTCTTTTTAAAAAAAGAACAAAGTAATTCAAGCAAATATCTAAAAAAGGAAACAATTCACTCGTAAAGAAACATTAAACTTGTCATAAATATATATATAGAGAGAAAAAGTCTGTAAATTATGGCGAGTATGGGTATGGGCCAACACACCCGACGTACAGGCAGATGCCAATACCAGCAAAAAATGAAAATATCGGCCTAAAATATCAGTCAGCTGATGTATCGGTCTATCCTTATTTACATCTATCTATAGTCAATAAATTTATTCTATATTTGATTGTTTTATTTATTGTTGTAGACAAATATCAAATAGATACATTAAACTTCCTAAACATATACATACATATACATATATATATATATATATATATATATATATATATATATATATATTATAGGTCTGTAAAGGCAAAATATCGTGACAGTATCGTATCAGGAGATACCTGGTGAAACCCAGACCCAGGTCTTAGTCCAATTTTACACTAAGACTCTCACTCCGTTTCACAGTTGTACTTCAAATACTACTTCAAATAAAGATATAAAAAAGAAAGAGAGCACTTATGAGACAATATTAAATAGAAACATTAAACTTGAATATACATATATTCTGTATATATAAAGAGAGAGAGAGAGAGAGAGAAAGTTAGTAAATTACGCTGAGTTGGGGTATTGGCCGATACATCGGATGTGTCAGCCTATGCCAATACCAACAAAATTACAAATATCGGCCTAAAATATCGGTCTATCCTTAATTTATATTTACATCATTTACTTTGATGTATTATTATCAATTTATTTTATATTTGTTTGTATTATTAATTCTTATCTTTTCCTGTTAGGTATAACTCTTTTTTTTTTCTGCATTTATATTTTTCATATACGTAAATTGTAATTAAATATAGGTGTTAAAGGGTTAAATGTCGGCAATGCATCAACATTTTCACGTAAACGACAAATTCAGCGTCCACCAAAATCACAATGATGCTTCCAGTCGGATATAAGCTGGAAACGAAATGTCGTCTTGTGTCCCGACTTGTCCGGCTCAGCATCGTAGCAGCAGAACGGTGATCTGGCCGCTACGTTGTGCAGAGCAGATTTGTTTTTAATGGATATAAGGCTCCCATTGATATTCTAAATGTTATTTATTTATTCAATTTATTTATTTGTAATGCTTGTTTATTAGTGAATTTACATAATTGGACCTGACCGGGGGAAAAGGACAAAAAAGAAGACGACCAACTGCTGCACCTGTGCAGAAACACAACAAACACATCCGGCAGCCTTTACAGGTAAACAAAGCTGATAATCATCAGGAGCACCAACAGGAACAACCTGAAATCACAACAACCAGGGCAGAGAAAAAACAAACACAGAAAGAAGCAAAGAAAAACTTCATATGAGAAGCTATGACTGGAAACACCCACGGGACACAGTGACTGACTGATATTTATGACCACCGATGAGTGTTTAAAGATGAGTAACCCGACTTCTACCGCGAAGCAAAAGTGAAGATGAGGTGGTGGATAAATGAGACCACTCTCAGTTAAGGTTGTGTTTGTGCCTTCAAAACATAAAACCAGATTACAACGACCAAAAAAAAACCACACAAACAAACTGAAAATTCAACAGAAAAACAGAAAACAAAACAATCAGAAAACAGGAAATAAAATGGACAGAAAAAGGAAAAGTAGAAAAGAAAAAACAGAAAAGAAAAGAAAATAACAGAAAATAACAGAAAAAGTAAAAATCACAGAATATAAAAAACAAAATAACAGAAAAAGTAGAAAAATAGAAAAAACAGAAAATAAAACGATCAGAAAACAGGAAATAAAATGGACAGATAAACAGACAAAAAACAGAAAAAAAAAGAAAAGAAAAAACAGAAAAGAAAAAGAAATATCAGAAAACAACAGAAAAAGTGAAAATAACAGAAAAAAAAAGAAAATAATAGAAAATACCAGAAAAAGTTGAAAAAAGAAAAAAGAAAATAACAGAATATATAAAATAAAACAACAGAAAAAGTAGAAAAATAGAAAAAACAGAAAATAAAACGATCAGAAAACAGGAAATAAAATGGACAGATAAACAGACAAAAAACAGAAAAAATAGAAAAGAAAAAGAAATATCAGAAAATAACAGAAAAAGTGAAAATAACAGAAAAAAGAAAATACCAGAAAAAGTTTAAAAAAGAAAATAACAGAATATAAAAATAAATAACAGAAAAAAGTAGAAAAAACAGAAAATAAAAACTAAAATAACAGAAAAAGCAGAAAAAATAGAAAAAACAGAAGATGTAACAGAAAAAGAAAAAAGTAGAAAAAATATAGAAAAAATGAAAAAATAAAACATTCAGAAAACAGAACATAAAATAAAGAGAAAAGCAGAAAATTAAGCAGAAAAAAAACAAAAAACAGAACGAAAAGAAAAAAAAGATAATAACATTAAAAAAACAACAGAAAATAACAGAAAAAGTAGAAAAAAAGAAAAAAACAGAAAATAAAATGAAGAGAAAACAAATATAAGCAGAAAAAAACATGACAGAAAATAAATAGACAGGAAACCAGTTGTGGAGATTCATGGCTTAAACTGGGAGACCAGACTGGGTGAAATTCTTCTTCCTGTTCTGTTTCTTATCATTTCCTTTCCTTTTTAGTTTAATTCTTCAGTTTTTAGGTACTTTTTAGGTTTCTGTAGCTTTTACTGTTTTCCACATAAAGCATTTGACCTTCTTGTACAGGAAACGTGCTGCATAAGAAAAACCTGCCTTGCTTTAAGGCACGCAAACAAAACCCAACACAGCAACCTTCGTCTGATGGCTGAACCACAGTCAAGTAAACACGCTGTCATGAACACAACTGGACTGTCACTGTGATGAAAGGTGAAAAACAGTCTGCGTTATGCTGAGTCAGCACTTTTTTCGCTTTATGACTGTACACATAAATGAAAAAATAAAATCATATCTAAGACCAAATCTAATGGAACAACTGTCCCAGCCAGACAAACGTCACACAGATCTGAGCCCACCTGTCTCCTGACTGCCCGGTAGAAATCCTCGCCGTCCCAGTACGCACCAGTCCTGACCAGCAGTCCACAGGACCGCCAGCTCCAGCACCACATCACCGCTCCCTCAGAACCAGACCAGAAATGTGGGACTCCAGATGCTCCTGGACCACAACCCACCAAACGGGCCCCCCACGGTCCCCACTCCCCTCGTCCCAGATTGGACGAACCCCTGCGGACGCTCGGCTTGCCCGTGTTTACTTTACCAGCTGTGTCAACAACACAAAAGAACAACACTGGGAAAAAATTAACTTCTTCTGGGAAGCCGGAGAGCGGTTTGCGAGAAGCTCGGCGCGAGTCTGTCAAAGGTGAAGTGAAAGCGGTCGGTAGTGAAACCGCGAAAGCTGAGGCTTCACAGGGACTTTCTGGTTTCACCAGCGCAGGGATTCACCTCACGTTCCAGCTGCGGTCGCTCCAGTTTACCCACAAAAACAAGCCGCTCATGGCAGGCTTTAACCCTTAAAACGCCAGACCGCTTTGCTCCTGTTTTAATGTAAAAACCCAAGCAGAAGCTGGGATAGACCGATACATCAAACGCCGATATTTTTATTTGTCTTTTGCTGGTATAATTTACAGAATTTTTGTTTATCCCAACAACTTATACCCCATACAGTTGGAATTTTTAAGATCGGCCATGCAGAAGTTGAAAACCCCACTTTTAAGCTTTTCTCTCTGACTGGTAACCCCATACAGTTGGCTGGGGTGGGAAAAAATATCGATACACTGAAATATCACCACATTTTCATACGCCTATATCATACTGATATTTAAAAACGTGGCATCGATCAATTTTACTATCGAAATCTCGCAAGTTTTTGTGAAATCATGCGAGATTTCATAACAGAACAATGAGATCTTGCGAGATTTTCAAAATAAAAGTGGGTTTGATATCGATTTTTGATCGATACTGGGTTTTTGGATGAATTTACGATCAATACAATATTCTTTACTGAGATATCGATATAGATCGATGTATTGTTACACCCCTAACCGATACCTGAGCTGAGCGCATCGGCCAATACCCGATACCGATCCGATAATATTGTTGAATGAACTGTATATCTTGCCATGTGAGTAAAAGTATCAAGCTTGACATAAACATTAAGCCTTGTTTAAAAGAGATAATGAATAAAAACTGATATAAATGTACGTAATTTTGTGGTCGCTCCAGTTTACCCGCTGCACCACAAAAACAAGCCGCTCATGGCAGGCTTTAACCCTTAAAACGCCAGCCCACTTCTCTCTTGTTTTAATGTAAAAACCCAAGCAGAAGCTGGGATAGACCGATGTATCAGCAGGCCGATATTTCAGGCCAATATTTTTATTTGTTTTTTGCGGGTGTAATTTACAGAGTTTTTGTTTACCCAGATAACTTATACCCCATACAGTTGGAATTTTTAAGATCGGCCATGCAGAAGTTGAAAATCCCACTTTTAAGTTTTTCTCGCTGAAACTTTGCAACTGTTTACCCCATACAGTTGGCTGGGGTGGGAAAAAATATTGATACACTGAAAGATTACAACATTTTTATTCGCCAAGAGCATACTGATATTTAAAAACGCGGTATCGATCAATTTTTACTAACGAAATCTCGCGAGTTTTCACGAAATCCTGCTAGATTTCGTAACAGAACGGTGAGATCTCGCAAGATTTTCAAAATAAAAGTGGGTTTGATATCGATTTTTGATCGATAGTGGGTTTTTGGATGAATCTACGATCGATAGGATCATTCTATATTGAGATATCGATATAGATCGATGTATTGTTACACCCCTAACTGATTCCTGAGCTGAGCATATCGGCCAATACCCGATACAGATCCGATAATATTGTTGAATGAACTGCATATCTTGCCATCTGAGTAAAAGTATCAAGCTTGACATAAACATTTAGCCTTGTTTTTAAAAAATAAATAAATAAATAAAAATTTATACAAATGTACTTAATTTTATTTATTAAGAAGTGTACATTTATTACGATAATAAAAACAGAAATGACTGGATGGGAATGCTGGATTGGTCAATATCGGAGCCGATATCCGATCCAGGTATCGGATCAGTGCATCTCTACAAATATCAGCAGGTTTTATCAGCTATCAGCCGAGGCTGATGAGAAAATATCTGTTTCTGTATCAGCCCTAAAAAAAAATCTGCATCAGTCAATCCCGACTTTAAATACAAACATGGTTTATTTAAAGGGGAAAAAGACGCCACAAAAACTTTCACATCAGAGATTAATTGGATCCAATTATCAGTTTTTTGCCTCAAAGACGCACAGGGATCGACCGATATCGATAGTTGTATCGGTAACATGGACATCTTTCCTGCACTGTTACAGTTTCCCAGTAACACAGAGCCCTGCAGGTCTGAACCGCCTCAGCGTTTGGATTTATTCCCTGAGATTATTGCCGTTCAGGTGCTCCTCCGAGGGTTTGGCATTTAAAAACACGTTCTCGTGCCAACTGCTGCCGAGACAGCAACGCAGATCTGATCTGAGGCCAGCTGACAACCATCAGCGAGCCTGAGAAAGCTTGCTGCTCCGCAGGATTTATTGACTGGTCCATTTCACCAGAACGTTTCATCTTTTCATTTAATCTGCCTGACCTGACGGGGATGCAGTCGTCTGTCTCTCTGCTGTGTCTTCAAGGTGAGAAATAAGTGGCTGCTGTCCCAGTATGAAGCCAGTTTGACAGACGTGTGGACAAAGTCTCCGCTCTTCGATGAGAAAACTGCTCATATAACCCCAAAATAGAACCTGGCTGTTGGAGAATATTTATTCCTGATGCAGCGACAAGTTTGTAAAAAGTAGTTCCAGGGTGATGTTTACTATCGTGTAGTAACACGTCTGTAAACATCACGATAGTAAACATCACCCTGGAACTACTTTTTACAGACGTGTTACTACACGATAATAAACATCACCCTGGAACTACTTTTTACAGACGTGTTACTACACGATAATAAACATCACCCTGGAACTACTTTTTTACAGTCGTGTTACTACACGATGGTAAACATCACCCTGGAACTACTTTTTACAGACGTGTTACTACACGATGGTAAACATCACCCTGGAACTACTTTTTACAGACGTGTTACTAAACGATGGTAAACATCACCCTGGAACTACTTTTTACAGACGTGTTACTACACGATAGTAAACATCACCCTGGAACTACTTTTTACAGACGTGTTACTTCACGATGGTAAACATCACCCTGGAACTACTTTTTACAGATGTGTTACTACACGATAATAAACATCACCCTGGAACTACTTTTTACAGACGTGTTACTACACGATGGTAAACATCACCCTGGAACTACTTTTTACAGACGTGTTACTACACGATAGTAAACATCACCCTGGAACTACTTTTTACAGACGTGTTACTACACGATAATAAACATCACCCTGGAACTACTTTTTACAGACGTGTTACTACACGATAATAAACATCACCCTGGAACTACTTTTTACAGACGTGTTACTACACGATAATAAACATCACCCTGGAACTACTTTTTACAGACGTGTTACTACTTGATAATAAACATCACCCTGGAACTACTTTTTACAGACGTGTTACTACACGATAATAAACATCACCCTGGAACTACTTTTTACAGACGTGTTACTACACGATAATAAACATCACCCTGGAACTACTTTTTACAGACGTGTTACTACACGATAATAAACATCACCCTGGAACTACTTTTTACAAACGTGTTACTACACGATAGTAAACATCACCCTGGAACTACTTTTTACAGACGTGTTACTACACGATAACAAACATCACCCTGAAACTACTTTTTACAGACGTGTTACTACACGATAACAAACATCACCCTGGAACTACTTTTTACAGACGTGATACTACACGATGGTAAACATCACCCTGGAATTACTTTTTACAGACGTGTTACTACACGATAATAAACATCACCCTGGAACTACTTTTTACAGACGTGTTACTACATGATAATAAACATCACCCTGGAACTACTTTTTACAGACGTGATACTACACGATGGTAAACATCATCCTGGAACTACTTTTTACAGACGTGTTACTACTTGATAATAAACATCACCCTGAAACTACTTTTTTCAGACGTGTTACTACACGATAATAAACATCACCCTGAAACTACTTTTTACAGACGTGTTACTACACGATAATAAACATCACCCTGGAACTACTTTTTACAGACGTGTTACTACTTGATAATAAACATCACCCTGAAACTACTTTTTTCAGACGTGTTACTACACAATAATAAACATCACCCTGGAACTACTTTTTTACAGACGTGTTACTACACGATAATAAACATCACCCTGAAACTACTTTTTACAGACGTGTTACTACACGATAATAAACATCACCCTGAAACTACTTTTTACAGACGTGTTACTACACGATAATAAACATCACCCTGAAACTACTTTTTACAGACGTGTTACTACACGATGGTAAACATCACCCTGAAACTACTTTTTACAGACATGCTTATGGCTGTGCAATTAATTGAAATTTAACCGTGATTTCAATTTCTGTGTCACACAATATCCAAACTCATAATCGAGTTGAAACGGTTTATTAGCCATTTTTCTTTACACAATTTCTGAAAGTTATTCTAAAGTTAAATTTTATTTCAGTATGTCAATATATGAAGTACATCAATCTTATTCTTCAAAAACAGAAATTGCAGCGATGGTGAGGACCACACATGGCTAATTTTTTTAATACATTTATGTTATTTCATTCCTTATTAATGTTGAAAGGATATCTACTTCAATCATTTAATGTTTTGTACATCACAAAATAGCTGTAAGATACATATTTATAGCCTATATTTATTTTCTAATTGAATGTTTTGCGCAAATTATAAATAGCAAAGTGTTTTTAACAAAGAGAAATGCTAAATAAATGCATCATGTAACTAAAAAACAATCGTCTGAATAATTGTGATTTCAATATTGACCAAAATAATCATGATATTGATTTTTTTATATAACCGAGCAGCCCTCGGCGCATTAATAAAAAATTGCTTTTATTTACATTTCACACAGCATCCAATTTTTTAAAATTGGTTTTTAACAGAAAAAAATGAATCTATGATGTGGTATTTTAATGAAAATGAACTGTCATGTCAGGGTTTTTAAATCAACTAGAAATGTAAATCAAAGAAACATGAGACATGAAGTTCGCCAGTATGTAAACTCCTCTTTCCCTCCTCCCCCGTCCAGATGTGGCCTCCAGAGTGGTCGTGCCTTTTCCATGTCAACCTGCACAGCAGCTCCCATTTCCCACTTCAGTTCCTCCAAGCAAACGCACGCTGAGTCATTGTTGAAGCCAGACCTCTACAGTTTTCTGTCTGGTTTTTTTTCCAGCCTTTTTGCACCTTTGCCGGCCCGTTTCTCCCCTCTGGATTTGGTTGCCAGTTCTCACTCCCCGGCTTTGGCTGAATTTTCCTGTTAAAAGCATGAACAGCAGCAACAGATGATGCTTTTGAGACATTTTCATGGATGAAGTGAGCCAATACTTCCTGACTGATCTGCATGCTGCTGTCCCTAAAAGCAACAAGAAACCTAAACGCAAGGCCGTCAAAATATTTCTAAATACCAAAGAAAAAAGAAAAAACTCAATGAACAATGTTCAGTATTAGTTGAAAATAATCTCAAAAACAACCGTTAACAACAAGCTTCACGTTATCAATATGTCTGCAGGCATCCATTCATTTCCTCTCTGCAAACACTGACAGCTCCGTCACTAAAAAACAAATATTTATTCGTAGCCAACTGCCCACGACGGCTTATATCTATGCACATCCTTGTTTTCTGACGTGCTTTGAAAAAAATCAACCGAAGTCATTCCTGGTTCACCTTTTATCTTAAACTTTTAGGCCTGAAAAACACTCTCAGACCAACAATGTAAATAAATGATGAACTGAGAAATGCACATTTAAAACTGCAGCTCTGCGTGATTTATGTGTGGGAAACACTACACGGTATTAAACCTTTGGTCACGTCTACGTCATGTTCCTGACATGTAGACAGCCTGCTGTCAGCTGTTTCCAACACAAATTTAAACCAGGGAGGCCAAGTTGGAACTTTCTGAAAACAAACTGCCCAAAAGAAAAAACACTTTACCCACAGTGAAGCACGGTGGAGGCAGCATTATGCTGTGGGGTTGCTTTTCTTCAGCTGGAACTGGTTTTTACTGGTCCCGCTAGTCCCCAAACCCTCAAACATCTACTAGAAAACAAGAAAACACTGCCAGAACCCAGACCACACAGCCAGAACCGAGCTGTGAAAGTCTGAAAGGAGCTTCACATGAATTTATACCTCCAGAAAAGAGTCAAATTTTAGTTCACCATCATATTTCTGTAGTTTTTTCTATTCCTGAGTTATGTCTTTGGATAATATGGTGATTCTCATCATACATTTACTTTAAGTGTTCACTTTCATTATTTATTTTAGGACAACAGGAGGCAGATTATCATCCTCTTATCTCCCGATTCATTTCTGAAGAGTGAAGCAATAATTATCGGTTAAACCGAAAACAGGTTTAGCAGCAGTAGAGTGGGAAACTGAATCCAAGATAAGGTGCAAAAAAGGTGTTTACTGGTCCCGCTAGCAAACAGAGCCAGAGCCAAAAAAAAAGGTGGTCCTAACCCAAACCCACCTGGACAGGTCCTGGCCCAAACCCACCAGGACAAGTCCTAGCCCAAACCCACCAGGACAGGTCCTAGCCCATACCCACCAGGACAGGCCTAGCCCATACCCACCAGGAGAGGTCCTAGCCCATACCCACCAGGAGAGGTCCTAGCCCAAACCCAGCTGGACAGGTCCTAGCCCAAACCCACCCGGACAGGTCCTAGCCCAAACCCACCAGGACAGGTCCTAGCCCAAACCCACCAGGAGAGGTCCTAGCCCAAACCCACCAGGAAAGGTCCTAGCCCAAACCCACCCGGACAGGTCCTAGCCCAAACCCACCCGGACAGGTCCTAGCCCAAACCCACCAGGACAGGTCCTAGCCCAAACCCACCAGGAGAGGTCCCAGCCCAAACCCACCAGGACAGGTCCTAGCCCAAACCCACCAGGACAGGTCCTAGCCCAAACCCACCAAGAGAGGTCCTAGCCCAAACCCACCAGGAAAGGTCCTAGCCCAAACCCACCAGGAGAGGTCCCAGCCCAAACCCACCAGGACAGGTCCTAGCCCAAACCCACCAGGAAAGGTCCTAGCCCAAACCCACCAAGAGAGGTCCTAGCCCAAACCCAGCTGGACAGGTCCTAGCCCAAACCCACCAGGACAGGTCCTAGCCCAAACCCACCAGGAAAGGTCCTAGCCCATACCCACCAGGAGAGGTCCTAGCCCAAACCCAGCTGGACAGGTCCTAGCCCATACCCACCAAGAGAGGTCCTAGCCCAAACCCACCAGGAAAGGTCCTAGCCCATACCCACCAGGAGAGGTCCTAGCCCATACCCACCAGGAGAGGTCCTAGCCCAAACCCAGCTGGACAGGTCCTAGCCCAAACCCACCAGGACAGGTCCTAGCCCAAACCCACCAGGAGAGGTCCCAGCCCAAACCCACCAGGACAGGTCCTAGCCCAAACCCACCAAGAGAGGTCCTAGCCCAAACCCACCAGGAAAGGTCCTAGCCCAAACCCACCAAGAGAGGTCCTAGCCCAAACCCACCAGGAGAGGTCCTAGCCCAAACCCACCTGGACAGGTCCTAGCCCAAACCCACCCGGACAGGTCCTAGCCCAAACCCACCTGGACAGGTCCTATCCCAAACCCACCTGGACAGGTCCTAGCCCAAACCCACCTGGACAGGTCCTAGCCCAAACCCACCAAGAGAGGTCCCAGCCCAAACCCATCAGGAGAGGTCCTAGCCCAAACCCACCAGGAGAGGTCCTAGCCCAAACCCACCAGGAGAGGTCCTAGCCCAAACCCACCAGGAGAGGTCCTAGCCCAAACCCACCTGGACAGGTCCTAGCCCAAACCCACCCGGACAGGTCCTATCCCAAACCCACCTGGACAGGTCCTATCCCAAACCCACCTGGACAGGTCCTAGCCCAAACCCACCTGGACAGGTCCTAGCCCAAACCCACCTGGACAGGTCCTAGCCCAAACCCACCTGGACAGGTCCTAGCCCAAACCCACCTGGACAAGTCCCAGCCCAAACCCACCAGGAGAGGTCCAACTGGAGTCATCGGTGTTGCAGTTGATCAATGACCACCACCAGCTGCTCAGCTGTGCGGCTTTGTCCAGGTGAACTGCAGTCATTTGGCCTGATAGCTCTCATATGTCTAGTTAGTTAATAAACTGGTATTTCTGGTCTAATTTGTGTAATAACAGAAATAATAATCATTTTCTTTCTAGGAGCTCGGTTACAACAACGGTTACAACCGTTTCACCACAAAGCTGAAACCACATACTGATGTCAAACAGTCTATATGTGCAGGAAAGATTTGGAGGATATTTGGGTCGAAAGGCTGTAAACTGCTGTCACTTAAATGGATGATAAAAGGAAAACTGCCCCACGGGAGCATGAAAACAAAAGAGGGCGTCATCTAAAAAACAAAAGCAGAACATTCTGAAACAACAGAGGGAAAAATAGCAGATCAGAGTCAGCTGAAGTACCGGAGGCACTGCAGGCTCAATATGTGGATGCGCTCAATAAAAAAGAGCTACTAACAATGTTAATCAAATGTTTGCACACAGCGGAGGAAGATCCGTCTGCATCTCAGCATCGTTGTCAGTCTGAGGATTTAATAACGAGCCGGAGAAAACGCAGACGACACCATGGGATTATTCCAGACATGATCAAACAAGTCAAGATTTCAAAGGGCATAGTCTCCTCTGCAGGGAGACGGTTGCCCTGGTGTGTTTGGTTCGGTGTCAGCGGCAGGCTCACACACACACTCATAAATGTAGGCCAACATTCATCCCAAACATTTTCTGGGGTAAATATGAAGAATGACAACAGAAACCTGGCAGATACCAACGCAGCGAGCACGTGAACGGAGATGTTATCCTCAGATTACACTGATGAGGGACAGATTATAAAACAGCCAGAAGCAAATCCAGATGCAACACGACAAACCTGCAGGCTTTTTTACCGATTTCAGATACTGATATTGTCCAATTCTTAATTTCCAATATCAATTTATGCAGACAACTGTGAGGTTGTATCTCTCATATTCTGAGAGATAATACAAGAATACAACAATTTTTAAATAAATTGTTACTGTATTAGTAAGGGGGGAAAAATCCAAACCTACATCGCCCTGTGTGAAAAAGCAATTGCTGCCCCCCCCCCCTGTTTAAAACATATATGAACTGTGGTTTATCACATCTTTGGAAAGCTGAATTCAGTTTCTCTATCCACATCCAGGCCTGATTACTGCCACACCTGTTCTCCATCAGAAATCCCTTAAATAGGACCTGCCTGATGAAGTGAAGTAGACCAAAAGATCCTCCAAAGCTAGACATCATGCTGCCATCCAAAGAAATTCAGGAACAAATAAGAAACAAAGTCATTGAGATCTATCAGTCTGGAAAAGGTTCCAAAGCCATTTCTAAAGCTTTGGGACTCCAGAGAACCACAGTGAGAACCATTATCCACAAATGGTGAAAACATGGAACAGTGGTGAACCTTCCCAGGAGGGGCCGGCCGACCAAAATGACCCCAAGAGCACAGCGACGACTCATCCAAGAGGTCACAAAAGACCCCAGAACAACATCCAAGAACTGCAGGCCTCACTTGCCTCAATGAAGGTCAGTGTTCATGACTCCCCCATCAGAAAGAGACTGGGGGGCAAAAATGGCTGCATGGCAGAGTTCCAAGACCAAAACCACTGCTGAGCAAAAAGAACATAAAGGCTCGTCTCAGTTTAGCCAGAAAGCATCTTGATGATCCCCAAGACTTTTGGGAAAATACTCTGTGGACTGACGAGACAAAAGTGGAACTTTCTGGAAGGTGGAGGTCCCATTACATCTGGCGTAAAAGTAACACGGCATTTCAGAAAAGGAACATCATAGCAACAGGAAAACATGGTGGTGGTAGTGTGATGGTCTGGGGCTGTTTTGCTGCTTCAGGACCTGGAAGACTTGCTGTGGTAAATGGAACCATGAATTCTGCTTCTACCAAAAAATCCTGAAGGAGAACGTCCGGCCATCTGTTGGTGACCTCAAGCTGAAGCGCACTTGGGTTCTGCAGCAGAACAATGATCCAGAACACACCAGCAAGTCCACCTCTGAATGGCTTAAGAACAACAACATGAAGACTTTGGAGTGGCCTAGTCAAAGCCCCCACCTGAATCCCATTGAGATGCTGTGGCATGACCTTAAAAAGGCGGTTCATGCTGGAAAAGCCTCCAATGTGGCTGAATTACAACAATTCTGCAAAGATGAGTGCAGAATAAAAAATAAAAATCGTCATTTAAAAAATGAATTTTCTGTTTACTTGCGTTATCTTTGGCTGATATTCAAATTTGTTTGATGATCTGAAACATTTAAGTGTGACTAACATGCAAAAAAGTAAGAAATCAAGAAGGAGGCAAACACTTTTTCACACATCTGTGTATATATACACACACATATATAAATATATAAGGCGTCTTTTTGAACATTAGAGAAAACACCTGATTGCAGCGATTGCCTCAAACTGTTGCTCAACAAAATTTTAGCTTCGGAGCCCCATCATGCTTGTTGATTTGTTTTATTTTTTGTGTTTGTTTAAAATATTTTTGTTGAACCACAACCTAAAATCAATGTCATGATTTTCATAGAATTTTTATGTATTATTACTTTTGTCATTTCCAACTTATTTTTACTGGCAGCTGAATTTTTTCCATCTTTAAATGGAGGGTATGAATAATTTTGAGGACGACTGCATACATACTGCTGCCTGTATAGATGCCCGTCTGTAAATTATGCCGAGTGGGGGTATCGGCCAACACTAAAATATTGGCCGGTCGATGCATCGGTCAAGACAGAATGTAGTTATAAATTTCGAATACAAAGCGATTAGGCTGATATTTTGTTTTTTTATCGTCACTTATCGTTACGAACATAAAACCAAAAATCATTGCGACACATATTTGAGCCCCATCCCTAATCCCTGTTAATTAGTTGTAAATAAAGGTAAAAACAAAGTGCAAAAGCAGCTAAATGGCTCCATCTGCTCAGATTTAAGCTGCAGGCTGAGTAAACACACTCATGCACACGTTTTCTGGATCATACTTGACCAAAACTCAGCAAAATCTTCACATGACAGAAACCAGCGTTGATCTGAACCCGTCACGCACGGTCGGACTCTGAGCTCACCAGGTCGTCCAGGATGGTGACGGGGAAATCGAACATGCACATCTTGACGGGCTGAGCGAGGGCTCTGTGCAGGCTGAACAGGGACTTGGTCTCCATGCTGCTCCTGAAAGCTGCAGCTCCACCGCCATCAACAACCGCACGGCAACTCCCTCCGATACCGCCAGGAATCCGTCTCAGAGGGAGAAAGGAACACCTCCACGTCCTCCTCGGCTTCCCATCCACCAACAACATGCACTCCCCTTGTTTCCTCGCCTGCCTCCTCCCTCCCTCTCTTCCTCCTCCCTCCCTAACTGTCGGCAGCTGCTCTCGTCTTTCCGCCTTCTGGAGGTATTGCCCAACGGCTCAGCTGTGATGCCACGACTGCAGCGCGTCTGCGTGGTCTCTGAAGCGCTCGTAATGTGCAGTCAAACAGCAGAAATGCAGCAGGTACCCACTCTTCTCCTCCTCGTTATGCTGCGGCCATTTAATCAGGAGAGAAGCACCGGCTCTCTCTCTCTGGCTGTGCGAGCCCATTAAAGATGAAGCAGCCTCCCTTCTCATTAATGTCACTCCTGAATGTGAGCGCATTTAGGACACAAGCGCCGTCTGAAAATTGTTTTCTTTGGTGGGAATGTGGAGTCTGGGAGAGTTCAGAGAAGTCTGGGATTCCTCCACGTGATGCCAGCTGCCCTCCTCCCTTTTTTAAGCAGTATTTAAATCTTTCATGGCGTTTCTGAAGCGCCGCTCTGCAACGCTGCTGCATCCCAGCATCTCCGTTATTTTTACAGATTCTGGAAGATGAATGTTGCACTTCTTTGTGGCGTTGCTGCTTTTTTTCCCCCTTAGCTGATGTTTTGTTCCTCTTCCTGTCCAGACTAGCTTTAGTTTGCTTTACCGTGCAGTGTTAAAGGCATGGAGCGCTGTTATGATGCATTATGTATCACAACGCAATGTGTGATTGATGCAATATGTATTGCAGTCTGTGGTTTTTGCAACGAGAAACGCTGTGGTGAGCAGAAGACGAAAAAGAAGCAAAGTTTCAGCAAACATGGACGTAAACGTGAAAGTTTAAAATCTTTGAACGAAGCTGTAAAGCAACAATAATACTATGAATATTAAAAATATTTATTAGGGGTGCACAATATTGGAATTTTGGCCGATATCCGATATGCTGATATTTTAAAACTCATGTGGCTGATAACTGATATCAATATTAAAACTGAAAAAAAATAAGCAGTCATTGCAAACAGCAGTTTTATTATTCGTTTCCGACACTTTGAAAAACTGGGGCAGGAAAAATTTTTATACACTGAAATATCGTGATATATACCAATATCAAATTAATATTCAAAAATGTGGTATCGATCTGTTTTATTTACAAAATCTGACGATTTTTTCGTGAATTCTCACAAGATTTCTTAACAGTTTGATGAAATATCGCAAGATTTCGCTGGTAAAATAGATCGATACCGCGTTTTTAAATGTTAATTTGATATCAGCATGTGGGAACATCACAAAATTTTTGTGAATTCTCATGTGATTTCATAACAGAACGATGTAATATCGCAAGATTTTGTTTGTAAGATAGATCAATACCACATTTTTAAATATCAATATGATATCAGCATATGAAAATAAAATATTTCAGTGTATCGATTTTTTTCCACCCCTAGTCTTTAGAAGTGTTAAAGTCTGTAAAAAAGAAGTTTTTGAAGAAGAAGTAGTATTTTTTTTTTTTAGACTTTAGAAACAGTGGGCTGATTGGTTAAATGTCGGTTAGATATCGGTTAGATATCGGTGGGGTGGCTGATGTCCGATACTCAGTTTTAAGGCCGATATAGGCCGATACCGACAGGGGGCCAATTATATTGTGCATCCCTAATGTTTGTTTCTCTTTTTCTCATCTTTCAAGTCATTTTCTTCCTCTTTGTGCTTATTTTGGATGCCACATTCTAGTGATGCAGGACACTATCGGTCCAATATCTGTATCGGCCGATACTTGCTTTGAAATTGAATATCATTACCAGTCCGATATTGACCCGAAATCGGCCGATATTTTTCTCATTTTATTTATTTGTTCATTATTTCATCATTCAATAGGGACGTATTTTTTACTTCCTTACACAGATTTTAACCTAATTTTGCAACCTTGAAGGTCCTGAAAGGGACGTTTAACTAAAATGTATTATTGTTGTCATTGAGCAACTATGAAAACTAGCAGCACGGCTGTATCTCTGTAACTATGGTAACTATGCTAGTATCCATAAATTTTGAGCAGGTCACCATCCAAGGCTGGAAAACTGGAAATCTCCAGAAATGAGGAGGATAAAGTGGTTTTTGGTGGATTCTGTTCACCAATGTAACAAAACATCTACATGCTTAGAATAAGTTTCTCTTTACAGAAAAAAGATTTGCATTTTTAACGGCATGAGTAAAAGTTTTTATGTGTTCATCTGGCCAGATCTTAACATATATATATACACTACTCACAAAAAGTTAGTGATATTTGGTTTTTTTGTATGATGAACCTAAAATCTGCTGCGACCTGTCCAAGTGAACTTAGACTTTCTCTAAACTTGTAGATGCACATGTACATTGTTTAATGGTTAATTATGAACATGTTATATTTTCCTGAAATTATAACCAAAAGTCAAAATATCCCTAACTTTTAGTGAGTAGTGTGTGTATATATATATATATATATATATATATATATATATATATATATATATATATATATATATATATATAACACATATAGATAGATACACATATAGATAGATAGATAGATAGATAGATAGATAGATAGATAGATAGATAGATAGATAGATAGATAGATAGATAGATAGATAGATAGATAGATAGATAGATAGATAGATAGATAGATAGATAGATAGATAGATAGATAGATAGATAGATAGATAGATAGATAGATAGATAGATAATAGATAGATGATTTCAGATGAAGATGAATGTGAAATCAGAAATCTTTAACGTGGCTGTCAGGAAGCCGTTCTTCAGGAAGGAAACGGGAGAAAAGGCTGAGGGATGTCACATGACCCAAGAACTGGACTGAAGATCAGTGGAAACTGGTCTGATGGAGGGACGGATCCTCCCCAGAACCGAAGGATGGATCCTCCCCAGACCTCATCTTTACTGAAGCAGTGTGGGATCATCGGGACAGAAACGGACTTTGGAAAGTCCTTCGGGGATCCTACAGAACTGAAGACTAACGGCAGGAAGCTTCTCTGAGAGGGTTCAGACTACGATGAAGAACGAAGCCGCTCAGATCAAATCTTCACGCTGACGCTCGTCAGAACTGGACCGACCGTTTCCGCCTCGTCTTCCGTATTTCCATAAATCAGCTCCTTCCCGTGGCCTGTGCGAGTGTCTGACCAGGAGAATCTGCACATCTACGAACCTTTTCCAACAGGAACGCTCGTCTCAGCCTTTGCTGCAGCAGGTTCTACGTCTCCCTACAGCAGCAGCATGGACTCCACGCCGGCGTCTACATATTGTTGCTGTCCTGCAGCCTGAACAGCCAAATCTTGATTCGAACTCCTCGTATGTAGGTCACACAGCTTTTAACCCAAATGGCTGATAAAAAGGAAGTTTGACCTGAAAAAAAGCTGTGAGAACGTGTCTGTTTTGTTTTCAAACCTCTGAGGTTTCCTTTTTTATCTAACTTATCACACAAGTCATGTTGTTTTGACTTCTGCGCTCCCACTTCAAACCCGTCAGCGTATTTCAGGGTCCACATTCACGCTGTGTAATTATTAACTCACGGAGAACTCCGGCTTTTCTTTCTGCAGCAGACGGCTAATATTTGCACACTTACAGGACAAGCACAGTAAATAATTTAAGTATGTGCCAGCTCCGAGCCGACACATGGCGATGGGGGGGGTAAACGGGTGACAAAGGCTGAATCCAGCTCTGGATCCGATGCTGATGATGCTGGACGTGCAGGTTTAAAAGCCCTGCAGTGGCTGGAGATGAAAAACAGCGGGCCAGCGAGGAAGACGAGGAAGACGAGGTGAAGGAGCAGCTGAAGGGACGAGCGAGAGCGCTCAAACACCACCGGGAACTGCTTTCAGATGCAGAGGCCGTCCCACAGATGAATACTGTAGGAGAGCGGTTGTCATGGAAACAGGGAGGCAAAGCCGGCTCTTCAGAGTGAAGAACGCTCCCCCCTCCTTCTCGTCCTCACCTCCCTCCCTCCCTCCCTCCCTCGCTCTTCTACAGATACCCAGCAGCCAGGACAGGAAGTCGGGCTGAAACCTGCACGTCCGCTTCCTGTGGACTCGGACAAAGACAGGACGGGTGGAACAGGTACGCAGCTACACCCATCTGAGACCAACCAGCAGAAACCTGTCGCTGCACCACCAACGGTGGCCTGCTTCAGAACACAAAACTAATATTTTCTTCCTGTTGCAGCAGCTGAGCTGATGCACGCCTGATAAAAAAAAAAAAAAGAAAGAAAAGTCTCCACCTGGGTTTAACTAAGCTAATCGGTCGGAGCCTCCTATTGGATAATTACTGCAGGGGCTGCTTGAGTTGCTGCTCATTTCCTAAACAAGCATGTGGAAAGACATATCTGTGGTGGTGGAAAAGATGTTGGTCTGTCTGAGACGGGTCAAATCATCGGCAGCATCAAGCAGAGAAAACATCTGAGGAGACGCAGAAACTTCAGAACCGTCCAACACATCATTAAACACTGGAGGGATGGTGGGGACCATCGTCTTCCAGGGAGAAATGTGTCAGAAAGGCAGATGAAGTGATGCAGCATCATCCTAGTGCTACTCTACACGCCTGTGGGGGTAGTATTATGATATGGGGTTGCTGCAGTTGCTCAGGTCCAGGTTCAGCAACAGTATGAGCTCAAAGAATGAGGTCTAGGGCTGCCACAATTACTCGATTAATCAATAAATCGACTAATTTCATAATCAATCGTTTATTGTCTATAAGCTTTGTTTTTCCTCTTAAAATTGCCACCGTACATTCTACTGCCTTGTCCGTCTTTCTGTCTGGTCAGCATTTCCTGAATTGTATATTTACAACAATAAACACACACACTACCAGTCAAAGGTTTGATCACCTTTTTCCATTTGATTCAATGAGAAAGATAGATGGACCTACGGGAGCATCACCAGACCTACGGAAACATCACCAGACCTACGGATACATCACCAGACCTACGGATACATCACCAGACCTACGGGAGCATCACCAGACCTACGGGAGCATCACCAGACCTACGGGAGCATCACCAGACCTACGGGAGCATCACCAGACCTACGGGAGCATCATCAGACCTACGGGAGCATCACCAGACCTACGGGAGCATCACCAGACCTACGGGAACATCACCAGACCTACGGGAGCATCACCAGACCTACGGGAACATCACCAGACCTACGGGAACATCACCAGACCTACGGGAGCATCACCAGACCTACAGGAACATCACCAGACCTACGGGAGCATCACCAGACCTACAGGAGCATCACCAGACCTACGGGAACATCACCAGACCTAAAGGGAACATCACCAGACCAACGGGAGCATCACCAGACCTACGGGAGCATCACCAGACCTACGGGAGCATCACCAGACCTACGGAAACATCACCAGACCTACGGGAGCATCACCAGACCTACGGATACATCACCAGACCTACGGGAGCATCACCAGACCTACGGGAGCATCACCAGACCTACGGGAACATCACCAGACCTACGGGAGCATCACCAGACCTACGGGAGCATCACCAGACCTACGGAAACATCACCAGACCTACGGGAGCATCACCAGACCTACCACGGGAACATCACCAGACCTACAGGAACATCACCAGACCTAAAGGAACATCACCAGACCTACGGGAGCATCACCAGACCTACGGGAACATCACCAGACCTACGGGAGCATCACCAGACCTACGGAAACATCACCAGACCTACGGGAACATCACCAGACCTACAGGAACATCACCAGACCTAAAGGAACATCACCAGACCTACGGGAACATCACCAGACCTACGGAAACATCACCAGACCTACGGGAGCATCACCAGACCTACGGAAACATCACCAGACCTACGGGAGCATCACCAGACCTACGGAAACATCACCAGACCTACGGGAGCATCACCAGACCTACCCGCCACGGAACATCACCAGACCTACAGGAACATCACCAGACCTAAAGGAACATCACCAGACCTACGGGAACATCACCAGACCTACAGGAGCATCACCAGACCTACAGGAACATCACCAGACCTACGGGAACATCACCAGACCTACGGGAGCATCACCAGACCTACGGGAGCATCACCAGACCTACGGGAGCATCACCAGACCTACGGGATCATCACCAGATCTACGGGAGCATCACCAGACCTACAGGAACATCACCAGACCTACGGGAACATCACCAGACCTACGGATACATCACCAGACCTAAAGGAACATCACCTGACCTATGGGAACATCACCAGACCTACGGGAGCATCACCAGACCTACGGGATCATCACCAGATCTACGGGAGCATCACCAGACCTACGGGAGCATCACCAGACCTACAGGAACATCACCAGACCTACGGGAGCATCATCAGACCTACGGGAACATCACCAGATCTACGGGAGCATCACCAGACCTACGGGAGCATCACCAGATCTACGGGAGCATCACCAGATCTACGGGAGCATCACCAGACCTACGGGAGCATCACCAGACCTACAGGAACATCACCAGACCTACGGGAGCATCACCAGACCTACGGGATCATCACCAGATCTACGGGAGCATCACCAGACCTACGGGAGCATCACCAGACCTACGGGAACATCATCAGACCTACGGGAGCATCACCAGACCTACGCGAGCATCACCAGACCTACGGGAGCATCACCAGGCCTACGGGAACATCACCAGGCCTACGGGAACATCACCAGACCTACGCGAGCATCACCAGACCTACGGGAACATCACCAGACATACAGGAGCATCACCAGACCTACGGGAGCATCATCAGACCTACGGGAGCATCACCAGACCTACAGGAACATCATCAGACCTACGGGAGCATCACCAGACCTACGGGAGCATCACCAGACCTACGGGAGCATCACCAGACCTACGGGAACATCACCAGACCTACTGGAGCATCACCAGACCTACGGGAGCATCATCAGACCTACGGGAACATCACCAGACATACAGGAGCATCACCAGACCTACGGGAACATCACCAGACCTACGGGAACATCACCAGACCTACGGGAGCATCACCAGACCTACGGGAGCATCACCAGACCTACGGGAGCATCACCAGACCTACGGGAGCATCACCAGACCTACGGGAGCATCACCAGACCTACGGGAGCATCATCAGACCTACGGAAACATCACCAGACCTACGGGAACATCACCAGACCTACGGGAGCATCACAATAATTTGATCTTCAGTTTTGTGAAGAAAATATGACTATAAGTTTCCTCATGACTGGTTCAAGCTTTTTACTCTAGTAGTTTTTACACAACACTGATCAGATAATTTCAGACTATGATGTAGCAGCAAACAGTTTGAAATGATTCATTTTACGTTATATTCATTCATTCATTTCTGGCATTAGGGTTGTTCTGTATCATTTGTGGCATTCTGAGCAAAAAGTCTGAGCATTAGCGTTAATATCAGCATTTGCTTACATGTAAACTGGAGATGAGACGGCAGTCAGACTCTCAGCAACAAGTGCAGCTGTTACTCTGTTACTTTCCTACAACACAAAAATGCATCAGCAGATAAAAGATTTCAAGGACAAGCCCTTCCTCATGCATGCACACATAACTTATGCTTCTGGAGAAGCAGAGAGAAAAGCCCCGGGGCAGCAAAAGGAGAAAAAAGGTTTGATTCTTGTCAGATTCCATCAGACAAAGAAGTCAGACATGCTGGGAGTGAAGTCAAGCTTCAAGAACAAAGTGGCCGGAGCAGAAAATGGAGGCTTTATCTGCAACTCCTACAATGCTTTCACTAAAAGGGGCCGTAAATGTTTCAGAAGAAGATAAAGATCAATAATAGCAGTGTCAGGAAACAGGATTTACACGGAGGGGACAAAAGAAGAATAAGTGTGTTTGCTGTGAGAGCGAAGCTGGAACAGGGAGCAGTGGGACGCCTCGCATCCAGAAGCTGTCCTCATCCTGCTGGCCTCCCAGACAAAGCTCAGCGCCGACCTCTGACACACTTTCATCGTGTTTACTTCACCGAGCCTCACAAACTCAAGAAAGACGCCCGAAGCCTGTCTGAATAATCTGAGCCGTTATATTTCTGATCCGGAGGATAATAAACGTTAAATCCAGCGTCCTCGGCGGCCGACACATTTCCACTCTGACTTTTCGCTCCCTCGTCTTCATTGTTCATTCAGCTCATTAGAGATTTGAACAACACCAGACATTCAGAGGAAAATCTGTCGCTTAAAGCAGCTTTAACAGATTACGTTTCCCCCCCGAGGCTTTAAATGAGCTTACAAGCAGAGGACGGTATCGTCTGAAATAACTGCTGTCAAATCAGAAATGACTTTACACAACTGCAACAGTTTCATCTCTGATGAAACAAAAACTTCCCCAACGTCTCATTCTGTCTAAAAACAAAAGTAGATGAACGAAAGACGAATTCTAGTCCAGAGTCAGAACACGTTAACGGCATTACTGGAACCTGACAATGAAATCACTGTAGAGCTCATTCCGACGGGAGATTCTCATCACGATGTGGCGGAACGAAGATTCTCATCACGATGTGGCGGAACGAAGATTCTCATCACGATGTGGCGGAACGAAGATTCTCATCGAGATGTGGTGGAACGAAGATTCTCATCACGATGTGGCGGAACGAAGATTCTCATCACGATGTGGTGGAACGAAGATTCTCATTACGATGTGGTGGAACGAAGATTCTCATCACGATGTAGGTGGAACGAAGATTCTCATCACGATGTGGTGGAACGAGAGATTCTCATCACGATGTGATGGAACGAAGATTCTCATCGAGATGTGATGGAACGAAGATTCTCATCCATGTGGACGGATTCTCATCACGAGAGGTGGAACGAAGATTCTCATCACGATGTGGTGGAACAAAGATTCTCATCACGATGAGGTGGAACGAAGATTCTTATCACGATGAGGTGGAACGAAGATTCTCATCACGATGAGGGGGAACGAAGATTCTCATCGAGATGTGATGGAACGAGAGATTCTCATCACGATGAGGGTGGAACAAAGATTATTATCACGATGAGGTGGAACAAAGATTCTCATCACGATGTGGCGGAACGAAGATTCTCATCGAGATGTGATGGAACGAAGATTCTCATCACGATGAGGGGGAACGAAAAAGATTCTCATCGAGATGTGATGGAACGGGAGATTCTCATCACGATGAGGTGGAACGAAGATTCTCATCGGATGGTGGCGGCCTCTCATCACGATGTGGTGGAACGAAGATTCTCATCGAGATGTGATGGAACGAGAGATTCTCATCACGATGAGGTGGAACAAAGATTCTCATCACGATGTGGCGGAACGAAGATTCTCATCGAGATGTGATGGAACGGGAGATTCTCATCACGATGTGGTGGAACAAAGATTCTTATCACGATGAGGTGGAACGAAGATTCTCATCACGATGTGGTGGAACGAAGATTCTCATCACGATGTGGTGGAACGAAGATTCTCATCAAAATGTGATGGAACGGGAGATTCTCATCACGATGAGGTGGAACAAAGATTCGCATCACGATGTGGCGGAACGAAGATTCTCATTACAATAAGGGGGAACGAGAGATTCTCATCACGATTTGGTGGAACGAAGATTCTTATCACAATGAGGTGGAACAAAGATTCTCATCCGATGAGGTGGAACAAAGATTCTATCACGATTTTGTGGAACGAAGATTCTCATCACGATGTGGTGGAACAAAGATTCTCATCACGATGAGGTGGAACAAAGATTCTCATCACGATGAGGTGGAACAAAGATTCTCATCACGATTTTGTGGAACGAAGATTCTTATCACGATGAGGTGGAACAAAGATTCTCATCACGATGAGGTGGAACGAAGATTCTCATCACGATGAGGTGGAACAAAGATTCTCATCACGATGTGGTGGAACAAAGATTCTTATCACAATGTGGCGGAACAAAGATTCTCATCACGATGAGGCGGAACGAAGATTCTCATCACGATGAGGTGGAACGAAGATTCTTATCACGATGAGGTGGAACGAAGATTCTGATCGAGATGTGATGGAACAAAGATTCTCATCACGATAAGGTGGAACGAAGATTCTCATCGAGATGTGGTGGAACGAAGATTCTCATCACGATGAGGTGGAACAAAGATTCTCATCACGATGAGGTGGAACGAAGATTCTCATCGAGATGAGGTGGAAAGTGAGATTCTCATTGTGAATCTGCAGCAACTGTGAGATTCTTTCATGTCAATATGGAGCAAAATCTCAGAGGAATGTTTGTGACACCTGGTTGGATCTTTGCCAGTGATTTTCAAACTGGGGTCGGGACCAAAATAGGGCTGAAGATTATCGTTATCATATCTATATCGTGATATGGGCATTCAAGATATTAATATCGCAAAAGCAACTATATAAAAGATATAGATTTCTCCTGCGCTATCCTGCATATAAAGCTCTGGAAGTCAAACAAAACTGCACTTTCCACCAAAGTGCTTGGTTTTCAACGAACCCGTAGTCATATCGTATCGTATCGATATTGAGATGTCTGGCATGAATATCGACATATGAAATACCCTTATCGTTCAGCCCTAGACCAAAATGCAGGTTAGCGACGAAGCTATGATGAAACAGTGACGAAACAGCGACGAAGTGACCGCAAGGCGGCGACGAGTGGGAGGAAAAATCATTTCCCAGGACAACTCTGACTTTTCCAGGACATTTTATTCTTTTTCTCATTTTCCATGTGTTTTTCACGACTGGAAAAATGTTAAATAATTTTCCAGGTTTTCCAGGACGCGTGGGAACCCTGAACAAATATATCACTTTTATTCTTCGTCTCGTCTGCTACAAAAATTGATCCGAAGCATCAGTGAATGTCTTTTTCCAGCTTTGTTTTAATCTGGCTCGTGGGATTGTGAAAGCAATCCCAGCATGCACTGGTGTTCTGGCAGAGCTCGCCTCAGCCTATCACAGGGCCAACACCCAAATAGACCCATAAACGCACCATCTCTACCTTTCATTTTCCTGCTGAAATGAAAACAAGCATCAAATTTACTCATCAACATAAACAATAACAGAATCACTCTTCTAAGGAGCCATTCAGAGAATAACCGCAGAGATAAAACGTTCCCCATGAAACTAAATCAAGAGAAAAACGATATATTTGCACCTCCTGGTCCTCACTCCGTCCTCTGTAGACAGAAGTCTGGAGCTGTGATGCATCATTGATGTGAGGGTTGTTGTTTATGGTTACTAAAACCCCCGTGGGAGTAAACAAGAGGAAGTAATCCCACTGTCACCACAACCCCCCCCCCCAGTTCTCTGACGGAGGAGGTTATAAACTACCAGCTGAGGGACATCTCCTACTTTCCTAAAGCCCTCTGTCTGCAGCCGAGGATGTCACCAGAGCTAAAACAGAAATAATCAATAAAACGATCCTGTGATTACTGGTTTTATCTGAACAGCTGTCACAAGCTTCAAGCTCGTGTTTCGTAAAGAGGCAGAAGAAACCGGAATAAGTGATGATTCATTCCAGTTTCTGGTTCTGATACCATCATGTTCACTTTAAGTGTTCAATGTTTTCTTATATCCAACACAGAAAACAGCACTTGACTCAAATCCAGCAGGTTAAACGTCTTCATAAAGATATTTACTGACCATTAATCAACAGTAAACCATCTTATTTCATTACAAACAGTTAAATATGAAATGACTCACTTTTCAACAACACATTGATCATGAAAGAATTTCATTTTTCCTTTTTTTTTTGTAGTTGGAAATTAAACAAAAATGCCTTTAAGCTAAATGTGTTTTTCTAAATTAATAAAATTTTTATGATTTTTTCCAATTGGACTGACCACCTGTTGATCTCTGACAACTGTGCAACACCCAAAATACTTCCCAGAAGTACACATGTTAATATGTACACTGATATATGTTAATGTGATTAAATTACCTGCTAATTTATTCACATAGGTGCATAATTATTTATTTATCAGCTTTCTAATTTACTGTTTCCCTACAAATTGCCTCTAAATAGTTAAAAGCCTCCAACAATGTCCAACTACCTGATAGAACATCTTTAAATCCAAGAATATACATATTTATATTTTACCAAATGTTTTACATTATATATATATATATATATATATATATATATATATATATATATATACACACATACATACATACATACATACATATATATATATATATTTTTTTTTCTTTCTTTATTTATTTTTTCACAGATGGATAGACAGATCCAAGATTTAGGGTTAAAAAATGAATACATACATTCTGTATATAACATATATACGACTTATTCATTTATTTTATATCAGATTGTTTTTCATTGTTTTCATTTTATTTTTATTTTTCGTGTATTTAATTTTAGTTTTTGTATCATTGTAAATAAATTCACATAAGTATATCAGTAAATAGTTTTTTTTAAAAAGAATAAATAAATAAATCTGCATTTACGGGAAATTACTGTTTTCTTCATCACAATCACAAACCTTAAAATCTTTCTTTTAGAATAATTTATGACAGATAAATCTAGTAAATGCTGACAAAATTATTGATTTTGAGTTAAAATTATATGATTATGTAAATTAACTGCATCAGATTGCGACCTGAGTTAAGTGAATGATGAATATTGATGAAAAAGGCCCAGATTAGTTTATTACAGCGCTCTCTTTTGCATAATTTTAATCTTTCCTGGTGAATCTTGAAAACATCCAACAATTTCCAGTGTTTTTCTCGTGTGTTTTATTAGAAGAGGCGGATTAAAGACACAAAGGAACGAGCAGAGGAAGAAGAGAGGAAAATGTGTGACAGTGATGCTGCATCTGCTCACCATTATGCTAATGAGCCCAGGTGTGCATTTAAATATCAACACGCTGCTTTCTCACCTGTTTTTCCAGCATGATCATTCTCTCAGTATCATGACCTTCATGGAGTGTGTGTCCATGCGAGTTCAAGTTCACCCCTACACACACTCCTCCTCCGCCAGCATCTTCACCGATGAGCGAGAGAAAAATAAAAAAATGAAGGTGACTGATGCTCGCTGCTAACTAGCGTCGCCTCTGGGAGGCTAGTGTTCCGCTACGATGCTCTTATCCGCCTCAGAAATGTCCTCGCTGCCTCCGGCGTGTCTTCACATCCATATTTAACCGCATTAAGGAGCGTTTAGTGGTGGAGAAGAACACCAGAGTGGCCGGGGAACGGGGAGGAGAACACCGCCATCAAAGCTGGTGGCTAGCTGCCGTTAGCGTGCTAGCGTTAGCCAGCTAAACCCAGAAAATATCAAAATTTTATTTGTCTCCTCGTGGCCTCATCCATCGCCGCTCTGCTCCCTTCCAGTCACGCTCGAAAACATACGCGGGGATGGCGTCCTCCGGCATCGGCTCGCCCCGACGAATCCTCGCCGTTGCTCGACGGCGGCATCCCAGCGGAAAGCGGAGGATCCGGGGAAAGAGAGGTGATGTGGTGATCCGACCACTGTGGCTTTTAAATGGATGCTGCTGCTGCTGGCGGAGGGAATCTCCGCTCTCCGCGAGACAAGACGCTGCTGGTGCTGCTGCTGCGGAGCCGAGGAATCACTGGGAATAACCACGCTCATGAACGCACCACCAGTGGAGCGACGCGGAGGCAAGACGGGCGCTGTTCAACAGTTTATTTGTTTATTTGTTTGTTTGTTTGTTTGTTTGTTGTTTGTTTGTTTTTTTTTATAAGTAGTTACACTCTTTAAATTACGCGATAAAAACAAAGTATTCTGGCAACAAGAATCTTATTGAATCAAAGTAAATATACTTTATTTATCCCAAACGGAAAATCCATATTATTATTATTATTATTATTATTATTATTATTATTATTATTGTGTTATGTTGATTTACTATTGTGTTTTCTGTAGTCTTAAGTTTTGTTTGATTTTTTTTAAATTATTTGATTTGTTTTCTCTTATGCCATTATGGTCATTTGTGTTTTGTTAAATGTTTACTTTTTCCTGTTCCTCTGGGTTCTTGTGGCGACTTTTTCTTGTTATTTGGAATTAAATTAAATCAAAAAGTACTTTATTTATCCCAAAAGGGAATTCCATTATTACTATTATTATTATTATTATTATTATTATTATTATTATTATTATTATTATTATTATTATTATTATTATTATTATTATTATTATTATTGTGTTATGTTGATTTAATATCGTGTTTTCTGTAGTCTTCATTTTTGTTTAATGTTTCTGTATTATTCGTTTTGTTTTCTTCTTATGCCATTATTTTCATTTGTGTTTTGTTAAATGTTTTTGTATTATTCGTTTTTGTTCTGTGGGTTCTTGTGGGGTTTTTTCTTGTAATTTTTAATTAAAATAAATTAAAATAAATTGCAAAAATATCTTTAATGATAATTCTGTAGTGAGATCTTTTTTGTCCCTAAAAATAATCATTCATTGACAATCAACTCTTGTTCTGGAGGTGTGAAAATACCTTACAGTTTCCATAAAACCATACTGATATCTTCAGTTAACAGTTTTGAGTCCAAACGTTTGCCTCATAGATGACTGAACAGAATTGTTGATTGTTTCTTTGTATGTTTACTTTCAGGGAGAAAATCAGTTAAATTAAAACACATCCTCTTTAGTTGCATTTTTCCAAAATACACAAATAGATTATAAAGAAAGAAGAAGAAACTTTATTTATATAGCACTTTTCACAGACAAAGTCACAAAGTGATTCACAGAGTGCATCATAAAAATAACAGGAAATACACAGGATAAAATACAACCAGTCAGAATGTCCGTCAACTAAAAGCTTGTCTGAATAAATAGCTGCTTTTTAAAAGACTTGTATGGAGTGATATTTTTGTAGTTGAGGGAACGAATCTGACTTGTTTTTGGTCTCTTGTTACGATGGTTTTAGGGGGAGGGGGAGGGGGGGGGGCAGGAAAAGTATTAAATCCCATCTGAATTGCGACTTGGTGTTGAAAAAAATGAATAAAAAGTATTTTAATTTTCCTCTGAGGGAAATTAAAATGTTCAGAGATGTCTGATATTATCAGCCAATATCGGCATTAAAATGGGATTTTGGAAAATATTGGTCTCAGTTTTAACCGATAATTCTACTAATGAAATATCATAGGATTTCGTAATGAAACATCAAGATCTCTGAGATTTCATTAGTAAATCTTGTTCTATCACCACCAGTCCAGCATGTATAAAAGTCCCTGTTATTGCGGAAGAACTTCATTTCCCAGCATTCCTTTCAGTCATGTGACTACGGTGCAGCTGCTGCTGCTACAGATTGACTTGCTTTGAAGCTGCTGATAATATGTCTGCTAGTATCTGATATATGGTAGTATCTAATACATGCTAGCATGGTAGTATCTAATACCTGCTATCTGATATATGGTAGTAATACCTGCTAGTATCTGATATATGCTAGTATCTAATACATGCTAGTATCTGATATATGCTAGTATCTAATACCTGCTAGTATCTGATATATGCTAGTATCTAATACATGCTAGTATCTGATATATGCTAGTATCTAATACATGCTAGTATCTGATATATGCTAGTATCTAATACATGCTAGTATCTGATATATGCTAGTATCTAATACATGCTAGTATCTGATATATGGTAGTATCTAATACATGCTAGTATCTGATATATGGTAGTATCTAATACCTGCTAGTATCTGATATATGCTAGTATCTAATACATGCTAGTATCTGATATATGCTAGTATCTAATACCTGCTAGTATCTGATATATGCTAGTATCTAATACATGCTAGTATCTGATATATGCTAGTATCTAATACATGCTAGTATCTGATATATGCTAGTATCTAATACATGCTAGCATGGTAGTATCTAATACCTGCTAGTATCTGATATATGCTAGTATCTGATATATGCTAGTATCTAATACATGCTAGCATGGTAGTATCTAATACCTGCTATCTGATATATGCTAGTATCTAATACATGCTAGCATGGTAGTATCTGATATATGGTAGTAATACCTGCTAGTATCTGATATATGCTAGTATCTAATACATGCTAGTATCTGATACCTGCACCTGTGGGGGCAGCTGTCTAAGCAGGGAAGCCCAGACTTCCCTCTCCCCGGCCACAGCCGCCAGCTCATCCGGGGGGATCCCGAGGCGCTCCCAGGCCAGCCGGGAGACGTAGTCCCTCCAGCGTGTCCTGGGTCTCCCCCGGGGTCCAGGACAGGGGGCCGCAAGTCCGATGACACGACTACGAAGTCGATCATGGAACTGCGGCCTAAGGTGTCCTGATGCAGGGGGACATGTGGACACTCTTATGTCTGAACATGGTGTTCGTTATGGACAATCCATGACGAGCACAGAAGTCCCACAACAAAACACCACTCGGGTTCAGATCAGGGGGGCCGTTCCTCCTGATCACGCCCCTCCACGTCTCACTGTCGTTGCCCACGTGAGCATTGAAGTCCCCCAGCAGAACAATGAAGTCCCCGGAGGGCGCGCTTTCCAACACGCCGTCCAAGGACTCCAGAAAGGGGGGGTACTCTGAACTGCTGTTCGAAGCATAGGCACAAACAACAGTCTGACCCGCCCCCCCACCCAGAGGCGGAGGGAGGCTACCCTTTCGGCGAGCCGGGGGGCAATGAGTATGCCCACACCCGCTCGCCGCCTCTCACCGGGAGCAACTCCAGACTGGAACCAGGTCCAGCCCCCCCTCCAGGATGGTGTTCCCAGAGCCCGAGCTGTGCGTGGAGGTGAGTCCAACTATATCTAGTCGGACCAACCAGAAAGGTGACGTTCCACGTCCCTAGAGCCCCGCCCTTCTCCGCCGCCCAACTCACACTGCACCCAACCCCTATGGCCCCTCCCACGGTTGGTGGGTCCAAAAGAAGGGGGGCCCATGTCGTCCTTTAGGGCTGAGCCCGACCGGGCCCAATGAGCAGAAGCCCGGCCACCAGGCGCTCGCCTCCGTACCCCACCTCCGGGCCTGGCTCCAGAGGGGGGGCCCCGGTGACCCGAGTCCAGGCGAGGGACACGTGGCTCCGTTGTATTTACAATGATAAAAAACTATAATTAAATACAGGAAAAATAAAGGAAAACAGTTTTGTACTGTTGTACTTTTGAGAACCATCTTCTCGTTTTGAGCCTCCTGAACAGAACTGAAACCTCTTCCAGTCCTGTGGTGGATTTTTTTTTTTTAAAGAGGTGCCAGGATTTGTTTTTTAGACAAACAAAGACGTCCCTGTCCTGACAGCAGTCACTGCTGGACCACATGTAGATATTATAGAGTCCTATAAGTACTTAGGAACCATACGAAGACAATAAACTGACATTTGAGAGTAACACTAACACGAAACTCAATATTCCAGGTGGATTCATCCCTGTTTGCCGTGTTTTAACATTCTTTAATGAGTTTTTAATTACTTTTTCTTTTACCGGCTGGTTTTTATCCTCTTGGATAAAGTAGGAAAAATGTTCTTAATAAGGTTGTGAGTGTCTGTAGTAAAATAACTGGGATTGCTCCAGAAACTCTGCAGGATCTGTGTAACAAACAGAATCTGTCCTGTCATACTGTTCACATCCTTTACATCGTCATCATCAACTCCATGAGCAGAAGTTGCTCACCTGTAGTGTTTTAACTATTTTTTTCTATTTATTCTGCCGTTGTGCTTGACAGTTTACAGTTCGTCCCCTCCTATTAAAGAAAATGCTAAAGTGACAATAGTAATTTCAATAACAAGAAACTGAAAAAAGCAGTGATAAATAAAATTTACTAAATTATATTTTAGCTAAATAAAATATTGATTTTGAATATTTTGTTTAAAAATATAAAAACAAAATTTACTAAATTATATTTTAGCTAAATAAAATATTGATTTTGAATTTTTTTGTTTAAAAATATAATCTAAAAAAAGAAACACAACTATAAGCACTGTGCTTTCGAACAGTGGACCAACATACGTGTTAACAAGTGTAAAAGCCTGAGTGGACGTTACAGAAAACAGCTGATTGCAGTGATTGCCTCAAAAAGTTGCTCAATAAAATTTTCAACCACAATTCAAAATCAATGTCATGATTTTCATAGAATTTTTATTTATTATTACTTTAGTCAATTTAAATTTATTTCACTGACAGCTGATTTTTTTTTTCTTTAAGCGGAGGGAATATAAACTTTCAAACACAACTGTATTTTTTTAAAAAAATTTTTTACCTTGGTTTTATTTCTGTATTTATGTTGCTGCTTCCTCTGCTGCTGTGGAACCAGTTGCCCCAACGATAAAGTGACTGATTCATTATTATTATGACTATTTTTAAAAAAAATTATTGTTATTATTATATATATATATATATGTATATATATATATATAAATATATTATATCTTTTTATATATATGATTATTATTATCACTGTCATTATTATTATTATTATTACCTTATTATTATTATCATCATACTGTATACCATATAGAGTATACAGCATGATAATAATAATAATTTTATAATAAAGTAATTTATATGGCTGTTCAGCATAATTTTTGAGGGGTCATTTTACACTCTTATGTTTATTTTGTACTTCTGAGACTTTTTAAAACAAGTTTTTATTAACAGTTCAATGGGAAAAAAAATAAAACAGAGGAAATGAACAACATACATAAAGTATTAACAGATAGAAAGGGTAAAAGTCTCAGGATTCAGTTCATTATAAATGCCAAAGTCTGAATGGATTTTTTGTTTTTCATACCTTTAAGTGCTTTAAAGTACAGATTCAAATCATTTTTAAAGTGTTGTAAACAGGGTTTCTTACGTGACCATTTGAATTTTATATTTGGCTTACAAAATATTTTAAATATATATAATTAATCTTTTTTTTACTAATGTAATTCTTATCATAAAAAAATAAAATATGTCTTTTCTAAATTTATATTAATATCAAACAAATCACGACACAGAAGTTCAATATCTCTAAGACTTATTTTTAGTTATTAGTTTCTGACTAATTCTGACGTCACGCGGGGCTCATCCTGACAGACACAACCCAGGGCACTACAACCCCTAGCTCGTCTCTCGTGGTGCATTGTGGGACTTATGTAAAGCCAACATGGCAGCCGCCTGCGCCAGAACGTTTGGTAAGGTCGGTTTGTCTTTTCTGGAGACTCCGGCCG
The DNA here is from genome assembly GCA_023101725.1 of Atherinomorus stipes. Classification (NCBI taxonomy): domain Eukaryota; kingdom Metazoa; phylum Chordata; class Actinopteri; order Atheriniformes; family Atherinidae; genus Atherinomorus; species Atherinomorus stipes. Next base: position 183,737 of record JALJCO010011131.1, on the reverse strand, counting down.
CCCGCCGGTCCGGTACCGTCTCCTACCTGCTGGGAAATGTGGGCGCACGCGGGGCCAGGAGGGCCTACGGTACCGGCGGGGCGGAGTTCCGGTCCAAACTGCTGTCTTCAGCGCGGACGGGGGGCGGCAGGGTGCTGGGCTGCGCCTTCCTGCTCGGTGGAGGTCTGGGTCTGTACCAGACCCTGAAGCTGTCCCTGCACCAGCACCTGGCGGAGGAGGACGCCAAGGTGAGTCCCAGAACCACAGCCGGGTCACAGACCGGGTCACAGACGGGGTCACCGAGTCCCGCAGAGAGGGGACGCAGCAGATACGGGATTTAGTCCAGGTTCTGGTGGGGGACCCGTCCCTCCATCAGACCTGTTATAGTCCAGGTTCTGGAGAGGATCCGTCCCTCCATCAGACCTGTTATAGTCCAGGTTCTGGGGAGGATCTGTCCCTCCATCAGACCTGTTACAGTCCAGGTTCTGGGAGGATCCGTTCCTCCATCAGACCTGTTATAGTCCAGGTTCTGGGGAGGACCCGTCCCTCCATCAGACCTGTTATAGTCCAGGTTCTGGGAGGATCCGTTCCTCCATCAGACCTGTTATAGTCCAGGTTCTGGGGAGGACCCGTCCCTCCATCAGACCTGTTATAGTCCAGGTTCTGGGGGGGATCAGTCCCTCCATCAGACCTGTTATAGTCCAGGTTCTGGGGAGGACCCGTCCCTCCATCAGACCTGTTATAGTCCAGGTTCTGGGGGGGACCCGTCCCTCCATCAGACCTGTTGTAGTCCAGGTTCTGGGGAGGATCCGTCCCTCCATCAGACCTGTTATAGTCCAGGTTCTGGGGGATCCGTTCCTCCATCAGACCTGTTCTAGTCCAGGTTCTGGGGGGGATCCGTTCCTCCATCAGACCTGTTCTAGTCCAGGTTCTGGGGGGATCCGTTCCTCCATCAGACCTGTTATAGTCCGATTCTTTGGGGGATCCGTTCCTCCATCAGACCTGTTATAGTCCAGGTTCTGGGGAGGATCCGTCCCTCCATCAGACCTGTTATAGTCCAGGTTCTGGGGAGGATCCGTCCCTCCATCAGACCTGTTATAGTCCAGGTTCTGGGGGGATCCGTTCCTCCATCAGACCTGTTATAGTCCAGGTTCTGGGGAGGATCCGTCCCTCCATCAGTCCTGTTATAGTCCAGGTTCTGGGGAGGATCCGTCCCTCCATCAGACCTGTTATAGTCCAGGTTCTGGGGAGGATCCGTCCCTCCTTCAGACCTGTTATAGTCCAGGTTCTGGGGAGGATCCGTCCCTCCATCAGACCTGTTATAGTCCAGGTTCTGGGGAGGATCCGTCCCTCCATCAGACCTGTTATAGTCCAGGTTCTGGGGGGGGACCCGTCCCTCCATCAGACCTGTTATAGTCCAGGTTCTGGGGAGGATCCGTCCCTCCATCAGACCTGTTGTAGTCCAGGTTCTGGGGGGGACCCGTCCCTCCATCAGACCTGTTGTAGTCCAGGTTCTGGGGGGGACCCGTCCCTCCATCAGACCTGTTATAGTCCAGGTTCTGGGGGGGACCCGTCCCTCTATTAGACCCCCTCACCTGAAAACACTAATTTGTGGGTACGTTAAGAAACAGTGCTCGTTACATATCAGTTGATTATACAGGTCGTTTTCTTCGGTCGATATCAGGACTCATGTCGGTTTGATATCTGCCGATATCGACCTATATAACTAACAAATGTATAACATATTATATACTTAACCGATGCATAACATCTGATATTGGACAGATATTGGGTTGATATTGGCCGATTTCCACTTATATAATTAACTAATATAGAACATATTAACCAATATGTAAAACTCGATACTGGCTTAATATCAGCCGATATCGACCTATATAATAAACTAATATGGAACATATAAACCAATATGTAAAACTCAATGTTGGGTTGATATCGCCTGATATTGACTTATATAATTCACCAATATATATCATATAATATACATACTTCACCAATATATAAAATCTGATATCGGACAGATATTGTGTTGAGAACTGGCCAATATCAACCCATATAATGAGCTAATATAGAAAATATTAACCAATATGAAAAACTGGATATCGGGTTGATATCGGCCGATGTCGACCCATATGATTAACCAATATATAGCATAATATACTTAACTAATTTTATAACATCTTATATCGGACAGATATCGGGTTGATATTGGCCAATATCAACCCATATAATTAACTAATATAGAACATATTAACCAATATGAAAAACTGGATATTGGGTTGATATCTGCTGATATCGACCCATATAATTAACCAATAAACAGTTTAACATAATATATATACTTAACCAATATATAACATCTGATATCGGACAGATATTGGGTTGATATCGGCCAATATTAACCTATATGATTAAGTAAAATAGAACATATTAACCAATATGAAAAACTGGATATCGGCCGATATGGTCCCATATGATTAACCAATATATAGCATTATATACTTAACTAATATCTAACATCTTATATCGGACAGATATTGGGTTGATATCGGCCAATATCAACCCATATAATTAACTAATATAGAACATATTAACCAATATGAAAAACTGGATATCGGGTTGATATCGGCTGAAATCAACCCATATAATTAACCAATATACAGTAAAATAATATATATACTTAACCAATATATAACATCTGATATCGGACAGATATTGGGTTGATATCGGCCAATATTAACCTATATGATTAAGTAAAATAGAACATATTAACCAATATGAAAAACTGGATATCGGCCGATATGGTCCCATATGATAAACCATATATAGCATTATATACTTAACTAATATCTAACATCTTATATCGGACAGATATTGGGTTGATATCGGCCAATATCAACCCATATAATTAACTAATATAGAACATATTAACCAATATGAAAAACTGGATATCGGGTTGATATCGGCTGAAATCAACCCATATAATTAACCAATATACAGTTTAACATAATATATATACTTAACCAATATATAACATCTGATATCGGACAGATATTGGGTTGATATCGGCCAATATCAACCTATATGATTAAGTAAAATAGAACATATTATTAACTGATATGTAAAACTTGATATAGGGTCTATATTTGCTGATATCGATGTTTGTTTTTAAAGCGAATATCGGGCCGCTGATATCGTGCATCTTTCTGAAGTGGACTTGCAGTGCTTCAGGTTCCTCTGCGGCCTCCTTGCAGGTTTCAGGAGGCGGTCTGAAGCTGACTCTGTACCAGTACAAGACCTGCCCGTTCTGCAGCAAAGTGCGGGCCTTCCTGGACTACCACGGTCTGCCGTACGACATCGTGGAGGTGAACCCGGTGATGAGGCAGGAGATCAAGTGGTCCGCCTACAGAAAAGTGCCCATCCTGATGGTGGATAACGAGCTGGTGAGACCGCGCCGCAAAATGCTGACTCATCAGAAAATAAAAGTAATTCTGCGTGAGAAGGATTTTAAATCCGATTTTCTCGTCGTCGTTTGTCTTTTAGCAACTGAACGACTCATCCGTCATCATCAGCTCCCTCAAGACTTTCCTCATCAGCCAGTGAGTTGAAGCTTCTTTCAGTTTATTTTTGTTAAATTTACTTTTTAATTAATCTAAATTAAAAATAAATCTTCAAACTAAGGATAGACCGATACATTGGCTGGCCGATATTTGTGTTTTTTTGCTTGTATCGAATTTTAAAATTTAAAAAATATATATATTACAAGTTTCTGGGGCTGGGAAAAAATCGACACAATGAAATATTGGGATGTTTTCATATGCTGATATCGCATCGATATTTAAAAACGCGGTATCAATTTTACTAATGAAATCACAGGAGATTTCTTTGTTCTGTTACAGAATCTTGCGGGGTTTTGTGAAATCTTGCGAGATCTTGTAAGAGAACAATGAAATCTCGCGAGATTTCGTTGGTAAAATAGATCAATATCGTGTTTTTAAATATCAATATGAAATCTGCATATGAAAATATCATATTCCAGTGTATCGATCTTTTTTGCAGCCCTACAAGTTTCATGTTTCCTTTTGACACTGGTACAAGTGCAAATGAATAAAATAGAAAATGAGAAAATATCGGTGGTACTTGGTATCGATCTATTTTACTCATGAAATCTTACGAGATTTCGTTCTGTTACAGAATCTTGCGGGGTTTCGTGAAATCTTGCGAGATCTTGTAAGAGAACAATGAAATCTCGCGAGATTTCCTTGGTAAAATAGACCAATATCCTCTTTTTAAATATCAATATGAAATCTGCAAATGAAAATATCATATTTCAGTGTATCGATGTTTTTTGCAGCCCTACAAGTTTCATGTTTCCTTTTGACACTGGTACAAGTGCAAATGAATAAAATAGAAAATGAGAAAATATCGGTGGTACTTGGTATCGATCTATTTTACTCATGAAATCTCACGAGATTTCGTTCTTCTGTTACAGAATCTTGCGGGGTTTCGTGAAATCTTGCGAGATCTTGTAAGTGAACAATGAAATCTTGCGAGATTTCATTGTACAATAGATCAATATCGTGTTTTTAAATATCAATATGAAATCTGCATATGAAAATATCATATTTCAGTGTATCGGTATTTTATTCCCAGCCCTACAAGTTTCATGTTTCTTTTTGATACTAAAAAAATGAAATAGAAAATGAGAAATTATTGGTATCAGCACTAAAAATTTTGTATCGGTCGAGAGGTGTGGGAAAAAAATATAGATACACTGAAATATCACAATATTTTCATATGTCTATCAGATTGATATTTAAAAAGATGGTATGGATCTTTTTTACTAACGAAATCTTGCAAAATTTTATCGTTCTGTTACGAAATCTCACGAGATTTCATTAGTAAAATAGATCGATACTGCATTTTTAAATGTCTACTATGATATCGGCATATGAAAATATCGCGATATTTCAGTGTATTAATATTTTTTCCCACCCTTATCGGTCGATTCCTACTACAAACCTTTAACAGTGAAAGGAAATCACTGGATAAACTGACGTCTTGTTAAATGAGAAATTGTGATTAAAAACAAACATTAAAACCATACAGATGATGAAGTGATGCACAAACCTGAAGACATGAAAACAGGGTTTAAAATGTCTGAACCTTCGTTGTTCAGGGACAAAAGCCTGACCGACATCCTCCTCTGCTACCCGGAGATGAAGTCCAAGAACGACCGGGGGAAGGAGGTGACGGAGTACAACAACAAGTACTGGCTGATGCTGAGCGAGGCGGAGAACGCCGTCATTTACCCCCGCAAGGAAATACAGAAGTAAGTTAACGCACAAATCTCTCTTCATGAGTTTTCAACCTTTTCCAGCCACGAACCCAAAATAACAAACGTTGATGTTCGTGTTTTCCATGTAAACCTTAATTTGGAATTATTATTTCCACGTAAACACGAAGGAGAGTAATTTATGTTTTGTGGAGGGCAGCCCCCTCAGAGCACCGACAAGGTTCAAGTGCTGGAAACTGACCCCAGAAATCATCTAATCATCTGTTATTACTGACATTACGCTGATGTTTGGGTCAAAAGTTACACGGTGTACCTTAAAAAACGTTTCCACAATGATCTGGTGACCAAGGTTAGTTAACTAAAACTAACAAAAAACAAAAACTAAAATTGAATAACATATTATTAACTGAAATAAAAATAAAAATGACAGTTTTTAACAAAACAATAACTAACTGAAACTGTAATGTGTCTTTACAAAACTAAAATTATTGCAGAAACATCCTTAGTTTTACTCTTTGTGAATTTATTAAACACATCAGCCTTTTGGGTTGATTTGAGATCTATTTTTATTTAATCTTTTTACTTTGCTCTACTTTTTTTTTTACTCCAAGTGACTTTCTGATTATTTTGAATGTCACACCAGACAAACACCTATAATTTACTGAAAAGAAACCCCCCCCAAAATTAAAACTAACACTGAAACTAATAAAAACTAAACTAAAACTAAACATTTTCCAAAAATAGAAACTAATAAAAACTAGCAAACCTGCTCAAAAAAACTAACTAAAACTAAATGAATTAAAAAACAAAAAAAGTCAAAACTAAATAAAAACTAGAACTAATTAAAAATCCAAAACTATTATAACCTTGCTGGCGACCCCCTGAAATTATAATGGGGGTCCTGACTGAGGATAGACTGATACATCGGCCGGTCAATATTTGTGTTTTTTCTGGTATCGGCATTGGCTGATACGTTGGATATATATATATATATATATATATACTTGATTTAAAAAATTAGTCCAACTAATTAGTTAGAGGCTTTATTAATTGATCTCGATTAATGCCATTATAAAGATTGACCCGAAAAGTAACATTTACTTAATTTGAATAGCTTTTCAAGGACAACTGAATCAAATAACAGACACAAACATTAAAACTGTAAACTTCATCTTTGTTATTGTCTGACTTAATGCATTTAATAGTATTTTAACTTTTTAAGACAGCAGAAAAAGAAATAAAAATGATCTCTGGCCAAAACTGAACAGACCTAAAGTTAAAATTTAATTATTTTAAATACTTTAAGTTAATTAAACTGGCTCAGTTGCACGGACGTGTACAAAGCAGAGTCACATTCAAATATTTCTGATTGATGATGTTGGCATGTTAAGAAAAGCTTTCTGAGGACGTCTTGACCGAAGGGAAACACCTAATGTGAAAAAAGAGTGGGCCGGACATTGAACCCTGAGGAACTCCATGTTAACAAGCGTGTAATTATTGAGATCAGTCAGTAACAAATGGTACTTTATGAAGTCCCTTTTTCATGCTGAGAACTAGGGCTGCCCCGATATCCGATACTGGCATCAGATATTGGGCCTATATTACTTAAAAAAAAAAACAAAAAAAAAACTCGGATCAGATCGGAATGCGTCAAAATTTGCTGATCCTGGAAATCTATGTTAAATGCCTGTTTAATTAATATATTACAAAAATACTTAAAGCAGTATTTTCTGTGCAATAAATGTCAGGGGCGGGTGTTTGGTTGTGATTAGAGTCTTAGTCAAAAATTATCAGAAAATTTGATTTAATTACATTTGTACTTTTCATGTAGTGCTAAATACTTCGTCAGGGGACGTTTGGGGCCCCAATGACTTCAATTAGTTTTACTTTTTTTTAACCTCCCTGTCGTTGGAGTTTTAAATCATTCATTCTTTAAAGTCAATTTTATTTAGAAGAAAAATAGTGATATTTAACATTTTTACTGAATTCCATTCATTCGGTTTCCAGTTGAAATCAGATGCAGATGTCAGAACAGAAAAAGTCTGTTTACTGTGAAAATGTTTTACTCGTTTTCAGAGAAGAGATGAAGTGGCGTCAGTGGGCTGATGATTGGCTCGTGCACCTCATATCTCCCAATGTGTACCGGACTACCGGTGAAGCCCTGGCCTCCTTTGACTACATAGTGCGGGAGGGCAAGTTTGGCACCGTGGAGGGCTTCTTTGCCAAATATGTCGGCGCTGCCGCCATGTTTGTCATCTCCAAAAGGCTGAAAAGCCGGTAAGTCGATCGTCTTTACATCCAGAGTGATGTTTAAAAAGGAATGCACGATATTGGAATTTTGGCCGATATTTTAAAACTCATGTGGCCAATAACCGATATCGATACCGATATTAAAGCTGGAAAAAAATAAGCAGTCATTGTAAATCGCAGTTTTAATTTCCGTTTCCGACACTTTGAAAAATAGGGGTGGGAAAAAATAACGATACACTGAAATATCGCGATAAATTTATATGCTGATATCAAATCCATATTTAAAAACTAGGCATCAATTTATTTTACTTGCAAAATCTCGTGAGATTTCTTTGTTCTAATACAAAATCTCACGATATTTTGTGAATTCTCACAAGATTTCGTAACAGAACGATGAAATATCGCAAGATTTTGTTAGTAAAATAGATTGATACCATGTTTTTAAATGTCAAGATGATATCAGCATAGGAAAATATCACAAAATTTTTCGTGAATTCTCACGAGATTTTGGAACAGAACGATGAAATATCGTAAGATTTCATTAGTAAAATAGATCAATGCCGTGTTTTTAAATGTCAATATATCAGCATATAAAAATATCACGAAATTTCAGTGTATCAATATTTTTTTTTTAGTTTAAAAGTCTGTTAAAGAGAAGTTTTTGAAGAAGATTTTTCTTTTTTTAGACTTTAGAAACAGTGGACTGATCGGTTAAATATCGGTGGGGTGGCCAGCGTCCGATTATCAGTTTAAAGGCCGAAACCGATAGGGGGCCGATTATATGGTGCATCCCTCGTTTGAATGCGAAGCGTTGATTTTTCTTCTCTGATCCGACAGACACAACCTGCAGGACGACGTCAGGGAGGAGCTCTACAAGGCCGTTAACGACTGGGTGGCGGCCATCGGCAAGAACCGCAAGTTCATGGGTGGAGATCAGCCGAACCTCGCAGATCTGGTGAGGAGGAAAGCCGGCGCACCCCAAAACTTCTGTACATCACCAGGATTATTCGTCTAGTTTTACATTTCAAAACCGTTTTAGTCACGAGAAAGACTCATCAGATCAGGGATGGCAAACATATGAGTCCTCCCAAAACTGTTTATCCTCCTTATTTAAGTTTTTAACAGTCTAAAAGAGGCATTACCTTGATGAGAAAAGCTGATTGGATGGATGGAAGCAACGAAGCTCTTTGCACAGGTGAAAGGAGACTAAATAAATTAGATAACCGAGTCTACGTGCATGAGGACATCAGGCTATTGGGGAAAAATCTATGCGAGTCACTCCGATTTATATATTTTTATGATAATACAAACGTTCTGAAAATTAATCATACCCTAAAGAAAGTAATGATAAATAAAAAAAATGACAAAATAAAAATTTAGTGATATAAAATATTGCTTTTGAATTGTGGTTGTAAATAAATAATAAACAAAGCTGTCTCAGACGCATCTTTCCCATGAACATGGACCGACATACCTGTCAACAGGTGCAGACGTCTGATTGGACGTTACAGAAAACACCTGATTGCAGTGATTGTCTCAACAAAATTTTAGCTTCGGAGCCCCATCATGCTTGTTTACAGCACTTTTATTTTTTGTGTGTTTGTGTTTAATATTTCTTTTGGACCACAACTCAAAATCAGTGTCATTATTTAAATGGAATTTTTATTTATTACTACTTTTGTCAATTTCAACTAATTCAGCTCACAGCTGATTTTTTTCTGTCATTAATTGGAGGGGATGAATCATTTTGAGAACTGTATACATATTATATAAAATAAAATCAATTAAAATAGAGTCAAATTTGTGGATAAAATGTGTAACTGAAGCAGAAATCTTATTCAAATCTGTTCATAATATTTATTAAATGTAAACCTCTTAGAATGTACTTGTACTTGTTTGCAGTGAGACAGAGTTTTTTTTATCTACTGGTTCTTTTACTGGTCCGGCCAACTGGAGACCAGCTGTTGAACAGAAATGAGTTTGACTCCCTGGATTATATGGTTAAAAGTCTGAGTAATATTAACTTTTAACCCCTTCCCTCCTGTTTGCAGGCTGTGTTCGGAGTCCTCAGAGTGATGGAGGGCCTTCAGGCGTTCGACGACATGATGGAAAACACCAGAGTTAAATATTGGTACAGACGCATGGAGAGAGCAACGCTCAACCACGAGGGTCATCCGGCACCGAGCGCTTCCAAGCAATAAGCATCGGACCTGGACGCGCACAGCGACCCACGTCAGGACCCGGCGAGGCCTGCTGGGCTTGTAGGAACCTCAATGCCACAGAGGGTCTTAAGAACTGTCATCGTAGCTCTGACCGGCTTCCTCTGAGGCACCTGTAGACATTTACGCTGATTCATATTTAAAAATCTGAAAATGATGTCATCAGACAAGTTTCACCATCTAGTGTCAAAGCTGCTTTGTGGGGAATCATCAGGTTGTCTGGTTTGTAGAGGCCTCTAGTGGCCAACACGGGAACTGCACCTGCATCTCACACACGTCCACCTTCCAGGAAGATTTCTGTCTGAGAAATGAAACAGAAAACAGGTCAGGATGTCTCTGATTTATTTTGTCACTGGGGGATAAAAACTCACTTATTTGTTCCTTCTAATAGACACTATAAGGAATTTAATCTTCTTTGGGCATTGACTGATAAAAGTTCTGGGAAATGACCAAAAAACGTCCAGTTCAGCCCAGAAGCTGCCTCCGGCTTCTCACTTCTCAGCTACAGTTTGGACTTGGATGCTGATAATTTCTCCAACAACAGTTCTTTATTCTGTGATGCAAAAGCAGCTTTAATTTTGTTCAAATCTTGAGTTTGATGGTTAGTTCAGGATTTTCCTCCACACTGAACAGCTTTACCTATCGACGGTTCATCCAAGTATTCTTAGTTTCTGTTCAGGAACCAGAAGATCAGCGTGTTTGTATTTATTTCAGATGATTGTTTCACTGTGGAACTGATGCAGGGTCAGTCTGGCAGTGAGGAAATGAGATGTTCTCACCTGAAGTGAAATTAAGCAGAGGCCTGTTGAGCTGCCAGTTGCAATGTCATTAATATGTGCAATCTGTCACGTGCAGATTCATTGAATTAACTGTATTGAAACATCTTGGAGTGTGTAGTTTTAAAAATGGTAAAATAAAGAAAAACAGAACAAAACTTGACTCTTGGTTTATTTCAGGATTACATTTATGATGCTGCCTGGAAGCTTTCACCAAATCCATCAAGATATATAAAAAAAAAATAAAATAAAATCAGCTAATTCTACAGTACAGTTTCACTTGTGATTAGATGTTAATGACAGAATCCATCTAGATGGTCTGAGCAGACTACTTCTGGAGGAAGCTGAGATCATACGTCTGTACCAAGATGTTGCAGATTTATCATGAAGCTTTGCAGCATCAGAACCAGAGACCTGCAAGACTCAAACTGATCCACAAGTTCTGGTTCTGTGTTGGGGAGAACTGGAGCTGATTATCCGGAGAAGAATGCTGCACAAGCTGCTGAAGGTGACGGACTGAGTCAACCCCTGAAACTCTGGGTTAACTCGGTCCGAGTCTGGTTGGTAACTCTGGGATAACTCCGCCTGTGTCTGGGCAGAAACTCAGGCTTAACTCGGTCTGAGTTTGGCTAAAACTCTGGGTTGACTCGGTATGAGTCTATTCGGAAACTCCGAGTCTGCCTGGAAACTCTGGGTTAACTCGGTCCGAGTCCGCCTGGAAACACGGGGTTAACTCGGTCCGAGTCCGCCTGGAAACACGGGGTTAACTCGGTCCGAGTCCGCCTGGAAACACGGGGTTGACTCGGTCCGAGTCCGCCTGGAAACACGGGGTTGACTCGGTCCGAGTCTGCCTGGAAACACGGGGTTAACTAAGTCCGAGTCTGCCTGGAAACACGGGGTTGACTCGGTCCGAGTCTGCCTGGAAACGCGGGGTTGACTCGGTCCGAGTCTGCCTGGAAACACGGGGTTAACTAAGTCCGAGTCTGCCTGGAAACACGGGGTTAACTAAGTCCGAGTCTGCCTGGAAACACGGGGTTGACTCGGTCCGAGTCTGCCTGGAAACACGGGGTTAACTCGGTCCGAGTCCGCCTGGAAACACGGGGTTAACTCAGTCAGAGTCTGCCTGGAAACACGGGGTTAACTCGGTCCGAGTCTGCCTGGAAACACGGGGTTCACTCGGTCCGAGTCTGCCTGGAAACACGGGGTTAACTAAGTCCGAGTCTGCCTGGAAACACGGGGTTGACTCGGTCCGAGTCTGCCTGGAAACACGGGGTTAACTAAGTCCGAGTCTGCCTGGAAACACGGGGTTAACTCGGTCCGAGTCTGCCTGGAAACACGGGGTTAACTCGGTCCGAGTCTGCCTGGAAACACGGGGTTAACTCGGTCCGAGTCTGCCTGGAAACACGGTGTTAACTAAGTCCGAGTCTGCCTGGAAACACGGTGTTAACTAAGTCCGAGTCTGCCTGGAAACACGGGGTTAACTCGGTCCGAGTCTGCCTGGAAACACGGGGTTAACTCGGTCCGAGTCTGCCTGGAAACACGGTGTTGACTCGGTCCGAGTCTGCCTGGAAACACGGGGTTAACTCGGTCCGAGTCTGCCTGGAAACACGGGGTTAACTCGGTCCGAGTCTGCCTGGAAACACGGGGTTAACTCGGTCCGAGTCTGCCTGGAAACACGGGGTTAACTAAGTCTGAGTCTGCCTGGAAACACGGGGTTGACTCGGTCCGAGTCTGCCTGGAAACACGGGGTTGACTCGGTCCGAGTCTGCCTGGAAACACGGGGTTGACTCGGTCCGAGTCTGCCTGGAAACACGGGGTTGACTCGGTCCGAGTCTGCCTGGAAACACGGGGTTGACTCGGTCTGAGTCTGCCTGGAAACACGGGGTTGACTCGGTCTGAGTCTGCCTGGAAACATGGGGTTAACTCGGTCCGAGTCCGCCTGGAAACACGGTGTTGACTCGGTCCGAGTCTGCCTGGAAACACGGGGTTAACTAAGTCCGAGTCTGCCTGGAAACACGGGGTTGACTCGGTCCCAGTCTGCCTGGAAACACGGGGTTGACTCGGTCCGAGTCTGCCTGGAAACACGGGGTTAACTCGGTCCGAGTCTGCCTGGAAACACGGGGTTAACTCGGTCAGAGTCTGCCTGGAAACACGGGGTTGACTCGGTCCGAGTCTGCCTGGAAACACGGGGTTAACTAAGTCCGAGTCTGCCTGGAAACACGGGGTTAACTCGGTCAGAGTCTGCCTGGAAACACGGGGTTAACTCGGTCCGAGTCTGCCTGGAAACACGGGGTTAACTAAGTCCGAGTCTGCCTGGAAACACGGTGTTGACTCGGTCCGAGTCTGCCTGGAAACACGGGGTTAACTAAGTCCGAGTCTGCCTGGAAACACGGGGTTAACTCGGTCAGAGTCTGCCTGGAAACACGGGGTTGACTCGGTCAGAGTCCGCCTGGAAACACGGGGTTAACTCGGTCCGAGTCTGCCTGGAAACACGGGGTTAACTAAGTCCGAGTCTGCCTGGAAACACGGGGTTAACTCGGTCAGAGTCTGCCTGGAAACACGGGGTTAACTAAGTCCAAGTCTGCCTGGAAACACGGGGTTGACTCGGTCCGAGTCTGCCTGGAAACACGAGGTTAACTCGGTCCGAGTCTGCCTGGAAACACGGGGTTAACTCGGTCCGAGTCTGCCTGGAAACACGGGGTTAACTAAGTCCGAGTCTGCCTGGAAACACGGGGTTGACTCGGTCCGAGTCTGCCTGGAAACACGGGGTTAACTCGGTCCGAGTCTGCCTGGAAACACGGGGTTAACTCGGTCCGAGTCTGCCTGGAAACACGGGGTTAACTCGGTCCGAGTCTGCCTGGAAACACGGTGTTAACTAAGTCCGAGTCTGCCTGGAAATACCGGGTTGACTCGGTCCGAGTCTGCCTGGAAACACGGTGTTAACTAAGTCCGAGTCTGCCTGGAAACACGGGGTTAACTAAGTCCGAGTCTGCCTGGAAACACGGGGTTGACTCGGTCCGAGTCTGCCTGGAAACACGGGGTTAACTCGGTCCGAGTCTGCCTGGAAACACGGGGTTAACTCGGTCCGAGTCTGCCTGGAAACACGGGGTTAACTCGGTCCAAGTCTGCCTGGAAACACGGTGTTAACTAAGTCCGAGTCTGCCTGGAAATACCGGGTTGACTCGGTCCGAGTCTGCCTGGAAACACGGTGTTAACTAAGTCCGAGTCTGCCTGGAAATACCGGGTTGACTCGGTCCGAGTCTGCCTGGAAACACGGGGTTAACTAAGTCCGAGTCTGCCTGGAAACACGGTGTTGACTCGGTCCGAGTCTGCCTGGAAACACGGTGTTGACTCGGTCCGAGTCCGCCTGGAAACACGGGGTTGACTCGGTCCGAGTCTGCCTGGAAACACGGGGTTGATGCGGTCCGAGTCTGCCTGGAAACACGGGGTTAACTCGGTCAGAGTCTGCCTGGAAACACGGGGTTAACTCGGTCTGAGCAAGTTTTAGTTCCAGATAAACTGCGGCGAGTTGGTTCAATGAACTCTGAGTATCAGATGTCAGAACAGGAAAAGTCTGTTTACTGTGAAATTGTTTTACTCGTTTTCAGAGAAGAGATGAAGTGGCGTCAGTGGGCTGATGATTGGCTCGTGCACCTCATATCTCCCAATGTGTACCGGACTACCGGTGAAGCCCTGGCCTCCTTTGACTACATAGTGCGGGAGGGCAAGTTTGGCACCGTGGAGGGCTTCTTTGCCAAATATGTCGGCGCTGCCGCCATGTTTGTCATCTCCAAAAGGCTGAAAAGCCGGTAAGTCGATCGTCTTTACATCCAGAGCGATGTTTAAAAAGGAATGCACGATATTGGAATTTTGGCAGATATTTTAAAACTCATGTGGCCAATAACCGATATCGATACCGATATTAAAGCTGGAAAAAAATAAGCAGTCATTGCAAATCGCAGTTTTGTTTTCTGTTTCCCACACTTTGAAAAATAGGGGTGGGAAAAAATAACGATACACTGAAATATCGCTATAAATTTATATGCTGATATCAAATCCATATTTAAAAACTAGGCATCAATTTATTTTACTTGCAAAATCTTGTGAGATTTCTTTGTTCTAATACAAAATCTCACGATATTTTGTGAATTCTCACAAGATTTCGTAACAGAACGATGAAATATCGCGAGATTTTGTTAGTAAAATAGATTGATACCATGTTTTTAAATGTCAAGATGATATCAGCATAGGAAAATATCACAAAATTTTTCGTGAATTCTCGCGAGATTTTGGAACAGAACAATGAAATATCGTAAGATTTCATTAGTAAAATAGATCAATGCCGTGTTTTTAAATGTCAATATATCAGCATATAAAAATATCACGAAATTTCAGTGTATCAATATTTTTTTTTGGTTTAAAAGTCTGTTAAAGAGAAGTTTTTGAAGAAGATTTTTCTTTTTTTAGACTTTAGAAACAGTGGATTGATCGGTTAAATATCGGTGGGGTGGCCAGTGTCCGATACTCAGTTTAAAGGCCGATATAGGCCGAAACCGAT
This sequence comes from Atherinomorus stipes, assembly GCA_023101725.1. NCBI lineage: Eukaryota > Metazoa > Chordata > Actinopteri > Atheriniformes > Atherinidae > Atherinomorus > Atherinomorus stipes. The sequence continues at coordinate 168,641 of JALJCO010011131.1, read as the reverse complement.
TTCATGGTGCATCCCTCGTTTGAATGCGAAGCGTTGATTTTTCTTCTCTGATCCGACAGACACAACCTGCAGGACGATGTCAGGGAGGAGCTCTACAAGGCCGTTAACGACTGGGTGGCGGCCATCGGCAAGAACCGCAAGTTCATGGGTGGAGATCAGCCGAACCTCGCAGATCTGGTGAGGAGGAAAGCCGGCGCACCCCAAAACTTCTGTACATCACCAGGATTATTCGTCTAGTTTTACATTTCAAAACCGTTTTAGTCACGAGAAAGACTCATCAGATCAGGGATGGCAAACATATGAGTCCTCCCAAAACTGTTTATCCTCCTTATTTAAGTTTTTAACAGTCTAAAAGAGGCATTACCTTGATGAGAAAAGCTGATTGGATGGATGGAAGCAACGAAGCTCTTTGCACAGGTGAAAGGAGACTAAATAAATTAGATAACCGAGTCTACGTGCATGAGGACATCAGGCTATTGGGGAAAAATCTATGCGAGTCACTCCGATTTATATATTTTTATGATAATACAAACGTTCTGAAAATTAATCATACCCTAAAGAAAGTAATGATAAATAAAAAAAATGACAAAATAAAAAAATTTAGTGATATAAAATATTGCTTTTGAATTGTGGTTGTAAATAATAATAACAAATAATAAACAAAGCTGTCTCAGACGCACCTTTCCCATGAACATGGACCAACATACCTGTCAACAGGTGCAGACGTCTGATTGGACGGTACAGAAAACACCTGATTACAGTGAGCCCCATCATGCTTGTTTAAAGCACTCTTTTTATTTTTTGTGTGTTTGTGTTTAATATTTCTTTTGGACCACAATTCAAAATCAGTGTGATTATTTTAATCGAATTTTTGTTTATTACTACTTTTGTCAATTTCAACTAATTCAGCTCACAGCTGATTTTTTTCTGTCATTAATTGGAGGGGATGAATCATTTTGAGAACTGTATACATATTATATAAAATAAAATCAATTAAAATAGAGTCAAATTTGTGGATAAAATGTGTAACTGAAGCAGAAATCTTATTCAAATCTGTTCATAATATTTATTAAATGTAAACCTCTTAGAATGTACTTGTACTTGTTTGCAGTGAGACAAAGAGAAAATGTGGAGTTTATGTATCTACAGGTTCTTTTACTGGTCCGGCCAACTGGAGACCAGCTGTTGAACAGAAATGAGTTTGACTCCCTGGATTATATGGTTAAAAGTCTGAGTAATATTAACTTTTAACCCCTTCCCTCCTGTTTGCAGGCTGTGTTCGGAGTCCTCAGAGTGATGGAGGGCCTTCAGGCGTTCGACGACATGATGGAAAACACCAGAGTTAAATATTGGTACAGACGCATGGAGAGAGCAACGCTCAACCACGAGGGTCATCCGGCACCGAGCGCTTCCAAGCAATAAGCATCGGACCTGGACGCGCACAGCGACCCACGTCAGGACCCGGCAAGGCCTGCTGGGCTTGTAGGAACCTCAATGCCACAGAGGGTCTTAAGAACTGTCATCGTAGCTCTGACCGGCTTCCTCTGAGGCACCTGTAGACATTTACGCTGATTTATATTTTAAAAAAAAAGAAAAATCTGAAAATGATGTCATCAGACAAGTTTCACCATCTAGTGTCAAAGCTGCTTTGTGGGGAATCATCAGGTTGTCTGGTTTGTAGAGGCCTCTAGTGGCCAACACGGGAACTGCACTTGCATCTCACACACGTCCACCTTCCAGGAAGATTTCTGTCTGAGAAATGAAACAGAAAACAGGTCAGGATGTCTCTGATTTATTTTGTCACTGGGGGATAAAAACTCACTTATATGTTCCTTCTAATAAACACTATAAGGAATTTAATCTTCTCTGGGCATTGACTGATAAAAGTTCTGGGAAATGACCAAAAAACGTCCAGTTCAGCCCAGAAGCTGCCTCCGGCTTCTCGCTTCTCAGCTACAGTTTGGACTTGGATGCTGATAATTTCTCCAACAACACAGTTCTTTATTCTGTGATGCAAAAGCAGCTTTAATTTAGTTCAAATCTTGAGTTTGATGGTTAGTTCAGGATTTTCCTCCACACTGAACAGCTTTACCTATCGACGGTTCATCCAAGTATTCTTAGTTTCTGTTCAGGAACCAGAAGATCAGCGCGTTTGTATTTATTTCAGATGATTGTTTCACTGTGGAACTGATGCAGGGTCAGTCTGGCAGTGAGGAAATGACATGTTCTCACCTGAAGTGAAATTAAGCAGAGGCCTGTTGAGCTGCCAGTTGCAATGTCATTAATATGTGCAATCTGTCACGTGCAGATTCATTGAATTAACTGTATTGAAACATCTTGGAGTGTGTAGTTTTAAAAATGGTAAAATAAAGAAAAACAGAACAAAACTTGACTATTGGTTTATTTCAGGATTACTTTTATGATGCTGCCTGGAAGCTTTCACCAAATCCATCAAGATTTATTTAAAAAAAATAAAATAAAATCACCTAATTCTACAGTACAGTTTCACTTCTGATTAGATGTTAATGACAGAATCCATCTAGATGGTCTGAGCAGAATACTTCTGGAGGAAGCTGAGATCATACGTCTGTACCAAGATGTTGCAGATTTATCATTAAGCTTTGCAGCATCAGAACCAGAGACCTGCAAGACTCAAACTGATCCACAAGTTCTGGTTCTGTGTTGGGGAGAACTGGAGCTGATTATCCGGAGAAGAATGCTGCACAAGCTGCTGAAGGTGACGGACTGAGTCAACCCCTGAAACTCTGGGTTAACTCGGTCCGAGTCTGGTTGGTAACTCTGGGATAACTCCGTCTGTGTCTGGGCAGAAACTCAGGCTTAACTCGGTCCGAGTTTGGCTAAAACTCTGGGTTGACTCGGTATGAGTCTATTCGGAAACTCTGAGTCTGGGCGGAAACTCGGGGTTAACTCTGTCCGAGTCTGCCTTGAAACTCTGGGTTAACTCGGTCCGAGTCTGCCTTGAAACTCTGGGTTAACTCGGTCCGAGTCTGCCTGGAAACTCTGGGTTAACTCGGTCCGAGTCTGCCTGGAAACTCTGGGTTAACTCGGTCCGAGTCTGCCCAGAAACTCGGGGTTGACTCTGTCCAAGTCTGGGCGGAAACCCGGGGTTAACTCGGTCCAGGGGTCTGTTGCATGAAGCAGGTTCAACAAACTCTGAGTGTAACCCTGAACTCAGAGTTTCGAATCTCTGAGTAGATCAACTCAGAGTTTTCAGTCCCAGAACAGCTGATTTGAGCTGGTTTAATCAACTCAGGGTAGTTCAACCCAGGGTTTTAAACATGCTCTACCATGATAAAAAGCCAGCATCAATTGAGCACAGATTCGATGAGTCACCATGGCAACGTAGACGTAAAGGTGGGGCTGCGCTCACCATTGAATGGAAAGAACTTCTAAAGCCTCATATGGCGAGTTTGAACTGCTGCTTGCAATTTTAAAAAAGGAAAAAAAAAAGAAAGTTTCAATTCAATTCAATTCAACTTTATTTGTATAGCGTCCATTCATGACAGTGTCACCTCAGGGAGCAAACAAACAAAAAAATTTCAAGTCAAATTCATAAAGTTGAATGACTTTATGAAGTCATTCAACATTTAAGTTTAAATGTTGTCCTTTACAATCACAACGATGTTATAGAATAGAACTGTTTAATGGTAACGCGACAGTCTGAGATGCTGTCAGTATGATTCCAGCTGGTTTGTGTAGGTAACTACTTGGTCGAATGGTTTGCGCATCCACATTTCACCTCAGAGGCTGGTGCTCAAATCCAGCTTTGCACTTTTATCGCAGCAATTTTATTTATTTAACTTGGGTACGATCCCGCGGGGGAGAAGCGCTTTTGTCAGTAGTATTAAGATTAAATATATCTGTCACATTTCTCAAATGCCCTACATCTCCAATTAAAGAAAAAAAAATCTATTTGTGAAAATACGCAAGTCAATAAACAATAAACTATCTGCTTTGGGGGGAAAGCGCATGGCAACATAAAAAAAGTCACATCAGGGATCGAACCACAACTTTCTGCGTGACAGATGTTAACCTTGCTCATTTACCCAGAGACAGAGACAGCTTGATGGTCAAATAATCAGCACAAAGCATCTCTCGGAAACAGAGACAGGACCTCAAACTGTCATATACGGATGGTGACATATAAATGTACGGACAGATCGGCTTGTATATAGATGAATGACTGTGATGTGAAACTGTAACAATATAAATGACAACTGTCGGGAAATAAAAAAAACTTCTATCCGTGGTATGATAACAATATCCGAATGTTTAACTCTCCGTAGAAATGCAGCATCTTCATCCATGAAATCCTCATCCAAAAGAACACGTCTATAACAGACTCTGATTTATTTTTTAACGTGTTTTATTTGAGACGGCAGCATCCAAAACTCACCACTGACCGAATGAATGAATGAGGAAAGGAAACGGCGAGTGTGGCTAAAAGTGGGTGGAGACAGCGAGAAACTCAAGGTTTCTCCACACTAACCTGCTTCCGACCAGGTTAGTTTCAGAGAGTCTGTTACCATGGTAACTGACCGAGGGTTTAAGTTACCCCTCTTCGTGCAACAGGCTAGAGTTACTCATCTTTCCCTGGGTTGAGTTACCTACCTTTGTGTTACGGAAAACTCAGAGTTTCCCGAATTTCGGGGTTAAACAACTCAGGGTTTTCATTAAACCTGCTTCGTGCAGGTTTAAACACGGAAAACACGGGGTTAACTCGGTCCGAGTCTGCCTGGAAACACGGGGTTAACTCGGTCCGAGTCTGCCTGGAAACACGGGGTTAACTCGGTCCGAGTCTGCCTGGAAACACGGGGTTGACTCGGTCCGAGTCTGCCTGGAAACACGGGGTTGACTCGGTCCGAGTCTGCCTGGAAACACGGGGTTAACTAAGTCCGAGTCCGCCTGGAAACACGGGGTGAACTTGGTCCGAGTCTGCCTGGAAACACGGGGTTAACTCGGTCCGAGTCTGCCTGGAAACACGGGGTTAACTCGGTCCGAGTCTGCCTGGAAACACGGGGTTAACTCGGTCCGAGTCTGCCTGGAAACACGGGGTTGACTCGGTCCGAGTCTGCCTGGAAACACGGGGTTGACTCGGTCCGAGTCCGCCTGGAAACACGGGGTTAACTCGGTCCGAGTCTGCCTGGAAACACGGGGTTGACTAAGTCCGAGTCTGCCTGGAAACACGGGGTTAACTAAGTCCGAGTCTGCCTGGAAACACGGGGTTAACTCGGTCCGAGTCTGCCTGGAAACACGGGGTTGACTCGGTCCGAGTCTGCCTGGAAACACGGGGTTGACTCGGTCCGAGTCTGCCTGGAAACACGGGGTTGACTCGGTCCGAGTCTGCCTGGAAACACGGGGTTGACTCGGTAGGAAGTCTGCCTGGAAACACGGTGTTGACTCGGTCCGAGTCCGCCTGGAAACACGGGGTTAACTCGGTCCGAGTCTGCCTGGAAACACGGGGTTAACTCGGTCCGAGTCTGCCTGGAAACACGGGGTTAACTCGGTCCGAGTCTGCCTGGAAACACGGGGTGAACTCGGTCCGAGTCCGCCTGGAAACACGGGGTTAACTCGGTCTGAGCAAGTTTTAGTTCCAGATTAACTGCGGCGAGTTGGTTCAATGAACTCTGAGTATCTTCGTATCGCACGTTTTCACTCTGGATGTCTGAACAAATACGAAACCATTCGTAAGTAGACATGAGGAACATTTTTAGAGCTGTAGTATCTTCAGAGTTGGGAAGCATTCAGCCATTTCGGCGTGGTTCTACAACTGTTTTGCTCCTCTCCACGTCCTCCATTTCCAGGTATCCGTTCATGGTTCTTAACCGAAGGCGACGCTGACGATCAGCTGAACTGTAGTGAGGAATAATTTTATTGGGAGACAGATGTGTACGATGGGATCAGATTACATTTAATTCACTTTAAAACATCCGAATCCAGCGACACATTTCTCACGGTGCGGTTTAAACATTATGAACAGATTTCATCCCAGTCAGCAAAACTAACCAAAAACTTAGAAAAATTGATCAATTTGAATCAGGCACTTCACAGACACCCCTAAAGCAACTGATCCGAGCTCGTTTAGCTTCACACAAACTGTAAAGAAGCAAAATCTTTCTGCATTCAGACACAGCTGGACGGCTGTGTTTGAGACGGTGTCCAAAATCCTCCTTTAGACACGAGTTTCCTCGAGTTGCTTCAGACAACGTCCGGATACGTCAGAGGGAAAAAACATGATACTTCTATTTTTATAAAAACATCTTCAGCTTCCAAACGTATTCAGAGTTGGAAGAAGCGTCACAGCCGAGTCGCTCGTCTTCATCTAAAACACTTTCATTAAATAACTGCAGCTACGCGAAGCCTCCAGTCCGGCTCATCTCTGAGACGGGAATAAAAGTAAGCAGCAGAGCAGAGGAGTCGTCCTCCGATCACAGACGGCGTTCCCAGCGCCTGATTTCCCCGTTTCCACGGCAGCACCGCCTTCATCACGACCTCCAGAACGTGGAGCTCAGCTGGCCTTTGGGTGGACTGATCTGTCTGCTCTGCAGCGACGTCTGAAGACAGAAAATAAAAGTTACAATTAAAAACGCTTCATTCAAAACATCCGATATTTTACGTTCGACGCTGCCTTTTATCGCACGTGGAAATGAGAAAACTCGTGTTTTCTGTGTGGAGACTGAAGCGTGCCGTCCTACCACAGTCAGCTCGTCTCAGAGTACCGCAAGATGGCGGCGCCCTTGTCCTCGGGCTGGGCGATATGGACCAAGTATCATATCACGATATATTTATTTTAGAAGACGATATACGATATATACCGGTATTTTTACCCTATTTTGTAGGGATGCACGATATTGGAATTTTGGCCGATATGTCCATATTTTAAAACTCGTGTGGCTGATAACTGATATTAATACCGATATTAAAACTGAAAAAAATAAGCAGTCATTGCAAATAGCAGTTTTGTTATCCGTTTGCGACACTTTGAAAAATAGGGGTGGGAAAAAATATCGTGACACTGAAATATCGCAATTTTTTCATATGCCATTATAAAAACGATATTTAAATATTTGGTATCGATCTATTTTACTTACAAAATCCCGTGAGATTTCATCGTTCTGTTACAAAATCTCACTATTTCGTGAATTCTCGTGAGATTTTGTAACAAAACGCTGAAATATCACTAGATTTCATTAGTAAAATAGATTCATACCGCATTTTTAAATGTCAATATGATATCAGCATATGAAAATATCACAAAATTTGTGAATTCTCGCAAGATTTTGTAACAGAACGATGAAATATCACTAGATTTTATTGGTAAAATAGATTCATACCGTGTTTTTAAATGTCAATATGATATCAGCATATGAAAATATCACAAAATTTGTGAATTCTCGCAAGATTTTGTAACAGAACGATGAAATATCACTAGATTTTATTGGTAAAATAGATTCATACCGCGTTTTTAAATGTCAATGATACCAGCAAATGAAAATATCGCAAAATTTTTTGTGGATTCTCGCAAGATTTCGTAACAGAATGATGAAATATTGCAATATTTTGTTTGTAAAATAGACCAATACCCCATTTTTAAATGTCAATATCATATCAGCATATGAAAATATTGTGATATTTTAGTGCATCGTTATTTTTTCCCACCCTTATTAAATAATTTTTGTAATCAGTCGAGGTGCAGCCGGGTCATTACGAAAAAACAAAGCAAAAAAAATTTGCACAACTAATACCGCGATATGATATGTGTGAATATCATATCTCTCTCATGTAAATATCATATCACGATATATCGGTATATCACACAGCCCTACCTTGTCCTAAAACCATCAAATTTTGCAACGTTTTTCTTTTATAAGCTTCTATTTTTCACGTTTGGTATATAATTATTGATAAGACCTGGACTCAGTCTATTAAATAAAGTTATGTTGGCTGACCGTTGCATTTCCACTTTAATTACCCGGATTTAAATGTAATACTTTTTCATACTTTATAAGGACCCCCGGGAACCGTGAAAAAGACGTACCTCCAGAAACTGCTTGAGCCTGATGACGGAGCCCATCTGTCCACTGGTGGTCACCGCTTCGATTCTGGACACAAACATTTAAACAGGAGTGAGATTTTTCCTCCTGCTGCTGCTGGATGACCCCCGCCTGCCTCAGGTGGAGCTGGTACCTGGGGAAGTACTCGTCCTTCAGCAGCAGGATGAGTTTCCAGAACTGGACCTGGTACTGCTTCATCAGAGCATTCCCACAAACCTGAAGGAGACACGCGCCACATTCATGAAAACTCTTCGAGGGAAATTTAGCTTTTCTTTTAACCTGGGGTGTGCTTTCATGTTCTGTCATAAATGTGAGTGATGGAGAAAGAAATGTTCCAGATGGTTCCAGTATTTATCCAGCAGGCAGCCTAGCAGCAGCTAGCAGCCCTGCTAATGATGAGTATGGGGCAACTGTCCCCGGGTCGAAGTTCGCTCTAAAAACCTGCTTTGTTTCCACCCTGAAGGGTTCGAATAGTCTCAACGAGTGTCGGACGTCATACTGGAGAGGAGGAATGAACCAAAGTATCTACGTTACCTGGAGATCGATGTTTTTTTGGTGTTTGTGTCCAAATCTCAGGACGCTGGAAATCAAATCTCATTCTGAAATCTCACGATAACTCACGTCCCCATCGGTGTTTTAACGCAAGTTATCGCGTGACTAAAAAAAAATCATGCGATAAATCGCGTCCCACACTGATGTTTTGACGCAAGCTATCACGCGATAACTCACATCCCCTCGGTGTTTCAACGCGAGTTATTGCGTGACTTAGGAAATCACGCGATAACTCGCATCCCCTCGGTGTTTCAACGTGAGTTATTGCGTGACTTAGGAAATCGCGCGATAACTTGCATCCCCTCGGTGTTTCAACGTGAGTTATTAGGCTCGTTCGACTTTGGCTATCTGCAGCGCAACTCGGCTGGAAGTGAGGGATTGTGGTCCTGGAATGTTGCATGCTGGTTAGAAACTTTGTCCGACTTCAGACTGCGCCTGCACGGCACCGGAAAACGTGACCAGACCACATGATCATCAAACATCGCGGGAGCCGTCCGTCTGCAGTCGGAGCGTGCAGTTCCTCCTCAGCAACTGCAGCTTTTGGACCTGCCTCCGCCGCCGCCGGAACCTGGTTCTGATTGGTTTCACCTCTCACTGACGCAAGCTCCGATTGTTGGACGGGACTGTCCCCCAGTAATAAATCCATTTAGGTGTTTTAAACAGGCTACAAAATCAGCCTTGGTGTTTCATATTTTAGTTAGGCTGATGTTCACAAACCTGGACAGACTGATATCTGGACAGGCTGATATCTGACTGCAGCAACAGAGGAACACAAACGTGTTACAGCCACAAGTTATTCTACTCAGATAAATATAAAGCTTAATAAGTTATACCAAAACTTTCACAAATCCTCTTCAGAATTTGGATTTGATGGACTTATTGGTGTGTATCCACCTTTCCACTTGCTCCCCCTTATGTTATTCATGAGTATGCTACCCAAATCCTTAATAAAAATAAAATAAAAAATATATAATATATAATATTTATTTCCAGCCCCATCTAGAAAAAATAAGTTTCTATTTCTTTATTTGTTTTAAATTTATTCTTCAAGGCAAAGCATTTATGGTTTTCATATTTGAGCCTGGACATTTACCAGATTATTGTCCTCTGTGTTTCACCTTAACAGGTAAACAACATTCTGTCTACTACAGTCCAGTTTAAGTTCATGTAATCAGCGTCAACAACACGCGGTTTCAATACTCTGAAATCAGACTTGATCACATCTGCACAGCGTTCAGTAACTTTGAGCTCAATAAAGGCAAATGCCGCGAGATCCTCCGTTATTGCAGTCTTCACGTTGGCGAACTTGTCCAGCTGAGATGTGCTGCGTTTATGATCCGCCCCCGAGACTCACGCAGCTCTCGTCTGACCATGAAGTCAGACGGTAGACAGACGCAGTCAATCCGAACGAGCCTATTGCATGACTTAGGAAATCACGCGATAACTCGCATCCCCTCTGTGTTTCAACGTGAGTTATTGCGTGACTTAGGAAATCACGCGATAACTTGTATCCCCATCTGTGTTTTTACGCGAGATATTGTGCGATTTCAGAACGAGATTTGATTTCCAGCGTCCTGAAATTTGGAGACAGACACCAAAACAAACAGTGATCTCCAGGTAATGTAGATACTTTGGTTCATGTCTCCTCTCTAGTATGATGTCGGACACTCGTTGAGACCTTTTGTTGTAAAAAAAAAAAAAAAAAACACGTTTTAAGGGCGAACTTAGACCCGGGGCCAGTTGCTCCATACTTATCATTAGCTGGGCTGCTAGCTGCTGCTAGGCTTCCTGCCGGATAAATACTGGAGCTATCTGGAAAATTGCTTTCTCCATCACTCACATATATGAAAGGACGTATGAAAGCAGACCCCAGGTTAAAAAAAAGCTGAATTCCCCTTTAAATCTGCAGCTCTGACTGATTATAAAACACATTTCTTCACTTTTTTACTTGCTGTGTTCAACAGATTTTGCAAAGCACGAGGGAAACGTAGTCGTCACCTCCAGGAAATCAAACAGCAGCGTAGCCGTGATGTCCGCCAGAGGCTCCATGTTCAGCATCTGAGCCAGCCATCGCCAGCCGTGGTTCAGACCGTGAGGGACAGACTGAACGACAGACGACAAGTTAACCAATCTGCAGCCTCGACGGGCAACAGGACAGAAGCGAGAGCGTTTACCCCGTGCTTTGAGCCGTAGGGCCACCGGAGCTGGATCACAGCAGCGTAGAGCCGGATCATCCCCGACATCCTCTTCAGGAAGCTGTCCTGACCTTCCACGCCACCGTCGTCCACGCGGTAACCGAGAATCCTGCAGAGGCGAGCACAAAACGCCGTCACGGAGCTGAAACGAGGCTGAAACCAGCCACGTTCCTGAGCCAGTCACCTCTGGTACTCTTCCACGGGCGTGCCATCCTTCATGGGGGGGTAGTGAGGGACGGCGTACGGGCACTTCTTGTGCAGATGAGCCAGGATGAGGTCTCCGACCCGGGGGTGCAGCTCCCAGATGCCGGAGGCCACCACGGCGATGGGGAAGGCTGCTTCGTGGTGAGACGCCACCTCCTCCTCGCCTTGTTTCTGCAAAGAAATAAAAAGGATTCAAGCTAAATCTGGTTTGTTGTCTTATTTATTATTATTATTAATAACAACAATAATAATAATTATTTATTTATTTCCTTTTTTTTCTTATTTTTTTCCTCTTATTATCATTATTAATATGATTTCTTCTTATTATTTATTCTTTTATTCTTATACTTAATTATTTTTTGAGGATTCTTTTTCTTTTTTAAGAAAAGGAAAAGAAAAATTAGTAGCCGAACGTTCTGGCTTTGCTAAACACCTGAAAGTATTTTCAAAAATACTATTAAATACTAAATATGTGGAAAAAATTCTTTAACTTGGGGATTTAAAATAGAAACCACACTGATCTGACTTTTAAACCCCCAAATATTTATATTTAAATTAATATTTTTGTCATTAACGGTAAGAAAGCTACAGGGAGCCATTTAATTATCAATTTAATTAAGAATAGTTTACATCGGATTGCCGATATTTTAGACCAATATTTACATTCTTTGCTGATATTGGCATAAGCAGATAAGTGGAGTAAGTTGTCCGAAACCCCCACTCTGCATTATTTACAGACTACATATATGTATATTTCATTTTTTCATTTTTTTCTATTTAATACTTATAAAGAAGTGGAGTTTCTTTTTTGTATATTTATTTGAAGTTCTTCATTATTTTTTATTTTAAAAGAGTTGTAAAATTACTTTTCATTGTATCCGTCATCATTAATTTGGGAGTTAAATGCAGTATCGGCTCCAAATATCAAACCCAAATATCTGCAGATTGCACCGGCCATCGGCTGAGGCTGATGAGAAAATATCCCGAAAAAATCTGTATCGGTCGATCCCTAATAATAAGTACTGAAATAAATAAATTTACCTGAAAACTGAAAATCTTCTAAATTTGGTGCCAAACTTTTACGTCATAACTTGGATTAAAAGAGGAAAAAGTTCGATCGAAGTGTCCCTGAATCAGACGGACTCACCACAAACTTTTCAGCCAGCTTGTAGCTGACGAAGTCCAGACCCTGAGGGTGCTGGGACGTGGACACCGACTTCCCCCCGGACACCACCGGCCGGCCCGACAGCAGCTTGTCGATCTTATCGAAGATTTCTCGGAGCTGCGATCCGGAGTTGCTGGAGATCTGACTGACGGGGATGGTGGCGGCTTTCTGCAGCTCCAGCTTCAGTTTCTTCGTCTAGAGAGTCCAGAGAGGAGACGAGGAGGTTTATGACGTCGTTACAGCAGAACCAACATCTGCCGGTAAATTTCCTTCCCAAAGAATTTCAGCCAAAATCTTATTTTATTTCTTTCAATAATAGAAATATAAATCGATTCATACACTGCAAGAACTCAAATCTTAGCAAGTCTATTTTCTAATTTCTAGTCAAAATATCATCACACTCAAAATACGAAAAAAAACCAAACCTTTTTTTTGTTTTTTTTTACTTATTTTAAGAGTGGCCAAGATTTTTTTGTTTTGTTTTGCTTGTAATAAGCAAAAACATTCTGCCAATAGAACTAGCAAAATTTTCTTGCTGAGATTTCTTGAAATAAATTCTCTTTATTTTTCAGGGCTTTTCCAGGACATTTTCAGGAATTTTCCAGCTGCTAGAGTACAAATCAAGTTATCACAGTAAATTCCACTTCACGCTTTTGGAGAAGTGTTCTACTATTAAAGCTTATATTTTGTACAGCGATTAAGTAGCAAAAAAGTAAAGATGACGCAGAGGCGATGCAGGCACGAAACAGAGACGAAGCAGCCACGAAACAGAGACGAAGCAGCCACGAAACAGAGACGAAGCAGCCATGACGCAGAGACGAGGCAGCCACGAAGCAGAGATGACGCAGCCACGAAACAGAGACGAAGTAACCACGAAGCACAGAAGAGGCAGCCACGAAACAGAGATGACGCAGCCACGAAACAGAGACGAAACAGAGACGAAGCAGCCACGAAGCAGAGACGAAGGAGCCACGAAGCAGAGATGACGCAGCCACGAAACAGAGACGAAGCAACCACGAAGCACAGAAGAGGCAGCCACGAAACAGAGACGAAGCAACCACGAAGCAGAGACGAAGCAGAGACGAAGCAGAGGGAGGAAAAATCATTTTCCAGGATCACTCATGTATGTGTATGAATTCCATGAGAATGTATGTCCATGTGAGCCTGAAATCAACTGAAGACGAAAGAATAAACACATCTGTATCAATAATGTACCAGGTACTGGGGATGCCCTGATCCAATCACGTGATCGGATATCGGTGCGATCTTGTGGTTTTAGTGGATTTGGTTTATCTTTCATCAAAACATTCCAAAATCAGCTCGTCTTAATGAGAAAATGCCAAATGCTTAGAAAATAAATGCTTCAACTTCACAGATTTCCCTACTAAATCAGAACCTTCATGTTGGAATCCATAATATCATTATTTAGTCTGGGGAAGGCTGGTGACGACTAAATACAATCGTCCTCAAAATGATTCATACCCTCCAATTAAAGAAAAGGCTAAATTCACAATAGTAATTCAAATAACAAGAAACTAGAGAAACTAATAATAAATAAAAATTTACAAAATTATAATTTAGTGAAATAAATTATTGCTTTTGAATTGTGGTTGGAAATAATAATTTAAAAAAAAAAAAAACTGTCCCGGACGCATCTTTTTTTCATAAACAGTCAACAGCCTCCGTCTTTTAGGACGTGGGAGAATAAAAACATCTCGGCTACAATCTTTGAATGAAAAAAAGCTCAGAATAACTGCCTGAACAAGCAGAGGAACATCTCAGGTTGTGATTGCCATTTTCATTCTGGCCTGCATGCACCCACCTGCGCGTCTGCTGGAGAGTTGAGCTGTTCGAAGGCCTGAGCGCACCGAGCGGCCGACTCCTGCAGCTCCTTCAGCCATTTCAGCGTGCCGTCTTCAGCGCTGTTCTGCAGACCTGTCAGGACGTCCACAATCAGCACACCTACAATTTCACAAAACCTAAATATCGCAATTAAAAACAATGGAAAAATCTAAATGAAAGTAAAGTTTTATGCTCTCATGAGAAGGTTTTTTAGATATTTGGATAAAGCACATGGACTTCTCTGGAGATTTTTCTCCTCTAAAAAGGACAAAGTCTGAAGTCTGGGTGTATTTTGGACTTTTTAACGACACAACTGCAGTTCAGTGTGTGAGGATTTTCCTTCTAAATACAAGTCGGATGAAGAAGGCAATAGCAGTTAAGTGAAAAAGTGTTTGCCCCCTTCCTGATTTCTTATTTTTTTGCATGTTTGTCACACTTATATGTTTCAGATCAAACAAATTTAAATATTAGACAAGTAAACAGAAAATGCAGTTTTTAAAATGAAGATTTTTATTATTAAGGGGGAAAAATCCAAACCTCAATGGTCCTGTGTGAAAAAGTGACCCCCCCCCCTGTTAAAAAATAAATTAACTGTGGTTTATCACATCTTTGGACTGCCACACCTGTTCTCCATCAGAAATTCCCTTAAATAGGACCTGCCTGACAAAGTGAAGTAGACCAAAAGATCCTCAAAGCTAGACATCATGCTGCCATCCAAAGAAATTCAGGAACAAATGAGAAACAAAGTCATTGAGATCTATCAGTCTGGAAAAGGTTCCAAAGCCATTTCTAAAGCTTTGGGACTCCAGAGAACCACAGTGAGAACCATTATCCACAAATGGTGAAAACATGGAACAGTGGTGAACCTTCCCAGGAGGGGCCGGCCGACCAAAATGACCCCAAGAGCACAGCGACGACTCATCCAAGAGGTCACAAAAGACCCCAGAACAACATCCAAGAACTGCAGGCCTCACTTGCCTCAATGAAGGTCAGTGTTCATGACTCCCCCATCAGAAAGAGACTGGGGGGCAAAAATGGCTGCATGGCAGAGTTCCAAGACCAAAACCACTGCTGAGCAAAAACAGGGTTCCTACAGCTTAAGGGAAGTTAAATTTAAGACTTTTTTAATGCCATTTGAAATTAAATTTAAGACCAACTTCACAATTAACACAGACTGGCGGGGCGGGGGGGGGGCACTACATCATTTACACAGGGTTAGAAACAATTTGACCCAAATGATTATATAATTATAAAACGTGACTTTTTGACCCAGTGAAAAACTTTCATTCAAGTTGAAGACATGGAAAATACATAAAAGGATGTACATATCATGAATCCTCAGAAAAAAAACAGTACAGGAAGAGAGGTATTCATTTCAAATAACTATTCTGCTGCATTCATGAAGCGTTTTGTCGCAATCTAGCATCATAAAACTCATTATAATCATTAGTGTTTACTCTTTTTCATGTCTGTCTTGTCAGAACCGCGTGCAAACGAGTGATTAATGTCAGAGTCTGGGAGCGTTGCACAGAATAAGTCTTCAGCTCCCTTTTAAGTGTTTTCACAGAATAAGTGAATAAGAATGATGGTGTTCAGAGACAACAGTACCGCTGTTTTCACAGACATGAAAACGGGTCAGGGCTAAAAAAAAAAGGTGAGAAGGATACAGCCTGTCTAGGGGGGTCCAGCGGCATGCTACCCGTTTTTTTTTTTTTTTTTTTTGAATCATTTCATATTTAAAAGCCTAATTTTGGTGCACATTGAGGGATCTCACAATGTTGCCTACATCTAATGGAGGCTTCAGCTGTGCGCGTTCCCACATCATACACAACGTTTTCCGCATATTACACAACTGGGAAGGAGTGCGAGTCTTTCTATCTCCACCTTCTTGGCAGAGCTTTAAAACTTTGACATTTGTGTCTGAGTTTCGGGTAGTTGACGTGTTTTCTGAGCGCATTCTGTCCTGCGGCGCGTCTGCTCGACACGTCACATTAGGGCTGGACGATTATGGAAAAAATTATGATCACGATTATTTTGACTGATATTGAAATCACGATTAATATACACAATTATTCATTCATTTTATAAAAAGTGTTTATTGAACCACCAAAACTCAACTTCAAATATAACTTTAAAAAAAATAAAACTGGAAATAAATTGGAAACAAGTAAAGGAGTAAAATAAGAATATTATTTAAGATAAAAATTGCAATAAAACTGAATACTCAGTCTACATGCACTCCTGTTCTATACTCCCTGTAGTTTGCTTCCTATGACTCCACCAGTCTGTTCACTTTAGGATTAATTGTTTTTAATTAATTGTTTCAATCACTCACCCCCCAAAGCAGCTGCATCATGAACAACGTGCACCTGATTTTAGAGTCCCGGCTGCAACCGTCACTGTTTTGTTGGTTCTGCTATTGTGATTGCGCAATGTTACCACGGGTGTCATTTGGTAAATCATTTAAAATAAATAAATATTATCATTTCTTTCGAGATTTGAAACTACTTCCAATGATGAAAGCTTTCTAATCATGTGTTAAAATTTTTAAGACTTTTGAAATATGAATTTAAGACATTTTAATGCCAATTAAGGCCTTAATTTTAGATTTATGAATTCAATGCCTTTTAGGACTTTTTAAGGATCCATGGGAACCCTGAAAAACAACATAAAGGCTCGTCTCAGTTTAGCCAGAAAGCATCTTGATGATCCCCAAGACTTTTGGGAAAATACTCTGTGGACTGACGAGACAAAAGTGGAACTTTCTGGAAGGTGGAGGTCCCATTACATCTGGCGTAAAAGTAACACGGCATTTCAGAAAAGGAAAACAGAAAAAGGAGGAAAAAGAGATGCTGCTGTCGGGGCAATTTTGTTAGAAACTCCAGTTTCTAAGAAAACAACGTCTGATAACACCAGTAAGAATATAACTAACGCGGCTGCACGTCATCAGCTGGACCAAAGTTAGTGCTCATAAATGATCAGAAACATCATAAATAAGAAGGATAAGCGTGAGCCTCAGCTCGTCACCTTTTCTCTGAGCTTTTTCTTTGGCCGACTGTTCGGCCTTCTTCTGCGCCTCCTGTTGAGCCTGCAGCTCCTCCTGCTTCCTGCGCCTCTCCTCCTCCTCCTGCTCCTTCTTCTTCTTCTCTTGAGCTTTGGCCACCTCCTCCTGCATCTGCTGGATCAGCGCCCTCATCTCGTGGAGGGCTCTCTCTGCTACGTTCATGTCCTCCACGCTGGGAAACTCCCCCTGGAGAGTTTTACAACGAGAGCATCAGTTCATCAGAACGAGGAAAGCTGAGCGAAACGGACAGTGAAGCTCAGATCGGAGACACCGTCATGGATCCTCAGGGACCAGGATTTCATGGATTCAGGTCCTTGGATCTCAGATTGATATCTGATAACCTTTGGTGGATTGGATCAAAATGATACTGATCCTGTTAGATCCGTTCCCTCCCACTGGATCATTGGCAGGAAACGATTATCGATAATTCTGTTACATGATTTTCTAACAGAGTTATCGTCTGTGACAAAATCTCGTGAGATTTCATTAAATATTGAGATTTTGTAACAAAACGATGAAATCTTGTAAGATTTAGTAAGTAAAATAGATCCATACCGTGTTTTTAAATATTGATTTGATGTTGGCATGTGAAAATATTGCGATATTCCAGTGTATCAATATTTTTTCCCCACCGCTGTTTTTCAAAGTGTCGGAAACCGATAACAAAACTGCTATTTGAAATGACTGCTTATTTTTTTCAGCTTTAATATCGGTATCGATATCGGCCAAAATTCCAATATCGTGCATCCCTAAAAAATTATTTACTTAATAGAAACAAGAGCACTATGTTGGACGTTTGTTGTAAATTTTGCTCTGTCACGATGCGTATAAAAACATTTCATCATTCTGTTAGGAAATCTCGCAAGAATTCACAAAAATTTTACGATATTTTCATATGCTGATATCACATTGACATTTGGAAACGCAGTATCGATCTATTTTACTCACGAAATATCGCAATATTTTATCGTTCTGTTACGAAATCTCATGAAAATTCATGAAATATTGTGAGATTTTGTAACAGAACGATAAAATCTTGCGAGATTTTGTAAGTAAAATAGATCGATACAGTGTTTTTAAATATTGATTTGATATCGGCATTTGAAAATATTGCGATATTCCAGTGTATCGATATTTTTTCCCACCCCTATTTTTCAAAGTGTCGGAAACGGATAACAAAACTGCTACTTGCAGTGACTGCTTATTTTTTTTAGCTTTAATATCGGTATCGATATCGGCCAAAATTCCAATATCGTGCATCCCTAAAAAATTATTTACTTAATAGAAACAAGAGCACTATGTTGGATGTTTGTTGTAAATTTGGCTCTGTCACGATGCGTATAAAAACATTTCATCGTTCTGTTACGAATTCTCGCAAGAATTCACAAAGACTTCATGATATTTTCATATGCTGATATCATATTGACATTTGGAAATGCGATATCGATCTATTTTATACACGAAATATCGCAGTATTTTATCGTTCTGTTCCGAAATCTCGTGAAAATTCATGAAATATTGTGAGATTTTGTAACAAAACAATGAAATCTTGCGAGATTTTGTAAGTAAAATAGATCGATACCGTTTTTTAAAAATATTGATTTGATGTTGGCATGTGAAAATATTGCGATATTCCAGTGTATCGATATTTTTCCCACCTCTATTTTTCAAAGTGTCGGAAACCGATAACAAAACTGCTATTTGCAGCGACTTCTTATTTTTTTCAGCTTTAATATCAGTATCGATATCGGCCAAAATTCCAATATCGTGCATCCCTAAAAAATTATTTACTTAATAGAAACAAGAGCACTATGTTGGACGTTTGTTGTAAATTTTGCTCTGTCACGATGCATATAAAAACATTTAATCGTTCCGTTACGAATTCTCGCAAGAATTCACAAAAATTTTACGATATTTTCATATGCTGATATCACATTGACATTTGGAAACGCAGTATCGATCTATTTTACTCACGAAATATCGCAATATTTTATCGTTCTGTTACGAAATCTCATGAAAATTCATGAAATATTGTGAGATTTTGTAACAGAATGATAAAATCTTGCGAGATTTTGTAAGTAAAATAGATCGATACCGTGTTTTTAAAAAATATTGATTTGATGTTGGCATTTGAAAATATTGCGATATTCCAGTGTATCGATATTTTTTCCCACCCCTATTTTTCAAAGTGTCGGAAACCGATAACAAAACTGCTATTTGCAGTGACTGCTTATTTTTTTTAGCTTTAATATCGGTATCGATATCGGCCAAAATTCCAATATCGTGCATCCCTAAAAATTATTTAACTTAATAGAAACAAGAGCACTATGTTGGATGTTTGTTGTAAATTTGGCTCTGTCACGATGCGTATAAAAACATTTCATCGTTCTGTTACGAATTCTCGCAAGAATTCACAAAGACTTCATGATATTTTCATATGCTGATATCATATTGACATTTGGAAATGCGATATCGATCTATTTTATACACGAAATATCGCAGTATTTTATCGTTCTGTTCCGAAATCTCGTGAAAATTCATGAAATATTGTGAGATTTTGTAACAAAACAATGAAATCTTGCGAGATTTTGTAAGTAAAATAGATCGATACCCTTTTTTTAAAAATATTGATTTGATGTTGGCATGTGAAAATATTGCGATATTCCAGTGTATCGATATTTTTCCCACCTCTATTTTTCAAAGTATCGGAAACCGATAACAAAACTGCTATTTGCAGCGACTTCTTATTTTTTTCAGCTTTAATATCAGTATCGATATCGGCCAAAATTCCAATATCGTGCATCCCTAAAAAATTATTTACTTAATAGAAACAAGAGCACTATGTTGGACGTTTGTTGTAAATTTTGCTCTGTCACGATGCGTATAAAAACATTTAATCGTTCCGTTACGAAATCTCGCGAGAATTCACAAAAATTTTACGATATTTTCATATGCTGATATCACATTGACATTTGGAAACGCAGTATCGATCTATTTTACTCACGAAATATCGCAATATTTTATCGTTCTGTTACGAAATCTCATGAAAATTCATGAAATATTGTGAGATTTTGTAACAGAATGATAAAATCTTGCGAGATTTTGTAAGTAAAATAGATCGATACCGTGTTTTTAAAAAATATTGATTTGATGTTGGCATTTGAAAATATTGCGATATTCCAGTGTATCGATATTTTTTCCCACCCCTATTTTTCAAAGTGTCGGAAACCGATAACAAAACTGCTATTTGCAGTGACTGCTTATTTTTTTTAGCTTTAATATCGGTATCGATATCGGCCAAAATTCCAATATCGTGCATCCCTAAAAATTTTTTAACTTAATAGAAACAAGAGCACTATGTTGGATGTTTGTTGTAAATTTGGCTCTGTCACGATGCGTTAGGGCTGCACGATTCTGGTAAAAATGTGAATCGTGATTTTTTTCTTAAAATTAAGATCACGATTCTCTAAAACGATGTTTTTTCCTAAAAGTATTTATTGCACAAATAAACTTTAACAAAACAAACAAAACAACCTATTCAAATGGTAATTCAAAATAAAGCATGTGTTTGCACAAGAGCTTTGTTGGAGCATTTCTTTGGCAGATGCATAGTTGTAGTTCTTTAACATTGGTTAGGGGGTGGGGAGGTAACAGCAGTGTTGCATTTGAGGGCGCAAAAATCTGGGAAGAATGGAAACTTATTTGTGATAAGCTCATGATTAAAAATGTTTCAGAATTGTTGTGGGTAGAAGAGATTGCATGTATGTGTGAATTGAGATCACGATATTTTAACGATTAATTGTGCAGCCCTACGATGCGTTTAAAAACATTTCATCGTTCTGTTACGAAATCTCGCAAGAATTCACAAAGACTTCACAATATTTTCATATGCTGATATCATATTGACATTTGGAAATGCGATATCGATCTATTTTATTCACGAAATATCGCAATATTTTATCGTTACGAAATCTCGTGAAAATTCATGAAATATTGTGAGATTTTCTAACAGAATGATAAAATCTTGCGAGATTTTGTAAGTAAAATAGATCGATACCATGTTTTTAAATATTGATTTGATATCGGCATTTGAAAATATTGCGATATTCCAGTGTATCGATATTTTTTCCCACCCCTATTTTTCAAAGTGTCGGAAACCGATAACAAAACTGCTATTTGCAGTGACTGCTTATTTTTTTTAGCTTTAATATCGGTATCGATATCGGCCAAAATTCCAATATCGTGCATCCCTAAAAAATTATTTACTTAATAGAAACAAGAGCACTATGTTGGATGTTTGTTGTAAATTTGGCTCTGTCACGATGCGTATAAAAACATTTCATTTTTAAAAAATATCGCGTGATCATATCATTTCTTTAGTATGAACAGAGTTGATTTATTTGGCAGATTCAGTGTGAAAGATGTGTAGTTAGTGACTGCAGCTCATTGTTTTACACTTAAAGATCCACCTCTGAGGTGGGTTTATTTTAATCCCCGTTTTCAGGATCAAAATTATCCAACTTTTGAACTTAACTTTTTGAACTTAACTTTTGAAATACCCCAAAGAGCAAAAAAATCTGGCTCAAAGGTAGGACTGGATTCACAGATCTGGATTTAAATCTTTAGGATAAAATCCCATTTGAAAAAAAAAAAACAATTTCTAATCAGATCTGGACAAAATCCAATCCACCTGTATTAATCCTGGTGGATTATGTTTGAAATACTGGGCCCAGGAGATGATAAATCCCCCAGACTCCGGCTGGATCTGTGACGGTCTACAGATGAAACTGACCTCTGCCGTCTTCCTCACCACCTCGGACACCTGGGAGCAGAGCTGGTTCCCGCGGGTGCTGTAGGAGCTGAGGCTGGCCGGCTGGAGGTCGGCGCCGGTCGGGGTGGACGGCTCCAGCAGCTGGTTGAGCTGCAGGATCTCCTCCTGGATGGTGTTCAGGTTCCGGAGCCTCTCCCGGCCCTCCGTCTGCCGCTGCCGCTCCAGCTCCGCCTCCCGGAGGCGCTGCTGCTCCGCCTCCCTCAGCCGCAGGTTCAGGATCTGATGGAAATATAAAACATAAACGTCCGGCGTTACGCTGCTGCTGCATTTAACCACTCAGAGCCAGAATATAAACATAAACAAAAACAGGAAAACAAGCTGGAGTCCTTCTGTTTGCTGTTCGGACAGTAAAGAAGCAGAAATGTGCAACATCAAAATAATCAGCTGATCAAATAAATAAATGAGTGGAAAAAATGTTAAATTAATATATTTTATCACGGGAAAAAAGTAAAAAATGTAGGGATGCACGATATTGGAATTTTGGCTGATATCCGATATGCCAATATTTCAAAACTCATGTGGCTGATAACCGATATCAATACCGATGAAATTAGCAGTCATTGCAAATAGCAGTTTTGTTATCCGATTCAGACGCTTTGAAAAATAAGGGTGGGAAAAAATATTGATACACTGAAATATCGCAATATTTTCATATGCAGATATCAAATCGACATTGAAAAACGCAGTATCGCTCTATTTTACTTACAAAATCTTGAGATTTCATCGTTTTGTTTCAAATCTCACAAGATTTCATAAGTAAAATAGATCGATACTGCAGTTTTGAATATCATTATGATATCAGCATATGAAAATATCGCAAATTTTTGTCAATTCTTGCAAGATTTTGTAACGGAACGATAAAATATCGCGACATTTCCTTAGTAAAATACATCGTTACGTTTTTAAATGTTAATATGATATCAGCATACGAAAATATCGAGATATTTCAGTGTATTGATATTTTTCCCACCCCTACTCTTTAGAAGTTTTAAAGCCTGTAAAAAATAAGTCTTTTAAAGAAAGTTTTTTTCTTAGACTTTAGAAACAGCAAGCTGATCATTTAAATATCGATTAAATATCGGTGGGGTGGTCGATGTCCGATACTCAGTTTTAAGGCCGAAATGTGCCGATACCGATAGGGGGCCGATAATATTGTGCATTTCTACAAAAATGCGATTACTGTCATTTAATAAAGACATTCGTCATATTTAGACGACATAAATAGTTTTGCTATTTTATGGAAAACTATCCTGAGGTCCAATTCTCACGAAGAAATAAAGTTTAATTAACTAGACTTTTTTTCAAAGAATACCTGTAGTTTCAGCGTACAGACAAGATGTTATTTGATCATTTTCTATCAGGAATTGTATTAAAACGGGAGCGTGGGGTCAAACTGTGGAGGAGAATCTAAGTTTGAAATGTGATGACGCTGGTGTTCAGACAAACTCACTTTTTGATTCCTTCTTTCTCCTTTCTTGAACAAATTAAAGCTGAAAGCTGCAATTTTTTTTTAAATCAAAACAATCATTTTTCAAAAATAATACATCCACTGTACGTCTACAAGGATGCACAGTAACAGTATTAATTTTACTTTAAAAATTACAGCATATAAATAATTCTTTCATCAATTTTGAGGAGTCTAAAAAAGGAAATATTTTGTCGTCAGTAACCACTGTCGTCATGGTTACTGAGGTCACACCTGGATTAATCAGTTTGTCCAGTAATTAGAGGCAGGAAACAAAGGAGCTGGCTTCAGGAAGTAGTAGGGTTGTGGATAGAGCCCATTGTACGGCGGTTAGCCGGTTCTGTAACGATGCTAATGCTAATTGAGCAAGCAAATGTCTATTAATTACAAATTACGAATTAAAATTGTAGATGTCACCTGAGAAAGGTCTTGTTGCTGTCTGGATATACACGTCAAGGTGTACGCGTCCATGTGTGGTTGCATATATCCATGCCTGGTTGTACACATGTGGTGGTACACGTCTGGTTGTACACATTTGGTTGTACACGTCCATGTGTGTTTGTACATATCTGGCTGTACACGTCTGATTGTACGTGTCTGGTTGTACGCATTTGGTTGTACACGTCTGATTGTACGTGTCTGGTTGTACGCATTTGGTTGTACACGTCTGATTGTACGCGTCTGGTTGTACGCATTTGGTTGTACACGTCATTGTGTGTTTGTACATATCTGGTTGTACGTGTCTGGTTGTACACGTCCATGTGTGTTTGTACA
This sequence comes from Atherinomorus stipes, assembly GCA_023101725.1. Classification (NCBI taxonomy): domain Eukaryota; kingdom Metazoa; phylum Chordata; class Actinopteri; order Atheriniformes; family Atherinidae; genus Atherinomorus; species Atherinomorus stipes. The sequence continues at coordinate 144,474 of JALJCO010011131.1, read as the reverse complement.
CGTCTGGTTGTACACGTCTGGTATGTACGCGTCTGGTTGTACGCATTTGGTTGTACACGTCCATGTGTGTTTGTATATATCTGGTTGTACACGTCTGGTTGTACGCGTCTGGTTGTACGCATTTGGTTGTACACGTCCATGTGTGTTTGTATATATCTGGTTGTACACGTCTGATTTCTGTTTCTTTGTTTTTTTTCTTTTTCATTTGTTTCTCATTTTTTTATATATTTTTTCCATGCCTGGTTGTACACATGTGGTTGTACACGTGCATGTGTGTTTGTACATATCTGATTGTACGCGTCTGATTGTACATGTCCATGTGTGGTTGTGCATGTGTGGTTGTACACGTCTGATTGTACGCATTTGGTTGTACACGTCTGTGTGTTGTACGCATTTGGTTGTACACGTCCATGTGTGTTTGTACATATCTGGTTGTACACGTCTGATTGTACGTGTCTGGTTGTACGCATTTGGTTGTACACGTCTGATTGTACATGTCTGGTGTGTACGCATTTGGTTGTACACGTCTGATTGTACGCGTCTGGTTGTACGCATTTGGTTGTACACGTCATTGTGTGTTTGTACATATCTGGTTGTACGTGTCTGGTTGTACACGTCCATGTGTGTTTGTACACGTCTGGTTGTACGCATTTGGTTGTACACGTCCATGTGTGTTTGTATATATCTGGTTGTACACGTCTGATTGTACGCGTCTGGGTACCGCGGTTGTACGCATTTGGTTGTACACGTCCATGTGTGTTTGTATATATCTGGTTGTACACGTCTATTGCCTGGTTGTACACATGTGGTTGTACAAGTGCATGTGTGTTTGTACATATCTGATTGTACGCGTCTGATTGTACATGTCCATGTGTGGTTGTGCATGTGTGGTTGTACACGTCTGATTGTACGCGTCTGGTTGTACGCATTTGGTTGTACACGTCTGGTTGTACGCATTTGGTTGTACACGTCCATGTGTGTTTGTACATATCTGGTTGTACACGTCTGATTGTACGTGTCTGGTTGTACGCATTTGGTTGTACACGTCTGATTGTACATGTCTGGTTGTACGCATTTGGTTGTACACGTCTGATTGTACGCGTCTGGTTGTACGCATTTGGTTGTACACGTCATTGTGTGTTTGTACATATCTGGTTGTACATGTCTGGTTGTACACGTCCATGTGTGTTTGTACACGTCTGGTTGTACGCATTTGGTTGTACACGTCCATGTGTGTTTGTATATATCTGGTCGTACACGTCTGATTGTACGCGTCTGGTTGTACGCATTTGGTTGTACACGTCCATGTGTGTTTGTATATATCTGGTTGTATACGTCTGATTGTACGCGTCTGGTTGTACGCATTTGGTTGTACACGTCCATGTGTGTTTGTATATATCTGGTTGTACACGTCTGATTGTACGCGTCTGGTTGTACACGTCTGGTTGTACGCATTTGGTTGTACACGTCCATGTGTGTTTGTATATATCTGGTTGTACGTGTCTGGTTGTACGCATTCGGTTGTACACGTCTGATTGTACGCGTCTGATTGTACATGTCCATGTGTGGTTGTGCATGTGCATGGTTGTCCACACGTTGTACACGTGTGGTTGTACGTGTCTGGTTGTATGCATTTGGTTGTACACGTCCATGTGTGTTTGTACATATCTGGTTGTATACATGTAGTTGTACATGTGTGATTGTACGTGTCAGGCTGTACCTGTAGCAGCTGTTTTTCTAAATAAATCATTAGCTCCTACACGTCTATATCAGCTCATCCAGCAGAAGCTTTTGTAGGTTCCTTTTGTGTATTTATGGCAAAGAACACAAGCGAACAGCATTTACGGAAAACACTAACAGATGATGGAGAACCAGCAGAACCAGGAGGATTTTTCAGTGTTTCTGCAGCAGATAATTCTGCGTATGGGAGCTTTGGTTGATCGTACCTTCAGTCTGTGTCGCTGCTCTTCCTTCAGTTTCTCTTGGCGCCCCATGCTCTCCTTCGTTCTGTCCAAAACGGAGAATTTGATCGATGCACGTGATTTTAGAAACATGAAATATCTTTTGTTGCAGGTGTGCACGTCTCGGGTCTTACTCTCTGTCCATCATGTCCCTCATACTCTGGAACTCCTGTCGCTGCTTCAGCTCCATGAGCTCCTCGAAGCGTTTCAGCTGCTCCGACTCAGCACTCGCCACCGCCACCACCAGCTGCTCCTGCGTCTCCTGCCGAAGCCTCAGCGCCAGCTGAGGAGACAGAGTCGCAACACAGGGTCAGGTTAAACTGAACTAGGGGTGGGAAAAATATCGATACACTGAAATACTGCAGTATTTTCATATGCCGATATCATTTTGACATTTAAAAACGTGGTATCGACCTATTTTACAAACAAAATCTCACAATATTTCATCGTTCTGTTGTAAAATCTCGCGAGATTTTGTTAGTAAAATAGATTTGATACCGCATTTTTAAATATCAATATATCGGCATATGAAAATATTGCAATATTTCAGTGTATCGATATTTTTCCCACTGCTAATTTTTACCCATAAATCAAGACATTCGGAGAAAGGTTGACAACTTCATTTCTTATAATCATGAAAATTTAAGTTATGAAATTAAAAATACTTTAATACCAGAAGGAAAATACAATAAGTTATATAATAAGTATAATTTATTATTATTATTGTTATTAATATCAATTTCTATTATCATCATTATTTTTATCTATTATAAATAACAATTCATAATAATCACAATCATAATTATAATACAATTCATTAATAATTGTTATATTTATAATTCTTTACATTAGAACATATAACTTAATAATTGGTTGAATATAATAATAACTTTTATTAATATAATTTATTAATAATTTTATTCATAATTCTATATATAATACATAACTTAATAATTGATTGAATATAATAATAATATCTAATATAATTTATTAACTTTCATATTTATTATTCTATATATAATATATAACTTAATAATTGATTGAATATAATAAATTACTTATTAATATAATTTATTAGTAATTTTCAGATTTAAAATTCTATATATAATATATAACTTAATAATTGATTGAATATAATAACTTTTATATATAATTTATTAATAATTTTCATGTTTATTATTCTATGTATAATAATACATAACTTAATTATTGATTGAATATAATAATAACTTTTATTAATATAATTTATTAATAATTTTCATATCTATAATTCTATATATAATATTATACAATTTAATAATTGATTGAATATAAAAAGTTTTAAGTAAACCAACAATAGAAACAGAGTTTTAAAGAGGATAAAGTCAGTGTTTGGTGTCCCAAATGAAACTCTTAGTGAACTGGGTCGGACCTTCGCCTTTTCTCGCTGGTCCTCCTTAAACCGGATGATGCGGCCCGCCGTCTCCATGGCTTTGGGCGAGAGCAGAGAAATGGCCGGTGGTGATGCGGGACTGGAAACTTTGCTGACGTCCGTCTCCGGGGTTTCATCCTCTGCCTGGTCAGTAACAGCCTGCAGCACGCCCACATCACACAGACTATTATACTTTTAATATTACTAGGGCTGGGAAAAAAAATAAATACACTGACATATCCTGATACTTTCATATGCTGATATCATATCGATATGTAAAAATGTGCTATTGATCTATTTTACCAATGAAATCTCGCGAGATTTCGTTGTTTAGTCAAGAAATCTTGCAGGTTTTCGTGAAATCTTGCGAGATTTCACCGTTATCTTACATAATCTCACGAGATTTCATCGGTAAAATAGATGAATATTGCATTTATGAATCTCTACATGAAATCTGCATATGAAAATATTGCGATATTTCAGTGAATCGATTTTTTCCCCCAGCCCTAATTATCACTACGGTGAATAATGAGTCTAAACGCTGACAAACGTCTCTTTAGGAGGTCGGTTTGTATTCAGGGCGGCAAACTCGCCTGATTGGGCTCATTCTTTAGAGACGAAGTGGCAGAAAGGGCGGCGTGCCTTCCGTTGAGGTCGGCGATGGATCCCGAGGAGGAAAACGAGGCTGGAGTCTCCTCTGAGGGGACGGGGCTGGAGCCTCTGGGGCTGGAGTCCACGAAGGAGGACTTCTGAAGCGACAGCGAGCTGAGACGCTCCAACACGGCCCCGGACTGAGGAGACAAGCTGAGGGCCTCTTTACAGCCCGCCAAAATATGCTGCAACGACACAGAAACACTGCAATCACTCCGTTTAAATAAACGTAAAGGTCATTATGAAGTCAGAGAAGCTTCATTTTTACAAGTTTAACATCTTACGTTGTTAATATTTATCATTTACACACTCACTGAGCTGTACGCGTTATCTATATTGTATAGATGGAGGTCACGTTAGATCATACAGCAACGTCTGTTTTTCATTTTCAGATGTTTCATTGCTCAAAAATGTGAAGTGACATAAGAAATATACATGGCCATGAAAATATATATTTAAGAGTTTCTACCTCTTACCGAATCGATATCAAAGCACTTAAATCAATACTGAATCGATCTTTATCTTTAGGTATATAATACCCAACTCTAATAAGGAGTATACATACAGTATTTGGAATAAGGGCTGGGTGATATGGACAAAAATTTATATCTCAATATATACACTACTCACAAAAAGTTAAGGATATTTGGCTTTTTGTATGATGTCAGAATGAATCTAAAATCCACTACAACCTTTCCAGGTGAGCTGAATTAAACTTTCTCTATATTTTTCAATGCACATGTACATTGTTCAATGGTTAAATATTTATTCTGCATCATTCTGTTCTCGAATAATCAAAAGTTAATTATCCCTAACTTTTGTAAGTAGTGTATATATATGTATATTTTAAACCAGAATTACAATATACTGTAGAATATACAGTCGTCCTCAAAATTATTCATACCCTCCAATTAAAGATAGGGCTAAATTCACAATAGTAATTTAAATAACTAATAAAACTAATAAATAAAATTTTACTAAATTATAATTTTGTGAAATAAAAGATTATTTTTCAATTGTGGTTGAAAATAATAATAATAAAAAACAATTAAAGAAAATTGTCCCATAAACATTAGAGCACCTTTCCTATGAACATGGACCAACATACCTAACAGGTGCAGACGTCTGATTGGACGTTACAGAAATCACCTGATTGCAGTGATTGCATCACAGTGTTGCTCAGCAGAATTTTGGCTTCAGATCCCCATCATGCTTGTTTACTCGTTTTATTTTTTGTGTATTTGTTTTTAATATTTCTTTCAAACCATGATTCAAAATCAACGTCATGATTTTCATAGAATTTTTATTTATTATTACTTTTGTCAGTTTCATCTTATTTCACTGACAGATGAGTTTTTTTCTTCTTTAATTTGAGGGTATGAATAATTTTGAGGGCGACTATATATCTCGATAAATTATTTATGTGAAGAATGGCCTATATCGGTAATGGCTGATATTGGCTTTAAAACTCAACATCGAAATCAGCCTGATATCGGCCGATATTTTCTCATTTTACTTGTAAATTTTGGTTTTCATATAGTGCATCATAGGGCTGTGCAATAAATCAAAATTTGATAATGATTTCAATCTCCAAACTCATAATCAAGTTGAAATTATTTATTTGCCATCTTTATTTATACAATTTCTGGAAGTTATTCTGAAGTTAAAGTTAATTTGTTTTATTTTTCATTAGAAAAATTGCATAAACGCCTGGATACATAGTTTATTTTGCATACATTTATGTTTTTCAATACTTTAATTTTCATTGATTTAATGTTTAATACTTTGAAAACAGTTGTAAGTAAGGTACATATTTGTAGCCTAGATTATTTTCAATTTCAACGTTTTGCGTGAATTATCAATAACAGCGAGAGAAATGCTAAATAAATGCAACGTGTAACCAAGAAATACTTATTTGAACAATTATTATTTCCATATTGACCAAAATAATCGTGATAATGATTTTTTTTCCCATAATCGAGCAGCCCTCGTGCATCACTAAGTTATCGGTATCGGCCATGCGAAGCAGAAATTTATCGGTGGAAATCGTTCGTGCATCACTAACCTCAATTCTTCAGCTTATGTTACTCTGCTGATGAACGACATGTAAATGTGCCCGATAACCTCAGTTAGCGAACATATATAGCTAGTGAAGTAAAAAAGGGATGTTGCTGCCGTCAATTATTTACTGAAATAGCATTTTAATTGAACAACTACAAGATATCTTGTAAGTATTTCGACCATGTAAGGAGCGGACAGATTAGCATGTCAAACGGCTATTTTCTACCACTGAATCCCACTCAGTACCTTTAATGTAGTACACCGGAGTACTAACACCACTCAAAGTACATCGTACTGGTTGACATAATCAACTACTCGGTTATCTGTGGTTAAACGGAGCCTGGTTACTGGGAACCAGTCGCCCGGTTGGCTCGCGCTGACTCACCTCCCCTCTCTCCGACCAGAACGGGTCGAAGGTGATTTTCGCTTTGGGGGAATTTTTTAAGGCCTGTAAAGTTTCCCATCGCAGACTTTCAGAAGGCATCACGACTAAAACTTAGCAGCTTAATCGCTGCTAAAAGTCGTTTGGCTGAATTTCAAACCGCCATACGACGTTACACACAATATAGTCCGACGAGAAACCCCCTCTTCCTCTGATGGTTCCGGCTTAGTTTGAATCAAAAGTGATACCAAAACTTTTCTTGTCAGTACGATATCAGTTTATGCTACTTTATCATCGAAATCGATACTTTTTGTCCCTCAAAGAGAAGAAAAATGCCACAACTGCACAGTGTGCATTAATAACCTTACTGCAAGACACAAGAACATAAGTATTAGAGAAAATGCTTTAAAAACTATAAATAATTGTATCAATGAGTAAATTTAAAACGATTAAAAAGAAAACATTTTCTAAATAACATAATTCAACAACAGATCAATGCATGATTATTTAAATGCATTTAGTGGAAACTGATAATCATGTGACATAAATAATAATTCTTGGCTGGTTTCATAATAATTTCAGAGTAAAAGTAACAGTTTAACACATAATTTCATCTCCTAAAACTCATGAGAGAAAACAAATTGCATGTTGATACTTGGATATCAGCACAACTGGCTTATATCCAAGTATTAACTCCAAAGTGCTGATAAACCCATTCCTAGTCAAAACCAATTTGCTTTGTTCCTTTGTTTTCTTAATTTGAAGTTTTCTACTTTTTAAAACAAAATCATCAGAGCTGAATAAATAATATTTTAAAAATAGAAACGGCTGCTAGATTTGATTATTGAGTCACCAATGAATAGATATTGTGATATAAATATATGGAGCAAAACTTCAGTATTTATTATTGTTTCCACAGGCTAAATGTTAGATGTGTAAAAAAAAATTAGTTTAACGTACAAGAAAGACGTTAATACTTTGTATGAAAACAACATTAAAGCTCCTCCTCACTTCCTCTGTTATGGAAGATTATTAGCGCCGCAAAAGAAAAAATATAATGAAAAAAGTTCTGACTTTAATCTCAGAATTCAGTTTTTTTTTTCACATTAAAAAATTTAAATGGGGGATAAATTTCTGAAAAAGACATAATTCTGTTTTTTTGCACAAAAAAAAGGATTTTTTTTTTCCAATTTCTGTTATAATCAGAGGGGTCAGAATTTCAGAATTTGACTTTTTTTTCCAAACATTAAAAAATTACATTTTGGGATTTTTTTTTTATTTCTGAAAAAAATCTGAATACCGACTCTTTTTCCAGAAATAAAATTTAAAAAAAAACTCCCGGAAAAAAGAATATTCTTGAAAAAAAAAAGAGGGCATCCCCCCCAATTCCCTGAAAAAAACAAAAAGTCTGAATACTGACTCTTTCTCGGAAATTAAAAGAAAAAATCTCCCGGAAAAAAATTTATGTTCTTGAAAAAAAAAAAGTCAGAATTATGACTTTTTTCCAGAACATCAAAAAAAGAAGAGGATTGTTTTTCAGTGTTTTTTTTAAAGTCCGAATTCTGAATTTAAAGGTTGAATATGGAACAGTTCAGTTGTAATAAAAGCTATATTTGACAAAATAAGAAAAGCCTCCATGAGGTGTTTGGAGGGGGGCAGAATGAAGATAGATTCAACGACAAAATTATTTCAAACAGCTTTGGTATTTCATATTAGAATTCTACTAATGTTCACAAAAACCTGGACAGAATATTTATCTGCCTCAACAAAGTAACACAAAATATGTTCTAACCCAGTAACCCCTAAGTTATTCCATTCAGATAATATGGAGCAGAACTGTTGGTTATGCAAACATACAGGCAACATTTTTACAGGTCCTCTTTATAATTTTTGTACTGTTATTATATATTTTATTATATATACTGTTATTATTTTAATTTTCTGAGGCTGGGTTTTTAGATAAGCCTGTACTGGGTTTCTACCTCACCTGCACATGTGATATATTTGTTTCTTTTGTGTTTCTGCATTTTTTTTTCTCAAGAATGTGTAAATAAAAAAATAAAAAAATCAAAGCCTACTCTAAATGAACCCACAAACATTTTTTTAACGTGACTTGGCAAATGTTAGCTGTCAGTTAAACTCCTCTGCAATAATCTTTGGACACGGTGCAGGAAGCGAGCTTTTTTTGCAGAACACTGAAAAAGAAATAAATAAAAATCTGGGAAATTTTGTTTTTCAATTTTGGAAAAAAAAAAAGAGTTTTTTTTCTCTATTTTTCAGAAACTGTTAAAAAAATTCCCGATTTTTTTAAAGGAACAATATGTAAAAAAATCAAAGGTGATACATTATTCAAAACTGTGTTTCTATTGATGTGTAATCGCTGCACTAGAATAGCTGTGATGTGTTTATTTTCTTAGAATGAGTCATTTATATCTACTTGCTGGGCGGTGCACATATGGAGGCTGCCATCTCTGCTCCACCATTTTTACTATGGTGTCCCTGAATGGACAAAACAATGTAAGAACGCTCTGAAATTTAAAACTACTGTACCAGCTTTGTTTAAAAGAGGTAAGAGCACTGTTTGGGGTCACTAACACTCTAAAAGGACATAAAAAATAGTTACTCATAGTCCAGTTCATAGCTACACCTGAGATATTTATATGTGAGAGAATTTTGGCCACTAACGGCCACCGTACATTCACAACAGTGCTTGGAAAATGAAGTCATTTGAAAGAAAAGATGTTTTCTTTCAAATACCCATCTCCACCACTAGATGTCAGTAATTCTTACACACTGTCCCTTTAAATTTCTGGGAAAAAGTCAGAATTCAGATTTTTTTTCCAAATACTTTTTTTTTCTTTAGTGGCACTAATGCTCTTCCATATTCCCTGCTGCGTTTCAGCTCAAATTCTCTAATAATTTCCGTTTGGGGATTTCAGTGTTTTTACTCATGAAGTCATTTTTCCTGGCAGAGAAGACAGTAAACCCAGAAAACTGTACATTCTCTTTACTTTCTGTCACTATCTGCATGAATCCAGCCTGTTTGGTATAGTTTGGAGTTTCTGTTGGACAAAAAGTATCAAATTTGTGTAGAAACAGCTGTTTACAAAGATTATGAATACCGTAATGTAAGAATCAGTCTTTATTATCTCCACAGACAGCAAAATTAATCAAATGAAATAATACAAATAGCACATGTAATGCAGGCGATGCTTTGGCGACAGATGAATGTCGGTCAGCTGGCGAGTAAAGAGTCACTAAACACGTTTCCATACGACGTTTTGAGAAAATGGACGTAGTTCTGCAGACTGCGGTTGGTAGAGTCCGACTGCTCCAGCCTCTCCTTCATGTTCTGCAGCTGATTCTTGAAACGACGCTCCATCTGGAAAAGGAGACATGAATCAATTCACTTGGGGAAAAAAGCTGTTTTTCTGAATTGTCGAGAATTTTTACAAAATTATTTACTTATTATGTGATTTTAATTTTTAAAAAAAAAAACTTGGGTTCTCTACATTTTTCCTTAATTAATTCGATCTATTATCAAATTAAATTCTATTTTCCCAAACTGGCCGAATCATTCTACATAAATGATGGTTTGTTTTTTTTAAGACCCAAAAAGTAAATTCAGTATTTTTCTTTTGAATATTTAAAAAATTAAGATGTTTTTTAAAAGTAAATTTTTCTGAATTAATAGTTGATTTAAAAAAAATCTGTTTGTATTTTCTGAATTTATGAGATCAGTTTACACCAAAGTGTTCTTATTTATATATATATATATATATATATATATATATATATATATATATATATATATATATATATATATATATATATATTATATATATGTATATATATTTTTTTTATCAAAACAATAATTTTTTAAAAGAATAATCCATCCATTCTGACGGTTCTAAAAAGTAAATATCTACATGATTACTGATTGCTTTGTGTTCTGTAAGGTTGCTAATGCTAACTGAGTAGCGAGTGTTAGTGCGCCACCTACTGGTGGGGAGGAATTAAACTTGTAGCTTTCACCTTTAATGTACAAAATAAAATATAAAAAAAAATACTCTAGTTTTAAACGCATAGTTTAACCAAAAAGAATAAGTTTATTTTCTTAATTTATACTAATGACATACTTTTACAGAAAAAAAAAAAAAATCTGTTTCATTTTTCTAAATTTTGATTTCTTTAAAAACTATTTTTTCTAAATCAACAAGATAATTTTTGGATTTTTTTTTTTTTTATTTATTAATTTCTGAGATGATTGAAAAGATAATAGAAGTGGGGCTGAAGCACAGCAGAGAGGAACCATGGAGTTTGTGACAGAAGTGAATGGAAGCAGCGTGAAGCGAGTTGCACCTCCTCTTTGTTTCGCTGCAGTTGGTTCAGCTCGGTTCTAGCTTGACTCAGCTGACTCTGCAGGTCCAGCGCTTTGGACTGGGACGCTCTCTCTTTGGTCAGGACCCTCTGCATGCTGTCGTCCACCTGCAGGAACGTTAATAAAAACTTTTTAGCATCTCGGCAGCTTTTGCGAGCTTTTCTAGCTGAAAGCGGCGTGTTGGTGGTTTCAGACCTGTCTCTGCACATCATCCAGAGTCTGCTGCAGCTGTCTGGACAGGACGCTGCACTCCCGGGACTTCTCGTCCAGCTGCTGCTGCAGGCGGTGGACACTGCCCTCCTTCAGGCTCAGATCATGAGACATCGCTTTGTTTTCCGTGTTCATGTCTTCTAGCGTCCTATAAACGAACAAAATGTAAATCAGAGGGAGTCTGGAAAAATCTGAATTCCACTCAAGCTGCATTTTAAACTCAGGTCTGTTCAGACATGTGAATTTTGACTCGGGCTGTGCGATTAATCCAAATTTGATCGAGATTTCTATTTTAAAGTCAAATGATCTCCAAGCTAATATAATCGAGTTGAAACTAATTTTTTTTCCCCATTTTTCTTTGCACAATTTCTGACAGAGACGCGCATGTGCAATACATTCCCTTCCACGCGGCCCTGCTGCAACCTACACTCACGCAACTGAAGCGCTGCACTAAAGCTTAACAAAGTTTATTTTGGGAACTTTTTAATATAAATTAGTCTATTTTATTCTTCAAATGTAGAGAAATTGCAGAACAGCTGGATACACAGTTTATTTTGGACACATTTATGTTTTTCTATACCTTATATATATTTAATGTTTTATACATTTTATTACAGCTGGAAGGTTCATGTTTGTAGCATCTATTTATTTTCAATTTGAACATTTTGCATAAACCGTCAATACGTGATTTTTGACAGAGAGAGAAATGCTGAAAAATGCATTGTGTAACTAAAAAATAACCGTTTAAATAACCGACATTTCAAGATTGACTAAAATAATTGTGATAATAATCTTTTCCACATTGAGCAGCATTAATTTTGGAAATTTCGCAAGATTTCATCAGTAAAATAGATCCATACCGCATTTTTAAATATCGATATGATATCAGCATATGAAAATATTGCGATATTACAGTGTATCGATATTTTTCCCAGCCCTATTTTTTTACCTTTCTAAGCTGTGAATCTTCTCTTTGAGGACGTTGTTTTCCTCCTGCAGGAGAAGATTCCTCTGCTGAGACATTTCCAGCTGAGTTCCTTGTTGCTCCACCTGAAGAGGAACACATCAGTTCATCATGCAGCATAGCAACATGAGGGCAGAAACTCCACCAAGCATCCAATCCAAACCCCGCTCAGACCCCAGCAGTTCTACGGGGATGTAAGAAACCACGAGAACGACTCTGTCCACGTTACGGCTGCTGATCATTTCTCCAACAAACCAGGCGACACATGAGAGCAGAGACTCTGCTGATTACAGAGACGTCTGTCTCATCACGGTGGGACAGAAACTCTGGCAGCCAATCAGAGACCAGTTTTAATTCCAGCTCTAAAAAACTCTGCTAATGTTCCTCTATGACTCTGCCTTCGTTTGACGTGGACCATGAAGGTCCCATGCAGGTTTCGTTCATGGAGATGAAGGTCCCACTGGTTTCCATGGAGATGAGGGTCCTGCAGGTTTCCATGGAGATGAAGGTCCCACTGGTTTCCATGGGGATGAAGGTGCTTCTGGTTTCCATGGAGATGAAGGTCCCTGGTTTCCATGGAGATCCTGGGTTTCCATGGAGATGAGGGTCCTACTGGTTTCCATGGAGATGAAGGTCCTGCTGGTTTCCATGGAGATGAAGGTCCCACTGGTTTCCATGGAGATGAAGGTGCTTCTGGTTTCCATGGAGATGAAGGTGCTTCTGGTTTCCATGGAGATGAAGGTCCTGCAGGTTTCCATGGAGATGAAGGTCCTACTAGTTTCCACGGAGATGAAGGTCCCACTGGTTTCCATGGGGATGAAGGTGCTTCTGGTTTCCATGGAGATGAAGGTCCTGCTGGTTTCCATGGGGATGAAGGTGCTACTGGTTTCCATGGAGATGAAGGTCCTACTAGTTTCCACGGGGATGAAGGTCCCACTGGTTTCCATGGGGATGAAGGTGCTTCTGGTTTCCATGGAGATGAAGGTGCTGCTGGTTTCCATGGAGATTTACATGTTCTTCTGTGTTCCAGATGAATTTACTCTGACATCGTAACACACATGTTGATTCTGACACTTCTGTTGTACGAATCTCTCATGTGTCAGTTTTCTTTTGAAGCCAAGATTATGAATATAGGTCTTGTTATCGTGAAGATACTTTATTTATTTTGGGTTTGTCATTTCAGAAAGAAAGGAGGAGATATTTGTTGTAAAGGACACATGAACTCACACATTTGTCTTTGTTACTACTTCGATCATCCCCTGGTTTCTCCGTTTCTCCTCTTTAGAAACCATCTTTGCTGCCATCTGGTGGTGACGTTGGGTACGAAGCCCCTTTCAGCAGTGAGAAACTGTCGAGCGTTTTACTCTAAACCCAAACCTGTGAGATGCGGGGGTGTGAGGAGCACCTTGTGTCTGACTTCGGATAAAGCGCCGCTGTTCTCCATGTTCCTCCGCTCGTGGGCGTCGGCTTCCTGCCGGACGTCTCGGAGCTGCTGCTCCGTCCTCCTCAGTCTGTCCGGCAGCGTCTCCAGCTCTCTGAGCCGGCCCAGCAGCTCCCGCCTCACCTGCTCCTTCTCCCTCTCCAGGCTCGCCTTCACCTCCTGCGCCTCCTTCTGGAAAACCTCCAGCTTCAGGCAGTGCTCCTCCGCGTCCAGACGAGCCTGGTGGACCTGCAGAGAAACACACACCTGTTTACCCAGAACGTCTGGATAACGAAGGCTTCCAACACGCATTCAGGTTTTAAGCTTGACTTTACCTTCTTCTTGTTCTTCTCCACCAGGTTTTCATACTTTCTGATCAGAGATTTAAGCTGGCGAGCTTCTGAGTGAAGACCTCGGAGTTTCTCCTCAGATGATGTCAGCTCGCTCTGAACGTAACGTACCAGAAAGCAACAAACAAACAGATCACAAACAAGAAGTTGTTGTTGAGCATTTATTCTCCAAACAAGCAGAATGTTCGTGTTTCCTGGAGGTACCTGGAGTCGTTGGTTATCCAGCTTGCTGGAGGCGTTCTCAGCGCTGAGTTGATGAAGCTGATTTCTGAGCTCCTCCCTCTCCGCCCGACTCGTCTCCCTCATGGACTGAAGCTGCGCCGTCAGCTCGGTCACCTGACTGAACACAAACTGCTGCGTTACATCTGATTTCCTTCCATCTACACAGAGACATTACAGCGCCACCTTCTGGTAGTGGGTCGGACTCATCATGTTCCAGAAAGCAGGTGGAGATGATGTCATCTTTATGACATCATCATCCTGCTGGAAGCAGCATCAGAAGATGCTCCACTGTGGTCATAAAGGGATGGACATGGTCAGTAACAATACTCAGGTAGGCTGTGGTGGTTAAACCGCCACGATGGTACTAAGAAAACCTCCCCCACACCATTACACCACCACCACCAAGCTGAACCGGCTTAGACGTCCTGAAGGCAGGATGGATCCATGTTCATGATGTTTCCAGCTAATTCTGAGCCTAGCATCTGAATGTGGAGCTGAAATGGAGACTCATCAGAACTGGGGATGTAACGACCTGAAGCGCACTTGGGTTCTGCAGCAGAACAATGATCCAGAACACACCAGCAAGTCCACCTCTGAATGGCTTAAGAACAACAACATGAAGACTTTGGAGTGGCCTAGTCAAAGCCCCCACCTGAATCCCATTGAGATGCTGTGGCATGACCTTAAAAAGGCGGTTCATGCTGGAAAAGCCTCCAATGTGGCTGAATTACAACTATTCTGCAAAGATGAGTGGAACAAAATTCCTCCACAGCGCTGTAGAAGACTCACTGCCAGTTATCACAAACGCTTGATGCAGTTGTTGCTGCTAAGGTGGAACAACCAGTTATTAGGTTTAGGGGAAGATCACTTTCTCACACAGGGACATGGAGGTTTGGATCTTTGTCTGAGAACAAGATTAAAATAGTGGAGTGAAAGCACTTACGGTCTGAGAGCAGAGATCTCCTCCTCCAGCTGACCTCTGGCAGCTGCTTCCTTTGAGTGGCGGAGACACCAGTCGCTGGACGCGGACAAAGCTTGAGACAGCTTGGATTCCTTAGAGACAAAACATGCTCAGTGTTAGATCCCAGTGTCCCCCAGTCAGGAAACACCTGTTCGTGTTCGTCCAAACAGGCAACAAGCAGAAAGAAGGGAGCAGGAGATGTGTGGTGGGTCGTGGTGTCTCAGAGGACGGCAGAGTAACGACAGCATCAGACAAGACACGGTGAACGCAGAACTACAAGTTTATTTCTGCTTCAGTGTTTCGTGCACGACGCTCGTTCTTCATCTCAGGATACCGACCTTCTCCTGGAGCTTCTCCGAGAGTCGCCTGGCGGACTCCTCGGCTCGCTCGGCCTGCTTTGTGAGCAGAGCCAGCGTCTCCTGGTCTTGTCTCGCCTCCTCGTCCTCCCTCTGCTGCCTCCGAGTCTGCAGCTCCTCCTGCAGAGCCTGGAGCTCCTCCTGCTTCTGCTTGTGGCTCTGCTGCATGCTCTACGTCACACATGGAGGACAGACGAGGACAATCAGGCTGCTAGAGATCATTTACAGTCCTCACATTCTGCTGTTCACCTTTCTAACAATCAGCTTTACTGGAACTGCACGAACGAACAAGAACCTTTAAGAGATGACGTCTTTAAAATGTCATGTACGTCAGTATATTAGGGACGCATTCAGATTTTTTTTTTACATACTTTGAGAATAAAGTCGTATTTCTAAGAGAATTTTATGACTGTGTTATTTTATTAGAATAAAGTCATAAATTTACGAGAATAAAGTCGTAATTTTATGAGAAGTCAGTATTTTATTAAAGTCACAAATTTCTGAGAAAAAGTAATTATTTTATTAGAAAAAAGTTATAAATTAACAAGAAAAAAAATTATTTGATTAGAAAAGTCATAATTTTACAAGACAAAAGTTATTTTATTAGAATAAAGTCGTAATTTACGAGAAAAGTTATTTTATTAGAATATTGTTTTAATTTATGAGAAAAAGTTTTTTATTAGAATAAAGTTGTAAATTTACGAGAAAGTTATTTTATTAAAATAAATTTGTAAATTTTACGAGAAAAAGTAATTTTATCAGAATAAAGTCATTAATTTAAAAGAAAAAGTCATTTTATTAGAATAAAGTATTAAATTAATGAGGGAAAAAATTCATTTAATTAGAATAAGTCGTAAATTTATTTTTAAAAGTTATTTTCTCAGAATAAAGACGTAAATTTACAAGAAAAAAAGTTTTTTTTATTAGAAAAAAGTTGTACATTTTCAAAATAAAAGTCATTTTATAAGAAAAAAGTCATAAATAAATGAGGAAAAAAAAGTTATTTTATTGGAATGAAGTTGTACAGTAAATGTACGAGAATCAAGTCGTAAATTTATGAGAAAAAAAGTTGGTATTTTATTAGAATAAAGTCGTAAATTTCCATCATCTGCAGCGAGATGTTTCATCTGTTCGGTGTATGATGGGGAGCTCGGCCACGTGTTGGAGCAGCAGCGTCAGAACCAGAGAGAAGATGAGGGAGGCTGGTTTGGGAGTGTCTGGAGCTACGGGCTTCTAAATCCTCCGTAACGGTGATTAAACCAGGCGTGGTTACGCTTCCTCAGGTCTGGATCGATCCTGACGGTACGGCGCTGAACCCGGCAGATCTAACGAACGTTTGGGGTGACAGACCTGGATCTGAGCCGCCAGCTGGGCCTTTTCCACCTCGGCGTGGCTCAGCTGGGCCTTCAGATGGCTGCAGGTCGACTCCAGGATCTTTGAAAGCTCCTCGGTGGTCTTCGTGTTGTCCTGCCATGAAAAGCAAAGCATCTCACACGGCTGAGGAAAAGTCATCAGTTCATGAAGAACCTTCCAGAAAATGACAAACCTTCTCAAAGTCCAGATGCACAGCCAGCTCGGAGGCTTCCTTCTCCTTGTTGCTGAGTTTGGCCATCAGCCTCTGCAGGAGAGGAAGAGCAGTTTACCCCGACGGAGGTGAAAAGACCTCACGATGCAGCAGACGGTGATGACTAGGGATGTATACCGAGTACCGGTATCGTTTGGTACCGGTTCCTAATCTTAACGATACCAGGGTACCGTTAAGATTCTGGACTAACGATACTCTTATTGATACTTTTTGTACATCTACCTAACCATCAAGTTATCATTACGCAGTCAAATAATCACAATGATGGAATAAGACAGACACAATTCCCTTATTCTCCCAGCGAGCCTTCACCCACTTTTATGTCCAGGCTTCTTCAACATCATCTGAACAAATATTCTCCACCACTGGATCTTGTAACATCTTGTAATGTCTTTATTATTTACTTTAAATTATGTTATAGTATCAATAAGAGAATCGATAAATACCGGTATCGGTATCGATAAAATCATAACGATATACATCCCTAGTGATGACTCACTATGTTTTCTGCTTCGCTGTCAGCCAGTCTCTTCTTGAAGGCGTCTCTCTGTTCGGACCACACCAGCGACTCCCTCTGTGGAAATGACGAGAGCTAGCGTGAATTCCTGCGCGTGACATCGTCAGCGTGAATTCCTGCGCGCGAGCGACATCGTCAGCGTGGGTCTTCCTCTTCCTCGTACCTCCGCCTCGCTCCACTCTCTGAGGAGGTCTCTCAGGCTGTGATTAGAGTTGATAAACATCTCCATCTTCTCCACCAGCAGCTCCTGCTGTCGCCCCAGCGAGGCTTTGTGCACGTTGGACGTCCGTTTTTCCTGGAGGATAAAAGCACAATCATGTCTCCGCTCGGTCATCCTCCCCCTACCTGATCACTGAGAGGAAACCGACTCTGGAGAGGCCGTCGATGGTTCCCTTCAGGGCCGTCATCTGATTCGACACAGCTACGCCGTCTATTTCTGCTTCTACCAGCGCCCTCAGCAGCACGTCCGTATCTCTGCGTTGGCCTCGACCGTCCGGTCTATGACATAAAAGGAAGCTGGAATGTGACCACGTGCATCAGCTGGGGAAAACGGGATGTAGTTTTTCAAGATTGAACCGGAGCAGAAGGTTAAACGGTCAGCATCTCAGAAATATTTGCAATATTGAAATATTGGCATTTTCCAAGTAAAATTTCAGGACAAAAAAATTTAAAATGATACTGATACAACCTGCTGATATTTGAGGTCGATATTGCATTTGATGCCCAAATTAATGTAATAAAGAATACAATGAAAAATCATTTATATATATATATATATATATATGTATATGCTGTACACACACATACAGTGGGTACGGAAAGTATTCAGACCCCTTTAAACTTTTCACTCTTTGTTTCATTGCAGCCATTTGCCAAAATCAAAAAAGTTCATTTTATTTCTCATTAATGTCACTCAGCGCCGCATCTTGACAGAAAAAACCAGAAATGTAGAAATTTTTGCAAATTTATTAAAAAAAGAAAAACTGAAACATCACATGGTCATAAGTACTGAACTTCTCTTTGTTCATGGAAAAACCGCACATGTATGTTATGTAACATGAACGGCATGAACGATAAATGAATCTGGAAGACGCTCTTACATCTTTGAGCGACGGAGGTTTTCTTGCTCTCTTAGCAGGACGCTGAGGTTCTGAGAGACTCCGTCCAGCTCTTCCTCCTCCTCCTCCTCCTCCTCTGCATCTCTCTGATGTCTGCTCCTCCGGTCCGACAGATGCACCACTCTGCTCGTCTGAAAACAGCATTGTGGGAATTCTTCATTAAATAATCAGTGAGAACAAATTATTTTAACCTTTTCAATTCAAAGGATCCCTCGTTTTTGAAGAAGGTATGTTTTTTTTTGTTGTTGTTTTTTGGTCCATTTCTTAAAACAAGTTCTGCATCTCAAATAAATGAGAAGTCAAAGGAATAATGCAGTTTTCTTATGGATGTTCGAAATTGACGTTTTTTTTTGTTTTGTTTTTTTTTTACCAATACCAGATGTACCGATACTGTCCAACTCTTACTTTCTGATATCTGATATTGATCTATGCAGAAAACTGTGAAGTTGTATCTCTCATATTTCGACTTTTTGAGTGAGTGAATGATTATACCATATTTTCCAGACTTAGTCATACCTATCGGTATCGGCCTAAATCGGCCTTAAAACTGAGGACATCGGCCACATCACTGATATTTGACTGATATTAACTGATCAGCCCGCTGTTTCTAAAGTCTAAAAACCCCCAAAACTTATTGTGTTTCTTAATCAAAAACTGCTTTTTTTTTTCCTTTAAACAACCTTAAAACACACTAAAGACTAGGATGGGAAAAAATATCGCCACACAGAAAAATCGCCATATTTTCATATACTGATATCATATTGATATTTAAAAACGCGGGATCAATCTATTTTACAAACAAAATCCCGGAATATTTCATCATTCTATTACGAAATCTCGCGAGAATTCACGAAAAATTTTGCAATATTGTCATACTCTGACATACTGACATACAAACGCGGTATCTATCTAATTTACTAACGAAATCTCGCGAGAATTAACGAAATATTAAGAGAGTTTGTAACAGAACAATGAAATATCGCGAGATTTTGTAAAATAGATGGAAACCACGTTTTAAATATAGATTTGATATTGAGATATGAAAATATTGTGATATTTCAGTGTATCTATATTTTTTCCCAACCCTATTTTTCAAAGTGTCAGAAACGGATAACAAAACTGCTATTTGCAACGACAGCTTATTTTTTTTTAGCTTTAATAACGGTACCGAAATCGTTTATCAGCCACATGAGTTTTAAAATATCGGCATATCGGATATCAGCCAAAATTCCAATATCGTGCATCCCTAATAAAGACCAGAGCGGAAAAAGAAGCCAAGTAGAAAATCATTCAAAATATCAAAAAGCCATTTAATCCCATGTAAAATCTAAACTTCTCTCCATTGTAAAGCCCATTAATCATAATTTGGAGACATGATGAGTGTCCGAACTCACTGAGGTGCCAAATATGGTGGAAATTCCTCATTAAACAGTCGGTAAAAACAGATTTCATAAAACTGTTGAGTCTTTATGATGCTGCAGCAGAAAATCTGGCTGAACAGAGTGCCAGGCAGTCTCATTATTCCTCCAGCTACATTTTCCCCATCGTGTTTTTAACCAATCCCAGTTGTGAGAGCATGGGCAGCACGTGCATGAAAACGGTTCAATAATAGTCTAAACTAACTTTTACCTCAAAAAAACACCTCTGAAATCAGATCCTAGCCTAAACTAACCTTCACCTGGAGTCAGACTGGGTTCTGCAGAGTCTTCAACACAAGATATGAGTGCTGGTTGGTGCTACTCGGATGGAACTTAACCTCCATCCTGACTCGGTAAAACACTGCAACAATCTGAGGATAAATGGACATGAAATGATCTGGAACAAAGTAAAAACAGAACATATGTTCAAAGATAACTGAGATGCACTGAAAAAATGTTGTTTTCCACCAAAACCCACTTTTCCTTCTTATTTACAAAGTTTCTGATCATTTTCAAGCCTCATATTTAAGTTTTTATCATCCAGCGTCCAGAAACAAAGTTGTTTCTGCTGCTGTTTAAAAATCCAAACTCAACTTAATCTGGATGACAGAAGCTTATTTTGGGCTGCAGGTGTTGTACCTAAGCAGTGAACCAGATCCATCGCAACACCATTTATTAAAGGCCTCCTTGCACGATAATTATTGGTCCGATATACATCGGGCCTTCTTCTTTCCCTCCCCCTTTTTCTAAAAAAAACGGCCCCCCTCTCTTCATCCCCGTTTTTTCTGAGCCCCTCTTAAAAACCCTTCTCGGTTGGAGTTTTTCTTTTTTTCGGATTTTTTCCTCTTTCTTTAAGGGGGGCTCTTCGGGGTAAAATTTGAAAATCTTCCCAAACTCCCTTACCCCCCTCTCTTTAATACACCTGATACAAGATCCCAGTTTTTTAAACAAACATCAGAATCATTCAATAATAATGATAACAAGAAATTATCACATCATTCTGATAAGTCTGATATCATGACCACTTGCCCCGATAATAGGGGTGGGAAAAAATATTGATACACTGAAATATTGCGATATTTTCATACGCCAATATCATATTGATATTTTAAAGCGTGTTATTGATCTTTTTCACGAAAACCTGCAAAGATTTCATCACAGAACGATGAGATATTGCGAGATTTCATTAGTGAAATAGATAGATACCGCTTTTTAAAAAATTTATATTTTATCAGCATATGAAAATATCGCAATATTTCAGTGTATTGATATTTTTCCCACCCCTACCCGATAACATATATATTATTTTTGTCAGCACGGCAGTGCTCCGCTCACATTAGGAGACTGGAATTATTGTTGTTTAAAAATGCTTATATACAAAGATAAGTCTGACCTGTCAGTCATTATTATTGGTTATAAATACATTTTTCAGATTGTGTTAACATACAGTAAATGTTTAAATTCAACTACTCAGGATATCATTTTCTATGTTTTTTTATCTTCTTAATTGTACTTTTTCTGTTAATAATCCCAATGCATTTATTTGCATCAGTTCAAGGCGGAGCCTTGATTTTTGTATCAGTAAGCAATGCACCTTATTTAAGTTGCTGTCCATCTCAGATATCGAATAGTTTTGATATCTTTAAAAAAATGTTTAAGAGGCTTGCTGATAGTTTTTAACTGGAAAAACTAAATATTTCTTCATTTAAAAAGTAAAAATTCTTTTTGGTTTTGTTAACAGTATTGATGTCATGATTAGGTACGTATGTGTGTTATCAGTTATCAGTTACCGGTATCGGTCTTTAGGAGCTGGAATGTATCGGATATCTGTATCGGTTTCAAAAAAAGGTTATCGTGCATCCCTACCATTTATCTATTCATAGAGATTCTGACAGTTTTCTAAACTAACATTTAGAATATTTATCATAAAATCAAAGTTGGGCTGTTCCTGTTGCTATCTGGAATATGCCAGGTGGGCGGATCAAACCATTTTGAAGGGGTGGGGCTTAGGTGTTGTGGAAATATTGCATTTCAATAAAGTACAGTTTACAGTATGGGTTTTTAATAGGGATGCACAATATAATCAGCCCCTATCGGTATCGGACAGCCTAAAACTGAGTATCGGCCATCGGCCCCACCGATATTTAACCGAACAGCTTAATGTTTCTTAAGTCTAAAAATCCCCCAAACTTCTTCTTTTTCTTCTTCAATAACTTTTTTACAGACCTAAAAACTTCTTAAGACCAGAGTGAGAAAAAATATTGATACACTGAAAAATGGCGATATTTTCATATGCTGATATCATATTGACATTGAAAAACGCTGGATTGATCTATTTTACTAACGAAATCTTGCAATATTTCAGCGTTTTGTTACAAAATCTCGTGAGAATTCACGGAAATTTCACAATATTGTCCTATGCCGATATCATATTGACATACAAATGAATTCATGAAATATTGCAAGCGTTTGTAACAGAACGATAAAATCTCACAAGATTTTTTAAAGTAAAATAGGTTGATACCGCATTTTTTAAATATAGATTTGCTATCAGGATATGAAAATATCGTCATATTTCAGTGTATCTGTACTTTTTCCCACCCCTATTTTTTCAAAGTGTTGGAAACGGATAGCAAAAGTGCTATTTGCAATGACTACTTATTTTTTTCAGGTTCAATATCGGTATCGAAATCGGTTATCGGCCACATAAAAATATCGGCATATTAATATTTGTTTACAAGTGCACGGTTTATTCTTTATATATTTATTTGAAGTACTTTGTTCCTTTTTATATTAAAACAGTTGCAAAATTGCTTTTCATTGTATCCTTCATTATATTAATATAGGAGTCAAATGCATTATCAGTCCCAAATATCAGCAGGTTGTATCAGCCATCGGTTGATAAGAAAATATCTGTACCGTTATCGGTCCTAAAAAAATCTGTATCAGTCAATCCCTATTTAAAAGATATGCAGTCGTCCTCTAAAGAAAAGGCTAAATTCACAACAGTGATTCAAATAACAAAAAAATAAAGAAACTAATAATAAATAAAATTATACAAAATTATATTTTAGAAAAGTATAATATTGCTTTTGAATTGTGATAGAAAATAATGATTGAAAAAAAAAAAAAAACCTGTTCCAGACACATTAGAGCATCTTTCCCATGTGGACCAACATACCTGTCAACAGGTGCAGACGTCTGATTGGACGTTACAGAAAACACTGATTGCAGTGATTGGCTCAAAGTGTTGCTCAGCAGAATCTTAGCTTCGCCCCATCATGCTTGTTTTCTTGTTTTATTTTTTGTGTGTTTATTACCTGCACCAAGGAGGATATGGTTTTGGTAGCGTTTGTCTGTCTAGCAACTTTATGGAAAAAGTTCTGGACGGATTGACCTGAAATTTTCACCAGCCGTGTGCCTCAGCCCGAGGACGAACCCATAAAATGTTGGTGGTGATCCGGATCACCTTCTGGATCCAGGAACTCTTTGAAGGATTCTTTATCATTGTGAGATCGGCCAAATTTAGGAATTTTTGCATATAACTCCATACAAATGCCCCGAGCGTTTGGTAAAAGATGACAAGAAAGGATCTTAATAAGTTCTATAATGTTTTGATAGCTGATCTGGATCCAGAGGGAATTCCGGATACTATCATCCTGAACACACAAAAATAAGGGAGTCGTTGGAATTTTCAATGCTGAAAGGTAACAAATAAAGATACAGACATGCAACTAACACCAAACTGTATCCAGGACTCTGCTGAATCAGGAGTTTGTCAACAGAACTGATGCATCTTCAACAGCAACGGAGCTAGATCCAGAAGAAAACACCATTATGGGAGTATTGATTTTTGGAAATAACTATTGATGATTCCAGATGTTGTTGGTATGTTTTCATGTTTAATGAATCCAATAATGTTGATTAAATGAATGCAGGAGTGTAAGTTTTTGTTGTAAGTCCCAATATTAAGGGGGCATGAGCTGCTTGGTGGAGGTCTGCGCTCTCCGAGTGCTTTTCTAGTTTTTAATATTTTTGTTGAAGCACAATTCAAAATCAATGTCATGATTTAAATAGATTTATATTTATTATCATTTGTCAATTTCAACTTAACTCACTGACACCTGATGTTTTTCTTTCTTTAATTAGGGAGTATGAATAATTTTGAGGATGATTGTATATAAAAAAATATGTAGGGTAAAACTGCCTATGCATGCCAGTGAGACATAAAGCAGTCAGAGACCTGGGGTGTGTGGGAGCCCACGTCCCTCCTGCTGGACAGTCTTCCTGGAGGAATCCAGGGTATCCGGGCTCTCGGCCTCCCTCCATCTCCTTTCACTGGATCTTTTCCATGATTCTGCAGCAAAGAAATAGGCACAGAACTTTTAGGCTTTCTTCTGCAGCTTTTGCATTTTTAAATTCTCATATATTTGAATCCAAAAATGTTTCAAGAGTATCCCAAAGGGCATAAAAGTAATCTAAAATGGGAAAATTGTTCCAAGTCAGTCAGCTTGGACTAATAAACAGACCACTGTGGAGGCGAATACGTATATCTAGACTTTGATGTTCATCAGCTTTTAAAAATAACATAAAAACAAAGCATTTTTAAAAGAGCTGTTACCTGCTTGGGACTCCTCCTCATATGAACATGTACAGGTGTTGTCTCCGGTACGTGAACGTGAACTGGCGGTGGCGAATCCCGAGTTTTCATTCTGATTTTTTTCTGAGACCTTCCCAACAAGGTTTCGATCACATGACGGCCCAGTCAGGACCTCTCCAAACAAAAACTGGAAGGATTTGGGTCATTTCTGCGGCGCCCCAGGATGTATCCCCCGACACAAATCTCGACTTTTGTCTGTGGAGCTGGACGGTTGTTTAGCTCGACAAACGACTTCTCTGATTGGCTGGTTTGCAACATCTCGATTCGTGATTGGAGGAGAGAAGTTTTCTGTAAGCGTTGCCCGTGGTAACCGTTGTAACGGGTAAGGCTGATGTGGCATTCACGAACCTCGGTAACACAGTATCATCATGGAATACCTTTTCATTTCTAGCGCAAATCTTATTAACACACATGGAAAAATGTCCATGAGCTATGTTTGGGTGTTAAACATCTTTAATGACGCCACAAAACACGTTTGATATAACAAAATGATCACGTGAGTGCTGAATAATACGCTTACATCCGTTGAGTGTATGAAATTTCCCGACTCAATTTAAAATTGAGTTATTTTCCGCTTTTCTCAAGTCTTTTTTAATTATCAAGTCAACAATATTTGGAAAAAACATTCATAAAAAGAGAAAAGTTATATCGCACCAAATATTTATCCTAAAGTAGGTCATGCTTGGACCACTATAACCTTTGTACGCAGTTTGGGTCGGGGACGGTTGATGATCATTTCCTGTTTCATCAATGGCATTTCCGAACGTTAGTTAGCATAAGCAACATGCTAACACTGATATTGGTCATTTTTTATTTCCAGTAATGACAATCATTTCATATGTTTATACTTCAAATCTGTGCTTCGAGTTAAACAATATATGTGATTAATCAGACATGTTTAAACGTTCTTCTCGACGCCTTCCCTCGAGCTCATCCAGCGCACTGCGTCAGCTAAAAACAAAGCTGCTAGCCGCAGCAGCTAGCTAGCTTCAGCCGTCTTCCGCGTGCATTGCGGTGAGATGAGACCATAGACTGTATATAATTACTGGACGTAGCTTCCGGTCTCTTCTGAATAGAGAAATGTGAAGCCAGTTGGGCGTGTCTTACCGTCGCCATCTTGCCGTGTCACGTACGTCGTCACTCCAGGAAAATCCTAAAATGGGCACAGCGCGGCCGCGGGGCAAATGATTGACAGCTGACGTACTGTGGGCTAAACGCTAACTGAGCTAACACGAAACTAAGAGGAGCTAACAAAGATAAGCCCCCTAACGCATGGTTAAGGAAGACATGCTAACTTGCAATTCGCTGACTAAACACCGCCGTTGTGCGACTCTGTAACAAACTGAGACCTTATTAAGAGCAAAGAAGGAGCTAACTAGGAGCCTCCGGTCGGCAGGCGGAGCTTCCGGTCTGCCGCATGTCAATCATAAGGATACGCCCTTAATTATGTGTAATTTGAAGAATAAATAACATCTAAACGAATGAGTTATAAAAAAATTCACCCCCCTCACAGTTGACATGAAGGTAAACTTGACCTAATAAACCTAAAATGATTTTTTGAACCAGGCTGTAAACCTGTTTATTTCTGCTGTGAAGTTGGCGTTTTTAACATGGGAGTCTATGGGGATTTGCTCGCTCTTGGAGCCAGCCCCTAGCGGATGAAGGGAGGATTACACTAAATACAATGCGGAAGAGAGCTTCACTGTTCTGAGGCGGAGTTTGCCCCTTGGATGAGACACACGAGGAGCTCGCGGATGTGGGCGAAGCAGCTGGAGATGTTCATACTGAAACACGTTCTTTTCATTCTGGTCTTCTACCCGGCCGCGGACCGCCTGGTCCGGTCGTGCCCCGCCGTGGAACCGGAGCGCGGGACCAGCACCGATACGCTGATCCTGTGCAGAGCGTGCGGACATGAGCTCGCGCTCGGGACCGACATCCGCTTCTTTCCCAGCCGTTTGGCGCTCTCCAGCCGCAACGACACGCTGGTCGGCGGCCGCAGAGTCCACGTCCAGCTCTTTGAAAACCCCCACGGACACCAGTTTGAGGTGATCACGTTCAGAAAGGCGGACGTTACCCCGCACTGGCCCGCGGACAGACACTTCTCCTGGTTCCCGGGCTTCTCCTGGACCATCGCTACCTGCCCCAGGTGTAAATCTCATTTAGGTATGAGCGAAATTGTTGCATTTAAAGCAGCACAATAAAGGGCTACTTCTGTTTTAATAACTGTGCTTGAAATAAGTTAAAATCTTAAAGCTTGCTTGCAATCAGGCTGAGAATTTAAAAGATTTCAGCTTTCTTAGTTGGAAATTTGGACTAAAAATGAAATTTCAAGTCTAAAATAGGCAGAAATGCAACAATTAGCCAGTTGAGGATAAATAAGTGGCAATTTACTTTAGTGTAAAAATCTTCACGCATTTAGGTATGGGCGAAATTGTTGCATTTAACTCGGCATAACTGCAGATTAAATAAAAATCTTAAAGCTTACTTGCATCTATTCATCTTCCATAGGCTCAAAAATGTAAAGATTTCAACTTCTTTAGTGGGAAATGTAAACTAAAAATGAAATTCAAGTCTAAAGATAAGCAGAAATAAAATAAATAGCCTATTTAAGGATTAAGTTGCAATTTATTTACTTCAGGGTGCAAATATCCAAGTATTTAGGTACAAGCTAAATTTAAAGCAGCATCAACGTTTAACTATAAAGAGCTAATTCTGTGTATACTTGAAATACAAAAATTAACCTTAAAGCTTACTTGCAACCATTTGTTAATCAAAAAGATTTCAGCTTAATAAGTGGTAATTTATTTACTTCAGGGTGTAAAAATCGCCAGGAATCAAGCTTTTAAGTTGCACCATGTGCTGCATTTGCTTTATTGCATCTGAATAAATTCGCATTTCCCAGTAACTTTTCCCCCCGTTACTCCAGGTTGGGCCTTCCAGCCAAGCGACTGGCCGGACACCATCACAAAAACCACGTTTGAAGAATCGGACAACACCTTCCTGGCTTTAATCACCCATCGGATATTAAGAGAAGACTTTGCGTCGAGCCTGCTGATGACTCCCAAATCCTTTGTGAGCTGATGGGACTCGACTGCGGGTGACACCCAGGTGCCTTTACTGCTAACAGAGTATATTTTTTAAATAAAAATTTCCATGCACCCACTTTGACGACTCCATGTGTATACACAGTTAAGTTTTATTATTATAACAAAGCAAGTTGTACACCTCAAATTTAAAACAGTCCCCACCCCACCCCAGCGGAAAAAGGAACGGGTGATTAAATGTAAGTTCTGAGATAACACTTCTTTAACTCATGAAGCAGGGGGGTCAAAATTTACAAGCTTTTTTTTTTTTCCATTTTCTTCTTTATTAAAAATGTCATTTCAAATCTTGTGGATCTGTAAAACAATGCAATGAAAAAAAAAAAAAAATCCCATAGAAATGGTCTCAAAATAATCACTCTCCCCAATAACCAACAGACTCCTGCCCCCTCCCAGCTTACCCGGACCCCCCACCCCTCCCTCTAAACATTACAAGTCAAAAGGAATGAGCCGGTACTCGTTAACCACAATAAGTTTTAAGGGCACAGTGTCCCATTTAAGGGTAGAAGGGGAAAGAAAAAAAAATAAAATAAAAATTTGGGAAGAAAATATTGAGAGGTTGGCTAGCGCTAGGTCACTACACCATGGCTTGATTTACCACACAACCTTGAAAAAGGAGGACATGTGTGAGTTGTCTTCAGATTCTACTCAGGATACCGTGCTTTCTATTTTTATTTTTATTCTTTTTTTTTTTTTTTTTTTACATTTTCTGTTTAAATTGAGATGACTTCAGGGATGGTACTCACAATTCAAGGCGAGTGCTACTGGCCTTGGATGAGTCGAAGGAGAACAAAACATGGCACCAACAGGTGGGGGCTTCAGGATGTAGAGTGAAGCACGTACAGATATATAGATTAAAAAAAAAATTGGGAAGAGAGAAAACAAAAAAAGTAAAACCTTTGCTCCCGAACATGAGTGGAAAAAACAAACAGGGAATTGAAGGTGAAGGTCTGTGTCTTAGTCATCTTCTCCCTCATCATCCTGGAAAAAAGTAAAAGAAAATTAGCTTTTATTCATTCAACACAAATTCCCACCAAGTTTATTTCAGCTTACCTCTCCATCTTCTCCATCATCTTCCTCCTCTTCCTCTCCGTCTTCATCTCCCTCCTCATCTATGTCCTCCAAACCCTCCTCGTCCTCTTCATCTTCCTCTCCTTCCCCCTCCTCATCATCCATGTCAGGAACCTAACGATGAGAGGCATCATGAGCATGTTTCTCCCCCCACCCTTTAGCTGAAATAATCCCAAAGTTTCCGCCTCAAACGCACCAGGTAGTACTGCAGGGGGTTCGGCCAGATGTCGTCTTTGATGACCTCCCCGAGCTCGTCGGCGCCTGCATCGGCGTGATCGGTGAACCAGGTGAAGAAGCTCTCTGGTTCTTCATGTTGCCTCTTTCTTCCTGCTTTGTTCTGCGTCTGGCCGGAGCGTTTGGTCAGATCCTGGGGGGGGGGGGGGAATAAAAATAAAGGAGGTAGAAAACAAGTGATGAAACCGTCCGTGAGCTCTGAATCCAGAAACGGGACGTCCAACGCACCTTTCCCGATTTCCATTTGATTTCTGTTGACTTTGAAGAGGGGTCTCCGCTTTCGTTCAGATGGAATTCTTTGGAAAGAACTTTGTTTTCGAAGTACGGATTTTCATCGAAATACTTGAAAGAAAAAAAAAATTACATTAAAAAGATGAATTCAACAAAAACATGGGAGGAAAATATTCCAACACTTACAAAATCTATTCTGTAGCCTGACTTGATGTCCTCAAACTCTGTCACCTCCACTCGGCTCAGGTAATGAAGCGCTTCTTCATCCTCCTCCCCCAGTAGGGCAGATACTGCGAAGATGCACATTAGACGTGTAAAAACTTAACCTCAACCCCGCCACCCATCATCGTGGTTCTTCCAACTGCCCCGGCCCTGAACTGCTCACCTTGTGGATGGTTGACAAATGTGGTGACCCAGAAGTTGGGGATTTTGGCGATCAGTTCTGACCTCTTCTGAAAGAATGGCTGACGGAGTTTGTTGTATTTCTGTTCTACTTTCAGGATCTCCTCACTGGCTTGCTCATTCAACCTGGAGAAGGGAGGAAAAAAATATGTTTTATTCAAACAGTTTGTTAAATGACTTACTCTCAGATGCCTGCTATACATTTATAAGTTACCCATGATTAGCTGAAATTTAAGCCATAATAAAACACGTGACATAAAAGGATATTTGCATAGTTAAAACAGGAACTTGCATGAAACATGCCTTGTGAATTTCCAGCTTATGGGGTCCATGTCTCCTCTAACCCCCCCGTACATGCCAATTCAATATTCAATTTTCTCTTAAAAATGTGTCCCAACATGCACATGTTGATAGAAAACACCCATGAAGCACTTTAAACTATAATACAAATAGACTGAGGGTGTTATGGTGATATAAAATAAACAAATCACATTTCTTACCTGTCAATTTCATTTTGCACTTCATCAATGTGTTCAATAGCTTCTTGCTGCTCTTTCTCTGTGAAGGGGAAAAAATAAGTCAAGGAAAATATTACTTAAAAATACATTTTCCCTTCACTGTGTTACTTGCATCTATAATCACTACTTAAAAATATACACTTGCAAGCAAATGTGGCAAAATAAAGTCAGTTTGGATGCTTGTTTGCAACTATTACAGGGGAAAACCATGATATTTAGCAGGTTATATGATATACTGCACACCGGACTCCCCCGGAGGTTAAGGTAATGCAAGCGGCCAATGGCTGCAGCGCTCGCGGTTCAGGCTCTCACCGTTTCCTGCCGGCTGCTACCTATAAGGCCGCGTGGTTTAAATGTGGGACAGCAGACTGCACACTGAACTGCGATAACGTGAGAGACCCAAGCTAGACGCTCGCCAGGAGATGCCTCCAAAAGGTGTAAAACCACTAACACATACAGTTATGGGATACAATCATTAGCAGCCATGGCTGATTGCATAGCTGATTGGTTTAAATGCAGTAATAAGTAACAACATGTCGTCAGCTAGTGTTAGGTAACATTACAACAACAACACTAGCGAGCTAGCTACTATCTAACTGTTGATACATTTGTGGCCACAAAATGTGAACATTAACACCAATTTGGTCTGTTTGGAATAATTGAACAATAACAAACGGATTAGTGACCCTTTAGAACCACAAACGGTGACTTAAAACCCATCGACATGGCTGGCCACGCTGATGATGCTAATGGCTAACACGGCCTCACAGCACTAAACAACAGAAGGCATGCTAATAAACGCGTTAGCTACGGAGCTAGCGGCTGTTAGCGAAATGTGAAAATACGCAGCAGCGGAGAGCGGCAAACACGCACCGGGGACGCGAAGCAAAAGCGGAGCGAATTACACCATACACACCAACTGAAATGCACCTAATGGCAACACAAATAAGGTTAGAGAAGAAAGTGAAAATGGCGCTGAACGAGAGGCCGCCATTCCCTTACCGGAGGTCTCGTCCGCACCGTCATGGTTCGAGTTCAGCTCCTTTTTACTCACTTTCGCCGCCGAGGCAGACATGTTTTCGCAAGCTGGGGTAACTTAAAGATGTCTGAGAGAATAGCTGGTAGGTTTTAATCTCCTTGAACAGGAGAGCGTTAAATCGCTGTAAAGTTCAGCGTGGAGAAGCCAACAACGTGCTGCTTTCCACACAATGTAGCTGCCGATGCGCGAGGAAGTCACAGCAGACCTTGCTCACGCGCTCCTTTCATTACGAACGCGCCTCGCCGAATGGGGCAGAGACGAGCTCCGCCTCTCAAAATAGGTCTCGCTTTCTTGCCTCCAATTTGCTCATTTTGCACCCTTTCCTCTCTTAAAATCACACCCAAGATGAACAAAACCTCAAATTAACTCGTATAACAATATCACATGCGGTGAACAAATTATGTGCAGTCAAAAAAATTACATTTGGTCAGGCCAGGCCAAATCTTCAGTTGGACCGACTCGCACTTGCGCACTTATAAAAAAAAAAAAAAAAAAAAAGGCTGTACGTCAGTTTAAATCGGAGCCTTATTTCTGTGGTCAGTGCTAATTAGCTTGTCAGTTACAAAAAAATGGATGAATAATTATCACATTTTGGCTAATTTTCTATCTATTTGCGGTCTGTTTTTCATTTTGTTTGTACACTGGGCCATTTAGTGAGGAACTAACTAACCTTCCAGTTAGTGGTGGTGACACAGCGTAAGTATACGAACAGAGATTCTTTATATATATATATATATATATATATATATATATATATATGTATATATATATATTGATTCACAGTTGTAATTCAAATAATGAGAAACTGAAGAAACTAATAACAAATTTAAATTAAAATTATAATTTAGTGAAATAAGATATTGCTTTTGAACTGTGCTTTGAAATAATTGCAATAATATATGTTTTTTTAAACCTGTCCTAGTGGACCAAAATACTTGTCAACAGGTGAAGAAGTATTTTTGAACATTAGAGAAAACACCTGATTGCAGTGATTGTCTGCAGCCATTATGCTTGTTTGCTAGTTTTATGTTTTTGTTTTTAATATTTCTTTTAAACCACAATTAAAAATCTATGTTATGATTTTCATAGAGGTTTTATTTATTATCACTTTTGTCAGTTTCAACTTATTTCACTGACAGCGGATTTTTTTTCCTTCTTCAATTGGAGGATATGAATCATTTTAAGGATGACTGTGCACACACACACACACACACACACACTCATATATAAATATATATATGTATAAAGAGAGAGAGAGAGATTACAAAATTTAGATTTAAGATTGCGTTTGGGGTACAACAGTTTTTAAAGCAATTTTTGCAACTAATGCATCTATAATTAGGAATTAGACGCTACAATTAAATACTAAAACAGAAGCATTTATTATGGAAATTTTATTAAAAAGTCTTCACGTCAATAATTAAATGGAGGAATTTAAAAAATCAAAAATGAACATTTTAATGATTAAATTAAATTCTTTATTCCTGTCGTACTTTCTAATAAAAATTGCTGGTATAATTGCAATTTTTTGTTATTTGAGTAATAAATGTTTATATTAGTTGCATTTAACTTTTCAGTATTATTTTTGGTATTATTTATATATTTTTATTTTTTATCTTTAGACCTTTGATTATACTTTGTGTATAGTTATTGTGACCTATTCTTGTTTTTACTTGAACACATCATCTATATTTATTTCTCATTTATTTTCTAAATGCAAATTGAAACTTCTGCAATGGGAAATTTAATCCTCTTAATGAATGTAGGACTAATAATCAACACGGGGAGCTTCCTCATGTTTCCTGCATTAATTAATAACATACACTCTACCTTTATTGCCTCCTCTGAAGTGTGTCCCCCTGTGTCTATTTACATTGATCCCTTTCAGTTTGTCTGTCTCCTCTGTCCTCTGGCAGGGCAACAGAGGAGGACCACAACAACCACAGAGCTGCTGCGTGTCCTTGTCAACAGTCACAGTGGGAATTCACGGCCACTGCTACGCTTCCACCTCCTGGATGCACGTCGGTTGCAGCTGATATTAATATCTCCCAGACCCTATTTGTGTAAGAGCCGGTGAAACAAATCTCCCAAACACTGCAGGCTGATCTCTGCTTTGTCCCGAAGAAAGCAGCAGCAGCTCTGTGTTCGTCATTTGGTTGGTGGCAGAGCAGGAACATGTGGTCATGCAGCAGCCAATGCCGAGCTGAGAGCAGATGATCAGCGCTGTCAGATCAGCAGCAGCCAGCGAGGAGGAGTTCTGCTGTCCCTCTGCAGGAAGAACCCCCCCCCCCCCCCACCCCCTAAAAAAGACAGGACAGTGAGGAAGAGGAGGAGGTGGAGGGGGGAGTTGTTTGGTTCTGGAGCAGAAGATGAGGATGCGGTGGGAAGGGGTTGTTGCAGAGAGGCAAAAACAAACACCAGGACAAGCTGTGTGAGTCAAGTCTCAGGATGTAGGCGCTGCATCCGAAGAGCCCTCGGTCAAAGTGTGTCTGTGAACGCACCACAACATCACAGGACTTGTTGTGTTTCAAGGAGAGTGAAGGTGGAGCGCTGCAACGTGAGAAGTGGCCCCATCACTTCCACTTAGGATGACAAATTAGTCTTCATCCAGCCCGGAGCAGAGAACCACCCCGAGGTCGGTAAAGTGCTAAGTCATGCTGTTTCCTGAACATGTTGTTCTCACTTGTTCCACGCCTGCTTTCACACTTGTTCTGCTGGCTTTGGGATGCTTGCATCCCCTCCGACTGCGCTGCTGTTAAGTGTTTGTGAATGTGCCGCCGTCCCGGCTGAGCTGTCGGTGCTGAAGTCGGTCCCTGCCTCTCCGTGTGATGTTCTTATCCAGGATCAGATGTTGTCCACAGCTCAGCAGATGCTGCAAGATAGCCGCTCCAAGATCGAGCTGATCCGACTGCAGATTATCAAAGTCACCCAGGCTGGCAGCAGCATCGCTGGGGATGGTGGGAACCAGAACAGCCCCACTCACGGAGGTCAGTCCGGGAACAAGTCACTCTTAAACCCCCGTCAGGCGGGTCACGGAGGGAGATTTAATCCGTAACCTCCGCTTCTGCTTTATTTTAGTCAAATAAATGACCTTAAGAGACGGGAAGCACGTTCACATTTGTTGGAATAGTTCTTCTAAACGTTGAAAAGGACCCTCTGGTTTAACCCACACACTCAAAAATAGAGGTACCAATTTGTACTTAAAAGGGTCCAAAGCTTGTTGCTGGGGGGGGGGTTTCTTTCTGAAAGACATTTCTGTACCTTCATGGTCCATTTTTGTACCTTAACAAGCTGTATGAGTTAATAAAGTACAATTAAACCAATTAAAGATGATGAATAAAAGTCAATAAAATAGAGATTATGACAACAATCAAAGATGCTAATAATAAATGAATAATTATTATATAAATATTAGGCAAACACATATATAATTATACATATAATTATTACTATGATTATTATGAAAATCATAATATAATAAATACAATTATACTGCTGTTTAGAAGTGCTACTATTTATAGTTATTGTACAAGCTACACACATTTTTCAATGGAAATGGTACAAATTTGTACTTTCTATTACATTGGACCCTTTTTCATAGTATATAGGTACTTCTGGCCTCATAAAAACCAATATTGTACTTTTGAGAGAACATTTGTAAAAAAAAAAGTACCTACAGGTACAGAAACGTTCCTCTATTTTTGAGAGTGTAAGGCTGCTCGGTTATGGAAAAAGTCATTATCACCATTATCTTGGTTAATATTGAAATCATGATTTTTCAAAAGATTATCTTTTATTTACACATTGCATTTATTTATTTCACTCTTGTCAAAAAGACTGATACTGTTACTGATAATTTACGCAAAACGCTGAAATTGAAAAAAAATGTAGGCTACAAATATGTACCTTACAGCTGTTTCGCAATGAATAAACGTTAATTGAATAAAATAAATATACTTAAATAAGGTACAGAAAAGCATAAATGTATCCAAAATAAACTGTCCAGCTGTTCTGTAATGTCTATATTGTGAAGAATAAAATAAACATGCTACAACATTCCAAATCTAACATTTTTTTTAAATGACACATATGAGTTTGGAGATCATTTGACATTAAATTGAAATCACGATGAAATTTCGATTAATTGCACAGCCCTAATTTAACCATAGCGGATGTGACAGGTTGAGGTGAAAATGTGCTGAGGAAATCCCTCATTCTTATTGATAACCATCGCCATCGCGCCCTGCAGGCGCTGCATGCCACAGTTTGCTATTTTTCCCTCGTGGCAGGAAAGATAAGAGATTTTTCTCTTTGAGAAATCGGTTTGGAGTCAGCAGTCAGTAACTATAAACCCATAAGAACTATTGATTTGGTTATAGAAGAAAGAGTCATCAATAACAGTAAATAAACATTCCACTAAATTGATATCTGTTTCTGCAAACATGAATTCAGTTAAAACCGAGTCAGAATGTGTGATGTATTTAGCCGCAATGAGGGGATAATTTGTGTATCAGTGGAAGATATATTAGGGATGTTTGATATTGGCTTTTTTTTTTTTTTTTTTACCGATACCTAATATACCGATATTTTCCAACTCTTAACTTCCAGCCAATAACAGTTTTTAAATAAAAATGAGACAGTGTTTGAGTCTAAACACAATCAAACCCAAACATATCACTATACAGTAGGGCTGGGAAAAAAAATCGATACACTGAAATATCGCAATATTTTCATATGCAGACTTCATATAAAGTTAAAAAATGCAATATTGATCTATTTTACTTAACGAAATCTCACGAGATTTCGTAAGATAATTGTGAAATCTCGGGAGATTTCACGAAAACCCACGAGATTTCGTGACTGAACAATGAAATCTCGCAAGATTTCATTAGTGAAATAGATCAATACCACATTTTTACATATCAATATGATATCAGCATATGAAAATATCGCGATGCTATAATAAGATGTTCAATATTGGCTGTTTTACCGATATACAATATGCTGATATTTTCCAACTCTTACTTGCCAATATCAGCAGATGCTGATCTGTGCATATAATGGTGAGGTTATATATCATGATATTTTGAGAGATACAACTATATTCTGCTCCGATAGCAAAGATCCAAAAATAGCCTTATTTCAGCGAGAGGAGTTCATTTTAGACATCTGGCTGCCAGATATCAGATACTAGCAGGTATTAGCCAACATGTGGCTAATTTGACAACTTGGTAACTTAACCAACAACTTACTGTAAGAGATGAGACTAGGGATTTTTGATATTGGCTTTTTCTCGATATCCTACATACCAATTTAACTGATACCGATATGCAACCAGCTAACATGTGGCTAATTATAATGTCCCTGACAACTTGGTAACTTAACCAACAACTTAAAGGATGAGACATGGGAAAAATCTCACGATATTTCGTGAATTCTCGCGAGATGTCCTTAACAGAACAATGAAATATAGCGAAATTTTGTTAGTAAAATGTCAATATGATCAGCATATGATTATATTGCGAAATTTAACTGTATCAATATTTTTTCCCACCCCTAGAAGTTTTAAAGTCTGTAAAAGAGAAGTTTTTGAAGAAGAAGAAGACATCAACAGGCTGATCTGTTGAATATCGGTTAAATATCGGTGGGGTGGCCAATGTCCGATACTCAGTTTTAAGGCCGATATAGGCCGATACCGATAAGGGGCCAATTATATCGTACATCCCTTATAAAACCCCATCCTGATATTTTCCAAGATCACACTTTAATGCCGATATCGGCTAATGATATCGGACATCTCTAGTATTGATTAAAGCAGATAATAAACGTGATGCTTACTTTTAACTAACAAAAAATTGATAATTTTTTTAATTTTTTTTTTTATCAAGATTAATTTAAAAGTTCTTTCTATGTGAAATATGTGTTGAGAAAAGTAAATTCCTCAGCTTGCGTTTGGTTTTTGTGACCTTTGACCTTTCTGTCCGCTGACTGATTCATTATTAAGTTGCGATGTCTTGGGAAATTTGCATATTCAGTGTTGCTGACAGTTTAACCAGGTGGTTAAACGTGAAAATGCAAATGTTGATTTGGCAGGCCAAAAATGGCTAAAATGCTTTCTTCAGACTGAAAAACGCTGTTTCCTCCTCCGTTCTCTCAGAGATCTGTCCGGTCAGCGTCAGTCCTGCAGACGCTCGTTTGGCCGAGCTGCAGCACTACATGCAGAGAGAGACGGACGCGCTGATGCTGGCCAAAGATGTGGTCAAACAGCTGGAGGGGATCCCAACGATGGACCGGAAGGCTCTGGCTGAAGTGGGACTCACTTTTGTTCTCAACAGTTAACACTTAACATGAGGCAGAGAGCTGGTTTGAAGGTTTCCGAAGTGGAGTGTTAAAATATTTAGTTTTAAAGTTCTAAAAGCCCAAAATCTGAATGTTTGTTGGAAAAAGAGCAAAAACACGATTATAATGTGTGTTTTGTCTCTCAGGCTCAGTCTCGGGTGCAGGAATGCTCCCAGAAGCTGGATCTTCTGCATCAATCCCTGGAGAAATGCCTGAAGGAAAAGCACCAGAAGCCTCTACAGCAGCCCGCACAGGGGGTCGACCTTTCAGGGGGACCTCTGTCACCCCAGAACGCCGCACATGGGTGTCCCCTCTCCTCCTCGCCGTCCATTTTCTCCATCAGACCCGCATCTTTAACTGGTAACAACAAAAAAATGTCTTTTTCTTTCTACCCAAATGTAGCTTTACCCGGTGATTCTTAACCGTGAGCTCCAGCTCGGGCCTCAAACTTTCCTTACGTTCAGCTTCTTCAGGGCACGGACTGGCCAATGTCAGTTAATGGTCTGTAAATATTATCTAAAAATGAAAAGTTGCCATTTTCTTTCATGGCTGTCATCACAGACTTCTGGACTAACCATCAACAGCAAAAAGTCAATAAGTTTTTAAATTTTAACCCTTTAAATTCCACTTTGCATACATGTTGCTCCAACTTCCAAAAGTTGAAAATGGGATAAAAATAAATGTGATTAATGATAAATTAATTATTTTGTGCAGGATTATCAGAGCCCTGGAGTATTTAAAAAAGGTATAAAAAGTTTTTTGATGCATCTTTACTTTTTGTGTTACAGTGGGGTTTTTAAAAAAAAAGTTACGTCAAGCTTCTTAAGGGCACGGACCGGCCAATGGCCTGTAAATATTATCTAAAAATTAAAAGTTGCATTTTTTTATGGCTGTCATCACTGACTTCTGGCCTAACAATCAATACCAAAAAATCAATGAATTTCAAAATTTTAACCCTTTAAGTTCCAGTTTGTACACACAATGTTCCCACTGCCTAAAACTGAAAAGTGGGTTAAAATAAGTTTTTAAAAAAATAGCCTGTAGGTGGCAGGTTATTATTAGGTATACAGAGCAGACCTAAGCATAGATTATAGCAACCACAATTAAAAAAAGCTCAATGAGAAGTTCTTTTTAAGATAAAATGCAAAAAAATGTGGGAAAAATTCCAGTTTGAACTGGAATTGCAGCATTACAGAGAGGGAACTAAATTCCCTGCAAAAGACTGAGCTGAATAATTAGCATGTGATCTGACCGATCAAAATGCTTAAAAAAAAACACCAAAATTACAAATTTGAGACCCTTTCATGCTCAAATAACCTCACATGAAAGAAGAAGAAAAATTGTTTACTTCATTGGATGTTCAGCATTTTCCAGTTTTTTTAAGGGCTCTGATTGGCTGAAATAACATTGAAGTCTCTGGTTTCATCACTAAGATAAAAAGCGGGGGGGGCTCCTTCTGAGTAAATGGTCTGATGTCATGGAAAACAGTTCAAACTACATCATTCAAGTGTAGAGCAAGTGTGTGAGGCAAAAAAATTTTATCCTAAAAATGTATCCTGAAATAACATTTGATTATAGAAAGGTAATTTTTAATGCAAGTCAATGTGGCACGGATTGGCTCTAAGGAGTAAATGAGGTGTATTTTTATTAGAGACCTTAGAAAAAGAGTTAGACACCCCATCTTCTAGAAGATCATGAGTCAAACCAAAATACACACCTGGAACAAGGTTTATGCTGTTTGAATAAGTAGAAAAAAAGTAACATAAAAGGTCACTCACTACCCCTTCAGAAGGCTTAAGGAGCTGTACAAAAGGTTAACAAGACGTTACGTGATACATATGAGCATGAGGAGGGAAACCTGGTAAGTTAGCTTGTATAATAGCTTTGAATAAAAGCAAATTACAAATTGTGTTAGTACAATCTGCGCCTGCTGCCTGGGCACACACACATATACATTCATATATATATATATATATATATATATATATATTTATATATATATTAGGGGTGCACCGATTGATCGGCCAGCCGATCGATCGGCTCCGATTTCCATAATTTTGGGGGATCGGTCACTTTTGGTGGTTTAAGTTTTGTTAATTTGTCTTGTAGATTATTTATTACTTATACCTTATTATATGCATTGCAAAATAAGCAAAATAAGCAACTTTATTTTTAGTAAGAAGCTCAAAGCCAGTTTGAAATGCAACCAGTTGAGCTAGTTTTGTGTTTAATAATGTGAAAAATGAGACTGAAAGAATGGAAATTATATTTTTGTAGTTTGGACAGCAATGATTGCAACTTTTCATTTATATTTAAGAACAGTAGCTTGTGCAGTTAAAACTAGTTTGCATTGTACTACAGGTATTGTTTGTTAATAAAGCAAAATTGGTACATTGAAGATGTTTGCTGTCAATTTTCAAGAAAAATTGGTATCGGCAAAAAATCGGTATCAGCGGGTCAGATTTCTTAAAGATCGGCGATCGGTAATCGGCCAGAAAACTGCAATCGGTGCACCCCTTTATATATACATATATATATATATATATATATATATATATATATATATGTGTGTGTGTGTGTATATATATATATATATATATATATATATATATATATTCTTTAACAAAAAAACAAAACAAAAAAACATGCGCTTAGGCTTTTCTTTAATTGGAGGGTTAATGATTAATTTTGAGGATGACTGTACATATTTATATATATAAAACTGCGGCCTGTAAATTATGCAGAGAGGGTGATATTGGCCAACACATCCGACGTATCAGCCAATTCCGATACCAGCAAAAAACGCAAATCAGCCTAAAATATCGGCCGGCTGATATATTAGTCTATTCTTAGAACATATTAAGTTTAAATTATTAAAATACAGTGAAAACCTGCTGCTCCATTTCATCCCTAACAAATGAATTTTTCATGTATTATTGAATGTTCATTCCCTGCACTGCTTGTTTGGCCGCGGTCACGTTGTGGCAGGTTTAGCTGACTGCAATCAATCAGAATTAATTAACTGGGAGGTGCTAATTCAACACGGTCTCTGTTTTCCCCCTGATTGCTACCTAATTACAGAGTTATCCCCAAGAGACATCAGCGAGGAAACGGGCAGAAAATGATTATTGACCTGCAAAGCACAGATTCTCCTGCACAGCACCAGCAGGTTTCTAAAACAACTCCTCTCTCAAGGAATATTACAACAATTATTTTCTGCTTGTTTTCCGTCTGATATGCTGCAGAATTACGGCTGCCCCGAGTCTGAACATGGTTTACCATACGCTGACCTCTGGCCAAGGATAATCAGGACATTTAATCTGCTGGTTTTGGACAGTTCGGTTGTAAGCTGGTCTCAGAGCACGAGGCAGAAAAAAAGCTTTTTGATTATGTAATGAAGGAGACAAATGCCAGAGTTGCTCTCTTGGTGGCGAATAATGAGAATTAGTCTGAGAATGAGGAAAACACTTGAAGTGACTTTGAGCTCCCCAGCTGTTTAAAGGAGGCAAATGAAGAGGCAGAGCATGAATCTCCAGAGACGACTGATTAGAGGCTGAGAGCAGGAGATTTATTCATGCTGACAAATGAAAGGTTTATTTTTCCTGCAGGGAAACGAGGAGCTTGAAACAAGCATGGCTGGACTCTGCTGGGGCGGATTTAAGAACAGCTTATGTAGGAAGAACTTCAGGATGTCTGTAAACAGATTTTTTAAATTTAATAAATTTAATTTTCTTTGTTATTTTTGAAGGGAAACTTGAAGTCAGTCTTTTTGGATGTGAGGATTTGTTGAACTCGGAGCAAGAAAACCCTCCGAGTAACACCGAAGACAGTTCACCGATCCCTCAGCAGACCAGCGGCTCTTCCAGTAAGTTCACATCTTTCATTTTTTAATCTGCTTTCAGATTAAACTGAATCTGATCCTGTTTTATTTAGTGAAGTATTGCAGAATAAAAGAAAATAATCTTGTGAGCAGAGGCTCTGTACTCTTTTGGAGGATGAGAGAAGGCCAATAACAACTTTGAAGTAAGAATGAGGTGTTTTCAGGAGGAAAAAGCCATCCAACCCAACATACAGTGGTGAATAAATGTTTTAAGGTTTATAATAGGGATGTTCCATATTGGCTTTTTACCGATATTGATATGCCGATATTTTACAACCCTTATGTTCCGATATCAGCTGATACCGATCTATGCAGAGAACTGTGAGGTTGTATCTCTCATACTCTGAGATGTTCTATATTGACTTTTTTTTTTTTTTTACCGATATACCGATATTTTCCAAATCTCAATTTCTGACATCCGGTACCAACCAATAACAATCTATACAGACAACTGTGAGGTTGTATCTCTCATATTTTGAGAGATACAACTATACTGTATTCTCCTTTGAGAGCAAAGATCCCAAAATATCCTTAACTCAGTCAGAGGAGTTCATTTTGGACATCTGGCTGCCAGATATCAGATACTAGCAGGTATTAGCCAACATGTTACTAATTATAATGTTTCTATTACCAGTACTACTACTATTGTTATTACTTCAACTATTTCTATTAACTCTCATACCACTGTCAATCAATCCCGGACGAGCCCCCAATTTATTAGAGCTGGCTCACAAGCCACAACTGTTTTTTGAGCAATATTTTCTGGCTGCCATATATCAGATACTAGCAGGTATTAGCCAACATGTGGCTAATTCTAATGTTTCTGACAACTTGGTAACTTAACCAACAACTTAAAACCAGACATATTATCAGCAGCTTCAAAGCAAGTCAGTCTGTAGCAGCAGCAGCTGCACCGTAGTCACATGACTCTGAAAGGAATGCTGGGAAATGAAGTTCGTCCAGGATAACAGCGACTTTTATACATGCTGAACCAACGCTGATGGAACAAGATCTCACGAGATTTTGTTGGAGCAACAAAATCTCATAGATTTTAGTAACAAAATCTCATGAGATTTAATTTTTCAAAATATCTGCCCAAAAAACCAATACCCATATTTCCTGATATCACATTTTCATGCCAGTATTTGCCGATAATATCGGTAGCCCGATAATATTGGACATCCCTAGTAATTTTGTCTTATTTTAAATTTGATAAGATATTTTGCCTAGAAATTTGAAAAATATACTTGGTAAGATTTGAGTTTTTGCAGTGAACAAGATTTTGTCAGACCTTTTTTTGTAAAATATCGATAAAGCACTTTTTTTAACATCAATACAATATTGTGACACAAAACATTGCAGTATTTCAGTGGATAGATATTTTCTTACATCCCTAGTGATGAGTGGTCACAAGTTTTTGTGTCATTAAAGAAGTAATAAGTAAAAACCGAAACTGATATCCTCCGATATCACATTTTAATGCTGATATCTAACTGTTTCTGGACACCTAATTATTACAAAATTCTAAATGTAAGACTTTAAACATAAATAATCATGAATAAGGAGGAGATGAGGTTTTTGGTGAATTCGTCTTGTCAAGGTATCTACATGCCAAATATCAGCTTCTCTCATCGAGATAATACCAAATTCAGATTTTTTTTTAATATGCATTATGATATTTATGTTTATGCACTAATGAGTTGAAATAGTGCATAAATTACACAGAATTATCTTTACGAGGCTGAAGTTAGCAACCCGTTACAAGCTTCTGTTTTTATTTTGGCTTAAAGGGCAATTCCACTTAAATTATTTTCGACTGACAACATTTAACTTGGTCCTGTGTAAAAACTACAACACGTAGACTTTTCAAACCTGGACTCAGATGTTCTTTAGGGACTGTAGATTACTTTAAGCACAGTTTCTGATTTGTGAAACCTGCATTCTATTTGTGAAAATGAAAAGTAGCCACATTTTATGGCTTCATTATCAAGGTGGTTAATTTTGAAGCCATAAAATCTGGCTATTTTCACAAATACCATTTTCACAAATGGAATAAAAGTTTCACAAATCAG
Organism: Atherinomorus stipes; assembly: GCA_023101725.1. Taxonomy (NCBI): domain Eukaryota; kingdom Metazoa; phylum Chordata; class Actinopteri; order Atheriniformes; family Atherinidae; genus Atherinomorus; species Atherinomorus stipes. The sequence continues at coordinate 100,959 of JALJCO010011131.1, read as the reverse complement.
ATACTGTGTTTGAATTCATCTACAGCCTCTTTAGAACATTTCAGACCAGGTTTGAAAAGTTAAAGTACTGTGGTTTTTGAGTGAAACCTGATATAAGGTGGTCTAGATCAGGTGTTCACAACCTTTTTCATGATGGGCCCAATTTTTCAGTCCAAACTGGTCCATTCATGTTTAACACTGTAGTCGTATAATGATCTCATTTTTGGTTTATTTATTTAATAACTAAACCAAATCCACCGGCCTTTAAATGACTGAACCTAGTAAAATGTGGCTGATAAACACGAATAACATCATATAAAAACATATTATGAGATGGTCATAAACACATTTATATCACATGTATAATTCATGAAATAAAATCAGATTCCTACTAGAACAAATCAGAATTAGGCTATAAACACAAAATCTACAACATTTTACTAGAAAAAGAGGAACAACAGAAAAAAAACTGATGGAAACTGATTTTAAAAAGAGATAAAATGGTGCAGTAATAGATCACATTGAAAGCAAAAAGCTCAATTTAAATAATCTGTAAAAACTTGTATTTTCTTTGACAGGCCATTAAAGCACAAAATTTCATTAAAAAATGTATTTATTTAGACTTTTCTTATCATTTTATTGAAAGAACTTCAAAACATAACAGACATTTTCTGCGCCAATAGTTGATTTTCTCTCTTTTTTTCTTAAAAGTCCTTTCTTTCCAACTTAGATGTTTGTTTCTAGATGAAGCTGCAGATGCTTCCGGGCTTCCGTGGGCATTAGCGTTAGCGTTAGCATTAGCGTTAGCTTGTGCTCCATCCAGACTTCTCAGCTCTGCTTTATGTTCACTCACTAATCTGTATTTAATAAATTAGAGTGGATTTTTGCCTCTTTAGGGGCGTTTTGGGACCATTTTTGTCTTCATTATTTCATTTTAATACTTCTTCACAACATTTGCTACATACTAGCGGCTAGCTGAGTGTCTTGTTTGTTGAAATCTGACAAATTAGCGCCACCAGGTGGGGGGAGGCTACATTGCAACTCATCCAGTCATAAATAACAGTGAAAATATACGGTCCTCGCGGCCCTCTAGGTGACGCTCGAGGCCCGAGCTTGGGCCGCGGCCCCATGGTTAAAAATCACTGGCCTTGATGATAATAAAGCCAGAAAATAACCCTATTTTCATTTTCACAAATAGAATGCAGGTTTCACAAATCAGAAACTGTGCTTGAAGTAACCTACAGCCCCTAAAGAACATCTGAGTCCAGGTCTGAAAAGTCTACATGTTGTAGTTTTTACACAGGACCAAGTTAAATGTTGTCAGTTGAAAATAATTTGAGTGGAATTGCCCTTTAAGCCAAAACTGAAAGGGAAGCTTGGAACAGGTTGCTAACTTCAGCCTCGACTAATCTTTTTGCATAAATCTGTTAATTTTACAGCACTAATAAAAAGTATTGGTATCGATATCAGTGATACGAGCCCTTTATTTACTTGATATGAGATCGATACCAAATCTTGCAGTATCGCTCGCCCCTAAAAGGAAGCTCCAAGCCAGTTTGCCTGGTCCAGCTTTTGCTATGTGCAACCCTGCATCTGCTAATGCCAGGAACTGGACTAAGTACGGGCCCATCATCAGCTCAGGCTAACGGGACCTGAATTATTGAACACATCTTTACTTCCATGTGGACATGAACTTGAATAATTCCTTCAGTTCTCGACGTATGGTTGTTTTTTTTTTTTCTGCTGTTTATTGAAGATAACAGAATTGGAGGTATAAATGTGTAGCTGAATTACACCAGCATCAGTACTGGTCATTGCTCTGCAGACACAGGGAAGGCTTGTGTCAGCTGCTGGTGGGTGGCTGTGTGGGCTGAGAACAGATCAGCATATTCACAGAGCTCCATTCAGCAGGGAAAAAGACGCAATTTAAAGGGAAAAATAAAGTTTAAAGGATTTATAAGTGTAGAAAAGGGACTTACATCAGTTACAGTCATGTTCATATTATATTTTATCACTTCATGTCCTCAATCAAGGATATTTGAAGCTGTTATCTTGTAGATGTATACATAGGATGAGTAATAAACAGGCACGAAGGCTTTTTGTTGCCCTGCATGTTGTGTTCAGGCCTGTGAGGTTTTGTCCTCAGGATGGTGTCAGTAATGCGTTTCTGTGTGTCGTGCAGCAGAGATCAGCGCGGTGCTGCGGCTGGATGGCAGAGTGGTCGGGCGGACGTGCTGGGCGGCCGTCGGCAGGCTGAGCTGGGATCAGACCTTCTACATCCAGCTGGAGCGGGTGAGTACAGCCATGCAGCGGCTTATCCTCCCATCCCACCATCCCTCGCTTGGTTTCAGCTCCACGCATACACACTCAAAAACAGAGGTACCAGTTTGTACTTAACAGGGTACAAAGCTTGTTGCTGGGGGGTTCCTTTCTGAAAGACATTTCTGTACCTTCATGGTCTATTTTTATACCTTATCAAGCTGTATGAGTTAATAAAGTACAATTAAACCAATTAAAAATGATGAATAAAAGTCAATAAAATAGAGATTATGACAATAACCAAAGATGCTAATAATAAATTAATAATTATATAAATATTAGGCCAAACACATATATAATTATACATATAATTATTACTATGATTATTATGAAAATCATAATATAAGTACTGCTATTTATAGTTATTGTACAAGCTACACACATTTTTCGATGCTGCAGGTACCATTAGGGTTGAAATGGTACAAATTAGTACTTTATATTACTTTGGACCCTTTTTCATAGTATATAGGTACTTCTGGCCTCATAAAGACCAATATTGTACTTTTGAGAGAACATTTGTAAAAAATGTACCTACAGGTACAGAAATGTTCCTGTCTCATACCTCTGTTTTTGAGTGTGTATATTTATGATCTAGGGATGTTCGATATTGTTTTTTTTACCGATATCCAATTCATCAATATTGTGCAACTCGTATTTTCCAATATTTGATATCAGCAGAACTGATCTCTGCAACTGCGAGGTTGTATCTGTCATATTCTGAGAGATACAACTTTATTCTGCTCCAATATCACATTTTAATGCTGATATCGCACAGTTATATCGGTAGGCCGATATAATATCGGACATTTCTAATACGATCACTCACCACATCAAGGTTATTGCAGGCAACTAAAACTAACGAAAAATGAAAACTAAAATTGAAAAAACATAACTAACTGAAACTGTATTGTGTCTTTACAAAAGTAATTAAAACGAACTAAAATTGTTGCAAAAACATCCTTAGTTTTAGTTTTTGTAAAATTATTTAATACATCAGCCTTTTGGGTTGATATGAAATCTATTTCTATTTAATCTGTTTACTTTGCTCTACCGCTTTTACTCCGAGTGACTGATGATTTTAATGTCATATTAAACAAATACGTATATTTTATGAAAAAAAAAGTTTAACTGATACTGAAGCAAATAAAAACTAAACTAAAACTAAGCGTCCCCCCCCCCCCCCCCCCCCCAAAAAAAATTAATAAACACTCGAAAACTTAATCAAAAACTAACTAAAACTAACTGGATTGAAAAACAAAAAGTCAACATTATCGGCCTACCGATATCATTGGCCGATATTGGCATTAAAATGTGATATCGGAAGATATCAGTATTGTTTTTTACTTTTTCAATGACAACAAAAACTCAAAGCCACGCCTCATAAGGGGTGTAACAAAATATCTATATTGTAAAATATCACGATATTTTGTGTTATGATATTATATCAATATTAAAAAGCGCTGTATTGATATTTTACAAACAAAATCTTGTGAGATCTTGTTGTTCAATTAGTTCAGCATGTATAAAAGTCGCTGTTATCCTGGAAGAACTTCATTTCCCAGCATTCCTTTCAGAGTCATGTGACTACGGTGCAGCTGCTGCTGCTACAGACTGACTTGCTTTGAAGCTGCTGATAACATGTCTGGTTTTAAGTTGCTGGTTAAGTTACCAAGTTGTCAGAAACAATAGAATTAGACACATGTTGGTTTGTTGCAGAGATCGTACCGGTTAATATCGGAAATTAAGAACTGAACAATATCGGTATATCGGATATCGGTAAAAAAAGCAGATATCGAACATCCCTAGTCTTATCCCATCAATCAAAAAGTTTCTCTCAAAAAAATAGTTGCAGAGATTTCATTATGGGGATGCAAGTTTCTAACAGAGGCCTAAAAACGTAGGTAGACGGGTCAAAGGGTGAAGGTTGCTGAAGACCAGCAGAACCAGTATGAAAGAGGTTAGATGTGCCGACTTACATACATACTTTTGATAAAGCTGGCGCTGGAAAAAAAGAAAGACCCTCAAGTTTAATTTACTGTACAGTATGTTTACTTAGTCTCTTTTCTTTGCATCATAATTCAAAATATCCTGGAGGTGCGTCATGCAGAGCAATGATGCAATCTCCATTTTTACCCAGCGTCATGGCCCATTTGAGTTTAGGCTGTTTCACCACTCTGCATCGCCGTTTTAGCTCGCTTCCCAGCAGGATGGAAAAGCAATGATCTGAAGGCTTTTGCAAGTGTTTCCCGCATAGCAGCGTTATCAGTTATCTAGGTGAGAATACGTGGAAAACCTCTATCTGGGATCAGCTATGTGTAATCTTCCTTGTTTGTTGGCAGCTAATACACCAAACGCTAAACTCAGCTGACTTTATTTTCATGTATTTCCCTGCTCATGTCCCATTATCAACGCCTCCCCTGACTGCTGGGCAGTGTCATAGTGTTCACCACCTGCCCTGTGTGTTTAATTTCCTCTTGATCATCCTGTCTCAAGCTGAAAACGAAGTGTAATTACAGAGATAGGATGATACCAGAAGCTCCCATGAGGAAATGAGGTCGATGACAGTAAGTGTTTGTGAAAGCATGAATATGCAGAAGTGAATGTGTCGCTGGTTCAGATGCAGGAGGAACGCTGTATGTGCTGACACACAATGCAGCAGCCGCAGAGTCGTGTCCAGTCCACAAGGACACGATGCAGGTCAGACTGTAAGGACGACACACACCGGTCACTTTATCAGGGACAAATGATGGTTAATACAGATATATAACCAGCCAATCACACGGCAGATTCTCATCACGATGAGGAGGAACGGGAGATTCTCATCATGATGAGGTGGAACGGGAGATTCTCATCACGATGAGGTGGAACAGGAGATTCTCATCATGATGAGTAGGAACGATGAGGTGGAACGGGAGATTCTCATCACGATGAGGTGGAACGGGAGATTCTCATCATGATGAGGTGGAACGGGAGATTCTCATCACGGTGAGGTGGAACGGGAGATTCTCATCACGATGAGGTGGAATGTGAGATTCTCATCACGTTGAGGTGGAACGGGAGATTCTCATCATGGATGAGGTGGAACGGGAGATTCTCATCATGGATGAGGTGGAACGGGAGATTCTCATCGTAATGAGGTGGAACGGGAGATTCTCATCACGATGAGGTGGAATGTGAGATTCTCATCACGATGAGGTGGAACGGGAGATTCTCATCATGGATGAGGTGGAACGAGAGATTCTCATTGCGATGAGGTGGAACGGGAGATTCTCATTGCGATGAGGTGGAACGGGAGATTCTCATTATGATGAGGTGGAACAGTAGATTCTCATCACAATGAGGTGGAACGGGAGATTCTCATCATGATGAGGTGGAATGTGAGATTCTCATCATGATGAGGTGGAATGTGAGGTGGAACGGGAGATTCTCATCACGATGAGGAGGAACAGTAGATTCTCATCATGATGAGGTGGAACGGGAGATTCTCATCATGATGAGGTGGAACGGGAGATTCTCATCACGATGAGGTGGAACGGGAGATTCTCATCATGATGAGGTGGAACGGGAGATTCTCATCACGATGAGGTGGAACGGGAGATTCTTATCTAGATGAGATGGAACGGGAGATTCTCATCATGATGAGGTGGAACGGGAGATTCTCATCATGATGAGGTAGAACGGGAGATTCTCATCGTGATGTGGTGGAACGGGAGATTCTCATCATGGATGAGGTTGAACGGAAGATTCTCATCATGGATGAGGTTGAACGGGAGATTCTCATCATGGATGAGGTGGAACGGGAGATTCTCATCATGGATGAGGTGGAACGGGAGATTCTCATCGTGATGTGGTGGAACGGGAGATTCTCATCATGACGAGGTGGAACGGGAGATTCTCATCACCATGAGGTGGAACGGGAGATTCTCATCATGATGAGGTGGAACGGGAGATTCTCATCATGATGAGGTGGAACGGGAGATTCTCATCGTGATGAGGAGGAACAGGAGATTCTCATTATGGATGAGGTGGAACGGGAGATTCTCATCACAATGAGGAGGAGCGGGAGATTCTCATCATGGATGAGGTGGAACTGGAGATTCTCATCGTGATGAGGTGGAACGGGAGATTCTCATCGTGATGAGGTTGAACGGGAGATTCTCATCATGATGAGGTGGAACGGGAGATTCTCATCACTGATAGGTGGAACGGGAGATTCTCATCATGATGAGGTGGAACGGGAGATTCTCATCACGATGAGGTGGAACGAGAGATTCTCATCATGATGAGGTGGAACGAGAGTTTCTCATCGTGATGAGGTGGAACGGGAGATTCTCATCACGATGTGGTGGAACGAGAGATTCTCATCATGATGAGGTGGAACGGGAGATTCTCATCACGATGAGGTGGAACGAGAGATTCTCATCATGATGAGGTGGAACGAGAGTTTCTCATCGTGATGAGGTGGAACGGGAGATTCTCATCATGATGAGGTGGAACGAGAGATTCTCATCATGATGAGGTGGAACGAGAGTTTCTCATCGTGATGAGGTGGAACGGGAGATTCTCATCACGATGTGGTGGAACGAGAGATTCTCATCATGATGATGTGGAATGAGAGGTGGAGCAACTGTGTGATGCTTTCATGTCAATATGGAGCAACATTTCTGAGGAATGTTTCCAACTCCTGGTTGGATTTATGACACCAGGAATGAAGGCAGTTCTGGAGAAGAAGGGGGTCCAACCCGGTACCCGTGAGATATAAAGAGTTTCCTTTGCTCGGCGTTTATTCGACCATGTATCTTTTCTTCACTGCCGTTGGCAGCAAATCTGAATAAACGTATGCATATAATGCAAAACTTGAACTGTCATCATTCTTCAAATGTAGCTTCATTTTTATTGATGATGTTAAACTGCATCATCCTCCCTCATTTTTATAGCATCAGCAACAATTTCTCAGAAAAACAAATTTCTATTTTATCTGTTACTTTTTTCTTATATACAATTGATTATATAAATTATCTGAACAGTTTTCTCTTTCCTATTAAAAAGTTGTATTTTTGTGGACAACAGGAGTAGCTGCAGTACAGCCTTGTCCTCAACATACACCACTCTGTTGTAGTTCTACCAGCAACCAGCAGGTGTCACCAGTACGCCACTCAGAAACTGAGCTAACACCCTGCAAAAGCAGACTTAGTGGTCCACGACTGGAAGTTTAGCCTGAAAGGCCAAAGATTATGGATTATGAGATGAGTGAAAGCCCAGAATGAAGGTCCTTTTTAGATGATTGCATCTCATGAGTTGTTTTTTGTGTCGACAGTCTCGAGAGCTGGAGGTTTGTGTTTTCTGGAGGGACTGGAGGGCGATGTGTGCCGTCAAGTTCCTGCGACTGGAGGAGATGATGGACAACTCTAATCACAACCAGGGCTTCAGTCTGGAGCCACAGGGACTCCTCTACACCAAGGTTTGCTGTGGAGAATGTGGGATAAACAAAGTCTGACTCATGTCAGACATTTCAGACATTTGACATGTGGGGAAGAAATCAAATAAACCATACATGGAATAATAATCATTTAAAAAAAATGTAGGTTTAATGCTCCACAGGTGATTGGTTTCTGTTCTCTTTATTTTAAACATCTTTCTTTCTTTCTTTCTTTCTTTCTTTCTTTGACACTTCCCCCCCCAAATCTCTCATTTGCTGAGTATATCTCATAATTAAATGCATGTTTTTATAGGCTATCAAACCCTCAAATGCACAGTATTATTGGCTCGTTATCAGTATCGGCTGATACTGGCTTAAAAGTGAATTTCGATATTGGTTGATATATACTGTATTTTTTTTATTTCATTGTTTACTTGATAGAAACAAATCTTATAAAAGCAAATAAAAACTTCTGAATACACCAGATTTTGCTAAAAGTCTAGTTTTCATCTGTTGTCTTCAGCCAGATCCTAAAATGCTCCCTGAAATGAGGAAATACAGAAATATCAAAATCTAAATAACACAGTTATCTATATAATTTACCGATATATACTAGGCGAACCCACGGAAGAGTGGGGTTTTTTTAATCCGTGGGACATGGGAACATTAGGCCACGCCCACTGTGCAACATTATGACTGGATTTGCAGCAGAATTACTTTTCAAATTTTGCATGAGGAATTAATGTTTCATCATTTTCAGCTTTGATGTTGGTACTGACCGTGAGAAGTAGAAAATCCGTTCAGTATCGGTTAAATTTTTTCATATCGTGCATCACTATCCCAACATAATGGATGTGTTTCCGGTTTAACAGTTTCAGTTCATCGATGCTGTGGTGGAGCGGCAGCCCAAACTCAGACGTCAGCGATGCATCTTCACCAAAGAGCGAGGTAGAAACATCCGGACGGATTTAATCCGTCTTTCTCTCTGTTCCTGAGTCCTGCTTTCTTTTTCTTCCTCAGGGAAGAACTTCCTCCGAGCTGCCCAGATGAACATGAACTTCGCCACGTGGGGTCATCTGATGATGAGCATCCTCCCTCGCTACAGCTCGTTCTCCACCTTCAGCTCGCATCTCTCCACGACCTCCGACCTGGTGCCCGACGATGCCTCGCATCCGGCTGAAAAGGAGCCTCAAACCACTACTTCACTGCCAAGGTCAGGAAATATCCGAGGCTCGTAACGCCACCCAGCAGCGGTTATCACCTGCCATCCGTCCGACTTCACTCTTAAAGAAAAAGTCCTAGATTTCTTTCAACAATTTGTCAAATCCCTTTTAGACCGAACGGATGTCGGAGCACTTTCTCAAAGGTGCAAAGTAGCAAAATGAAAGATCAATGACTGGAAAAAATAATGTGATTAAAAACTGTCTGTATGAGGGCCACATAAATAAAAGAATAATTTATAAACTGAGAAAAAAGTTGTAACATTACAAGAAAAATGACATAAACTTTCAAGAATAAACTCATAAATGTATGGGAACAAAGTTGTAAATTTACAAGAATAAACTTGTAAATGTATGGCAATAAAGTCGTACATTTACAAGAATAAACTCGTAAATGGATGGCAATAAAGTCATAAATTTACAAGAATAAACTTGTAAATGGATGGCAATAAAGTCATAAATTTACAGAAATAAAGACTTAATATTACGAGAACAATAAATTCATAAATTTACAAGAATAAAGTCCTTTGGGTCTTTGGTGTATTTTATTTCAAAATTTAAAATTTTCAGGCTTTTTTGAAAAAATCTTTTTAGGTTTTTATGCATAGAATAAAATCGTAAATTTACTACAATAAAATCGTAAATTTAAAGGAATAAAGTTGTAAATTTACTAGAATAAAATTGTAAATTTACTAGAAAAACATTGTAAATTTACAAGAATAAAGCTGTAAATTTACTAGAGTAAAATGGTTAATTTACAAGGATAAAATGGTAAATTTACAAGAATAAAGTTGTAAATTTACTAGAATAAAATGGTAAATTTACAAGAATAAATTGGTTAATTTACTAGAATAAAGTAGTAAATTTACAAGAAGAAAGTTGTAAATTTACTAGAATAAAATGGTAAATTTACAAGAATAAAGTTGTAAATTTACTAGAAAGAAATGGTAAATTTACTGGAATAAAATCGTAAATTTACTACAGTAAAATCGTAAATTTAAAAGCATAAAGTTATAAATTAACTAGAATAAAATTGTATATTTACTACAATAAAATCATTAATTTAAAAGAATAAAGTTGTAAATTTACTAGAATAAAATTGTTAATTAACTGGAATAAAATGGTATATTTACCGGAATAAAATGGTAAATTAACAAGATTAAAATTGTAAATTTACTAGAATAAAATTGTGAATTTACAAAAAATGGAATTGTAAATTTATAAGACTAAAGTTATGAATTTACAAGAATAAAGTAAATTTACTAGAATAAAATTGTAAATTTACTAGAATAAAATCGTAAATTTAAAAGAATAGAGTTATAAATTACTAGAATAAAATTGTTAATTTACGAGAATAAAGCTGTAAATTTACAAGAATAAAATGGTTTATTTACAAAAGTAATGTTGTAAATTTACTGGAATAAAATTGTAAATTTACAACAATGCAGTTGTAAATTTATGAGAATGAAGTTATAAAATATGAAGGATGTTCCCTTGTCTGTGAGATACTAACAGCACGTTACATACTTCTACTTTTCATACTTGAATTGAAATTATCGGTAACCTGATCATATTGTAGTGATGACGTATTCTACGCAGACACGTAACGTCCTGGTCTGTTGCTCTGCAGCCAAGCTCCGGTAATCAGCATCAGCATCGCGGAGGACCAGCCGCCTCCCGTCGGTCTCGACCTGGGGGACGACCCCCCCGGGGTCACCACCACAGCACACAAGACGTCACCTGTGCCTGCGCTGCAAGAAAAACTGGTAAATGCTTTTTAATAGACCTGCTGAACATGACATCACACTCCTTTTTTTAAATAAAAAAACTTTATTGAATTTCAAGAACAGCAACCGTCTCAGTTTGGACCAGTTTTGTATTATAAGATCATTTTTCTGGATTATAAGGAAGAGACTGATTGTGTGTGATGATTTCCAGCCATGCAGCGATCTTCATACTCAGATATGTCGTGCATGGAACCCATCCATCGCTAATCTGTCTGAATAAGCTGCTTCTTTAGGTTCAGCTGCTCCAATGTTGCGTCTTTCTGTCTTTGTTCGCAGTTTTCCATAAACACCTGTGAAGGAAGTGAGGATCAGCCTGTATCTGCTCTGAAGTACATCTGCACGCATGTCCTCTCAGATTTTACCTTAAAGTCGCGCGTGAAGCCTGACGTCTGTTCTGTGTCTGGTTCTTTGAAGGATGCAGATGGAGGATTTCAGATACATCTCAGTTCTGGGACGTGGACACTTTGGAAAGGTAACGAATCAGAGATTTTCTCTGGAAGTCAAACGTTCCTGTTTGAGCCTCTGTTTTCTGTGCAGGTTCTTCTGGCGGAGTTTAAGAAGACGGGGAAACTGTACGCCGTTAAAGCCTTGAAGAAGAGGGACATCGTGACCCGGGACGAGGTGGACAGGTGTGTGGACGGGACGAGGTGGAAATTAGTGCCTGTAAAGTCTCTGCAGTCTGCAGAGATTCAGGTTGGAAATGTGTCAGAGAAGCCCGACTTCAGGGCAGCATGTGCTGATTCAGGGTGTCAGATCAAACTTTATGTATACGATGAGCGCTACACAAAGTGCTGAACAAAAATAAAAATAAAAACATGAAACCCCGTCCCTCCCACCCCCACATAAAGACCCATCAGCACATGGTAAAAGTCCTGTAACATGGCTCTGAGGATCCAGGTGGGCATCCGTGCTGAGAGGCGTCACGAGGAGCGCCACCAGACAGGCCAGGGTAAGCTGTGGTTCAGATCCCCCCAGTCCTCCAGACCCAGGGGATTCCCAAGACAGCACCCCCACAGGCAGACCAGACACACCTCCCAGCCTGGAGGACCCCATAAAAACTAAAAGATTAAAAGACAGCAAGAAAAGATAAGAACAGGCAGTAGATACGGTAAATATAGATAATTATGAAATCTGTAAAACTTAGTATTTAACTATAAAACATAAAAATTAAATAAAATAAATAAGGGGTGGGACCCAATTAAAAAAATCAAATAAATTAGGGACTTTTTGATTTATTAATCTCAATTAATTGCATTACAAGTAACGAGAGACCAAATACTATTGTAATATCTTCCAAATGAGTCAAAGTGATGCAGAGAAGAAAGTTATCCTTTAACAGGTCACTGCTGGAGGACGTCAGGGTCCCGCCGGAGGACCAGGGTCCACGATGGTTGATATGATAAAAGCAGATCAGATAAATACGATGTTCCAAAACCGTTCAGACATTTAAGAACTAATAAAAGATCCTTAAAATCCATCCTGAGACACACGGAGAGCCAATGCAGCGATTTTAAAACCCGTGTAACGTGTTCCCTCTGGTCCTCCTACAAAATATCGATACGCTGAAATATCACAATATTTTATGTTGCGATATCATATTGATATGAAAAAACTCTGTATTGATATTTTTCCTGACAAAATTTTGCTGTTCTATCTGCAACAGTCCAGCAGTCTGTGCTTTCCACGGATATACGAGCATCTGCAGGTTCAGGTTCGACTTCACACTCGGAAAGTACGCGTTAAAACGCGTGTCCCGGTTTTCATCGACCTCCCAGTTGTTAAAGATTATCTGACTGACTGAAATGTTTATTTTCATATACTCACAAACTCCTTTGTTTTTACTGTTTTACTAATTTCACATGAATTTCTGTCATTTATGTGAAATTCATTGACAGTTTTCTATAATTTAGTTTAAATGGACTCACTTTGGTCAATAAATTCGGAATATCTTTATTGGCAATATTGTGGTGAATCGTGGATTAAATTTGTCGCAATATAACGATTATTGCAGAATTGCAGTATCGTGATATTGTAGTTATTGTTGGTAAAATATCATGATAGTATCGTATTGCGGGGTATCTGGTGACTCCCACCCTCAGTAAACTGGAGACAGACTTTTTTGACCAGAAAGCCGGGCGTTACAGTCGTCCAGACGACGGAGATGAAAGCATCAGCACCTCCGTGTTGGCCTGAGAGAGAGAGAGACAGGTGGACGCTGTCGATGTTCCTACGATGATAAAAACTTGTTCATGTAACATTTTAGATGTGAGGAATAAAAGGAAGCTGAGGTTCTTTCCCCTCTGATGGTTTAAAATCTTCCCGCAGCCTCATGAGCGAGAAAAGGATCTTTGAGATGATCAACGCCTCCAGACATCCGTTCCTGGTCAACCTGCACGGCTGCTTCCAGACCGGCGACCACGTCTGCTTCGTCATGGAGTATTTACCCGGCGGCGACCTCATGATCCACATCCACAACGACGTCTTCTCCGAGGCCCAGACCAGGTGAGTTTCACGATGCAGCGTGTTGGTTCAGCTCAAAGGGACAGAACACCCACCGAATGATGGTCCTTCATCTTCTCCTCACCCTCATGCTGAGCAAGATTCTGGAGCACTTTTTTATTTCTCAAATGCAGCCGTAGATCTGGTGGGGGGGGGGGTATTATCCGCCGACTTTCATATACTGGAGTTCACTGGTGTTTGAAACAAAAAGGTCAATAAAAGTCCACAAAAACTTGTCAATATTCCTCCATACTTTCCCAATAAAATCAAACAAACAACAGTGAGGAGCCCCCAAAATATACTAAACACCACATATTATATTATTTATATATAAAAAACAAAAAAAAGTACCCCCTCCATGATGGGTCATAATATGTGATAACACAACAAAAAAAACCCCGCCGTTAAAAAAAGAAGAAGAAGAAAATCACTGTTTACATTGTGCTAAGAGCGAAAGAGCCGCGGAAAAACGCAAGAGGGGTTGATGTTGATTTAAAACAAAGAAAGAATGAATGAAAGAAAGAGAGAAACAAAGAAAAAAGAAAAAGACAGAAAGAATGAAAGAAAAATAAGAAAGAAAGAATGAAGAAAAAGAAAAAAGAAAGAAAAAAATGAAAGAAAAGAGAAGAAACAAAGAAAGAAAGAAAAAGAAAGACAGAAAGAATGAAAGAGAAAAAAGAAAGAAAGAAAGAAAGAAAGAAAGAGAAAAAAGAAAGAAGAAAGAAGAAAGAGAGAAAAGAAAGAAGAAAAAGACAGAAAGAATGAAAGAAAAATAAGAAAGAAAGAAAGAAAGAAAGAAAGAAAGAAAGAGAAAAGAAGAAAAATAAAAAAGAAAGAAAGAAATAAGAAAGAAAGAGAAACAAAGAAAGAACAAAAAGACAAAGAATGAAAGAAAAATAAGAAAAAAAGAAAGAGAGAAACAAAGAAAGACAGAAAGAATGAAAGAGAGAGAAAGAAAAAAGAAAGAAGAAAAAGACAGAAAGAATGAAAGAAAAAAAGAAGGAAAGAAAGAAAGAAATAAGAAAGAAAGAGAGAAACAAAGAAAGAAGAAAAAGACAGAAGAATGAAAGAAAAATAAGAAAGAAAGAATGAGAAAGAAAGAAAAAAGAAAAAGAAGAAAGAAAGAAAGAAAGAAAGAAAGAAAGAAGAGAAAGAAAATAAGAAGAAAAAAGAAAGAAAGAGAAAAAGAAGAAAGAAAGAAAATTTAGAAAGAAAGAAAGAAACAAGAAAAAAGAGAAGAAAGAAAAGAAGAAGAAAGAATGAAAGAGAGAGAAAGAAAAGAAAGAAGAAAAAGACAGAAAGAATGAAAAAAAATAAGAAAGAAAGAAAGAAAGAAGAAAGAAAGAGAAACAAAGAAGAAAAAAAGACAGAAAGAATGAAAGAAAAATAAAGAAAGAAAGAAAGAGATAATTTATTATATATAAAATATATTCGCCTCTTCCTTTCTCTCTGCGTGTTGGCGCCTTTACCTCTCTTCCCCTCCCTTTCACACCCCTCTTTCGACCCCCTCCCCCTCCTAACTCCCCTCCCCTTCTCCCTTCCCCTTTCTTCCCCCCCCCCCCCCCAAGAAAAAGAAAGAATAAGAAAGAAAGAAAGAAAGAAAGAATGAAAGAAAATTAAGAAGAAAAGAAAGAAAGAAAAAGAAAGAAAGAAAGAAAAATCAGAAAGAAAGAAAAAAGAAAAAGAAGAAAGAAAAGAAAGACAGAAAAAACCTCTTTCCCCCCGCCTTCAAAACATCCAAAAAACATGAAAAAACCAAAAAAAAAAAAAATAATTTTTTCTTTTTTTTATAAAAAAAAAAAAAAAATTATCTTTTTTCCAAAAAATTTTGGGCCTTCCCACTCACGACACTTGGATTACATTTGACGAGCAGTATGAAGGAAAATTGACAAGTTTTTTTGGACTTTTATGGACCCTCTTGTGTTGAGCGCCGGTGAACTCCATTATATGAAAGTTGGGGGGAAAAGGAAAACCCCCGGATCTCCGGCTGCATTTGAGATAATAAAAAAGTTCTCCAGAGTCTTGCTCAGCATGAGGATGAGGAGAAGATGAAGGAGCATCTTTCTGCAGGTGTACTGTTCCTTTAAGATCCGTGCCGTCATTCGTCCTTTCCCTGTCCCGCTCAGGTTTTACTCGGCGTGCGTCCTGCTGGGTCTGGAGTTCCTGCATCTGAATAAAATCATCTACCGGTGGGTGAAACCGAGACCAGCTGCAGAGAACCTGCAGCAACTTCCCGTTTTCATGCTCGTGCTTTTCTCCGCAGGGATCTGAAGCTGGATAACCTGCTGATGGATGCGGACGGATTTGTGAAAATCACAGACTTTGGGCTTTGTAAAGAAGGTGAAGTGATGACAGCAGACCCGGATCTTCTGATTCTGCCTCAGATTTTACAGATGTTGGTGGTTTTGACCCGTGTGGGATTTCGGCAGGAATGGGTCACGGAGACCGAACCTCCACTTTTTGCGGGACGCCGGAGTTTCTGGCCCCGGAGGTCCTGACGGACGACAACTACACCCGAGCCGTGGACTGGTGGGGGATGGGCGTCCTGATCTACGAGATGCTGGTTGGAGAGGTTTGGAAGGTTTTCAGTCCTCCTGCTTTCCTCACGTGTCTGAACGGATGTCTGACTCGGCTTGTCTCTGCGGTCCCGTTAGTCCCCGTTCCCCGGGGAAGACGAGGAGGAGGTGTTCGACAGCATCGTCAATGATGATGTGCAGTATCCGACATCGCTCCCCCCCGATGCCGTCTCCATCATGCAGAAGGTAATCAGCTCATCTCCAGGGTCCTCCAGGGGCCGGTGTCCTGCAGGTTTTAGAGGTTTCCTGTAGCATCACACCTGATAGACCGATATATCAGCCGGCCGATATTTGCGTTTTTCACTGGTATCAGCATCGCCCGATACGCCAGGTGTGTTGGCTGATACCAAGGTTTTAATAGTTTTGGGGTTTTAATAGGGGTGCACAATATTGGAATATTGGCTGATATCCGATATTTTAAAACTCATGTTGCCGATAACCGATATCAATACCGATATTGAAGCTGAAAAAAATAAGCAGTCATCGCAAATAGCAGTTTTGCTATCCGTTTTTGACACTAAAAAATAGGAACATCGCAATATTTTCATATGCCGATATCAAATCGATATTTAAACGTGCAGCTTTGATCTATTTTACTTACAAAATCTTGTGATATTTTTTTGTTCTGTTACAAAATCTCACGATATTTTGTGACTTCCCACGAGATTTCGTAAAAGAACAATGAAATATCGCGAGATTTCGTGAATAAAATAAATGGACACTGCGTTTTTAAATGTAAATATGAAAGTAGCACATGAAAATATCGCAAAATTTTTGTGAATTCTCATGAGATTTCGTAACATAATGATGAAATATCACTAGATTTCGTTAGTAAAATAAATCTATACAGTGCTTTTAAATGTCAACATGATATCAGCATATGAAAATGTCGCGATATTTCAGTGTATCGAAATTTTTTCCCATCCCTACTCTTTAGAAATTTTAAAGTCTGAAAAAAAAAGTTTTTGAAAAAGAAGTTTTTGTTTGTTTTTTTAGACTTTAGAAAAAGTCAGTTAAATATCAGTTAAATATCGGTGAGGTGGCCGATGTCCAATAGATTTTCAGTTAGTTTTTTTTTTTTTTTAAACTGACATGTTTGTTTTTATTTCAGTTAAAGAAATTTATTTTCAGTTTTAGTTTTCATTTTCATATTAGTTTTAAATAATCTTGGCCGATACATCCACTCGGCATAATTTACCGACTTTTTACAAGTCTAATGTCTCTATTTTAGATATTTTACAAGTTTATTTTTATATTTATTTGAGATGCTTTGTTCTTTTTTTAATAGTAAGAGTTGTCTGTCCTTCATTATATTAACTTGGGAGTCGAATGCAGTATCGGCCTCAAATATCGGCAGGGACTGAGGATGCCGGCTGCTCTGATTAAAAGTTTGTAGATGTCACCTTTAACTTCAGAGAGGCTACCAGATACAGTGCAACATCTAACGGGGATGCTTCGTTATCAGTTGGCAGGAATCGACTAAAACTAAACCAGTTAGTTTGTTTGCATTAAAAACTACTTTAAAGTATTTATCTGAA
Source organism: Atherinomorus stipes (assembly GCA_023101725.1). Lineage (NCBI taxonomy): Eukaryota > Metazoa > Chordata > Actinopteri > Atheriniformes > Atherinidae > Atherinomorus > Atherinomorus stipes. The sequence continues at coordinate 83,622 of JALJCO010011131.1, read as the reverse complement.
CTACGTCTGTTTCCAGCTGCTGAAGAAGAACCCGGTGAAAAGGCTCGGAGCTGGAGAGAGAGACGCAAACGAGGTCAAAGGAGAGAAATTCTTTGAGGTAAATCACTTTTCTCTCCGTCTCATTTGGAGAATTATTTTCAGCAATAAAAACAGAGATGCACCATAACCTTTAGTAAAAACCGATACTGATCAATTTTAGCTCCAACACACAAACATAGAGGTACCAGTTTGTACTTAAAAGGGTCCAAAGCTTGTTGCTGGGGGGGGGGGGGGGGTTCCTTTCTGAAAGACATTTCTGTACCTTCATGGTTCATTTTTGTACCTTATCAAGCTGTATGAGTTAATAAAGTACAATTAAACCAATTAAAGATGATGAATAAAAGTCAATAAAATAGAGATTATGACAACAATCAAAGATGCTAATAATAAATGAATAATTATTATAGAAATATGAGGCCAAACACATATATAATTATACATATAATTATTGCTATGATTATTATGAAAATCATAATACAATAACTATAATAATACTACTGTTTAGAAGTACTGCTATTTATAGTTATTGTACATTTTTCAATGCTGCAGGTACCCTTAGGGTTGGAATGGTTCAAATTTGTACTTTATATTACTTTGGACCCTTTTTCATAGTATATAGGTACTTCTGGCCTCATAAAGACCAATATTGTACTTTAGAGAGAACATTTGTGAAAAATGTACCTACAGGTACAGAAATGTTCCTGTCTTGTACCTCTATTTTTAAGTGTGTAAAGACTTTTCACTCTTTAAATGAAGAAATATTTATTTTTTCCAGTGAAAAATTATCAGCAAGCCTCAAACATTTTCTAAAAGATATCAAATAAAACTATTTGATATCGTAAGTAAACATCAATCGTATAGAAATACAGATACAGAAGTAAAGGTTGCTGGAGCTGATGCTGATACATGCACGTATTTCAAACTAAAAAGTGCAATGAGAAAACACAACAACAAAAAAAACATATAAATGATGGACTTGTTAGATTCAAACTTTATCTTTGTTAACACAATCTGAAAAAGTTTATTTGTAAACAATAATGACTGATAGGTTAGACATAATATACAGCAAAAAATAATATATGTTACCGAGGCAAGTCGTCCTGATCCTGATCTGTTTATTTAAATAATAAATAGATAATAAATAAAGCTGTGTTGACTAGTCAGCGGGTTAACCCGTCCAAACATATCACAGCTGTGATAAAGGCGCTGACTCATCCTTGATGTTATCGATGACTTCACGATACGATACAATATTGTGACACTGCAATTTATTGTGATATATCGTGATATTCTCTGCACTTCAGAGAATTTTAAATGCAACTTAAAATAAAAGTTGTATGTATGTACAAACATCAGATGACTGAAAAAAAAAATGAGTCAAAATCAGTGAAATTCAGTTTCAAGTTTATTAAACTTGGACCGGTTTCTTTGCCACTTGGATCTCATGATAAAACCGTGAACAATCGTCCCCCCTGAACATAAATATTTCTCACTTTGGGAAAACCCTACTGAATAGATGTGCAAATAAAATAAAAAAATTGGTGGTTTTGAAAAGAATATCACCACAAATGAGCTGTATTAGTAGAAATGTACACGAATTCATGTGAAATTAGTAAAACAAAGTACAGTAGTATAAGAGTACATGAAAACTATGGAAGAAGATTAGAGCCACGTCAGAACTATCACTTTTTTTCTAAGAATTCGGACTTTTTCCTAAAACATAAGAAAAAAATGATTTTTTTCGTTTTCAATTTCTGAAAAAAATTTTTTTTTTTAAATTCGTGAGATTTTTTTGTTTTCAATTTCTGAAAAAAAGTCAGAATTTAGAGAAATTCTGACTTTTAAAAAAAAAATATTTAAAAATTCGTGAGATTTTTTTGTTTTCAATTTCTGAAAAAAAGTCAGAATTTAGAGAAATTCTGACTTAAAAAAAAAAAATTTAAAAATTCGTGAGATTTTTTTTTCAGTGGTCCTAATCCTCTTCCATAGAAATGAATATTAGTGCGTATATATATATATATATATACATATATATATATATATGTGACATTTCCGTCAGTCTTTATAATCTCCAACAACTGGGAGGTCTCTGAAAACCTGGACACACATTTTAACTGAACCTGAACCTGTAGATGCTCGTAGATGTCAGTAGAAAGCAGAGACTTTTCTACAAAATCTCACAAAATTTCATAAGACTGATAAAATCTTGCAAGATTTCTTTAGTAAAATATAGATACCACATTTTTTAATATCGATATGATACCACAAGATAAAATATGATATTTCAGTGTACCAACATTTTGTCCCACCTCTAGCTGTGATCAAGTGTAAATGCAGATTCAGTAAAGATGACTTTGTCAAACCCGGCAGAGCATCGACTGGGAAGCCCTGCTGGCCAAGAAAGCCAAGCCGCCCTTCCTGCCGTCAATCAAAGCGTCCACGGACGTCAGCAACTTCGACAGCGACTTCACCCGCCTGCAGCCCGTCCTGTCGCCGCCCTCCAAGCCCTTCAGCCTCTCGCTGGAGCAGCAGGAAGCATTCGCAGACTTTGACTTCTGTGCTTTGCACGGATGAAGGAGGCGGTTTGTCCTCGTTACAGTTTACCTCGGCAGGTAACGGCATAATCACCCCTCCTACTGGCAAAACTACCGTATTTTCTGGACTATAAGTCACACTTTTTTTCACAGTTTGGCTGCTCCTGCAACTCGTATATCAAAGTATATAATTTAACATATTCCTAAGTGTTAATTCAAGTTGACTGACATGAACCGAGGAGTAAACATTACCGTCTATTATCACATGAGGGCGCCTTAGGCTGGTGACAACGATATTTTTCTCCGAGGGCAAAAAAAAATCCCAAAATAGCCTTATCTCAGCGAGAGGAGTTCATTTCTGACATCTGGCTCTATTTGGTGGAACAAATCCTTTAAAAAACATGCTCATTACGATGTTTACGATCAGTTACAGGGTATTTTAAATAAATACAACTTATAGTCCAGTGCGACTTATACAGTTGTCCTCAAAATTATTCATACCCTCTAATTAAAGGTACAGTATGTAAGAATTACTGACATCTAGTGGTAAAGATGGGTATTTGAAAAAAAGATGTTTTCTTTTAAATGACTTTATATTCCAGCACTGCTGTGAATGTACGGTGGCTGTTAGTAGCCAAACTTCACACAGACATGAAGATGTTTTAATTTTTGAGAAGATCCAGTGGTCTCAGGTGTAGCTATGACTGTACGAGTAACTATTTTTTTTAAATGTATTTTAAGACATTACTGATCCCAAACAGTCTCTAACTCCCATTAAACAAAGCTGGTACAGCAGTTTTAAAGTTCAGAGGGTTCTTACATTGTTTTGTCCATTCAGGGACACCGTAGTTAAAATGGTGGAACAAATATGGCAGCCTCCATATGTGCACCGCCCAGCAAGTAGATATAAATGACTCATTCTAAGGAAATAAACATGTAACAGCTGTTTTAGTGCAGCGATTACACAATAATAGAAACATAGTTTTGAATTATATATCATATTTTTCTGACATTGAACTTTGATATTTTTACGTACTGTACCTTTAAAGAAAAGGCTAAATTCACAATCGGAATTCAAATAACAAGAAACTAAAGAAACTAATAATAAATAAAAATTTGCAAAATTATAATTTAGTGAAATAAAATATTGCTTTTGAACTGTGGTTGAAAAAAAATAATATTAAAAACAAACAAACAAAACTGTCCCAGACACATTAGAGCCCCTTTCCCATGAACATGGACCAACATACCTGTCAACAGGTGCAGACGTCTGATTGGACGTTACAGAAAAACACCAGTTTCGAAGCCCCATCATGCTTGTTTATTTAAAAAAAAAATTTCTTCCAAACCACAATTCAAAATCAACGTCCTGATTTTCATAGTTTATTACTACTTTTGTCAATTTCATCTTATTTCAGTGACAGTTTTTTTTCTCTTCATGAGGCATTTTTTGACGTAAAATAAAGCGACTTATAGTCTGTAAAATACAGTACATACCTTTTCTCTCGAGTGTATCTGTCTCATTTACTTAAAATGATTTTATCCTGTTTGTGTTTAAGTGTCTTCACTGTATTAACGAAATAAAACCAATTTAGAACTTTACGCCAGCAACATTCAAACTGGTTTACGTCCAGTTTGAAATGATTTGAGCTGAGAGGAGGCTTCAGCAGCTCAGTCTGTGGTGATGATCTGATCCTTCCAACATCCACCTCAGCATCCCTGCTACCTTCACACAGATGAATCATCCACTCTGATGACAGCCTGGATCATCTTTCTCATCGTGAGACGCCATAAGCAGCTTAAACGTGGACTCATCTGACCGCACGTGTCGGCTGCATCTCTGTCCGTCTGAGATGCAGGGACACGTGTCTGCCGCATCTCCGTCCACCTGGGACGAGTCCAGGAAACGAGTCGGCGATTCCCCGCTGTGCTGAATCTTCAGAAGGGGGCGGGGCTTTATTTTGATTGGCAGGCAGTGCTGCCAGTCACGAGCGAGGCAGTAGGAGGACCGGACCGTTAGGTGATGGTGGAACAGCCCAGGTAATAACAGAGGAAATAGGAGGTGCAGAAATCAGCGAATCTAAAGAGTCGTTATGTCCACAATTTGTTTGCTGCGGTTCATTTTCTCATTTAAAGGTTTGATTACTGACAGTTGTCCATTTTTTCCATAAAAGAAGGAAAAAGTTTAAATTAAAAAAATAATACATAAAAAATTTGTGAAAATCATGACATTGATTTTGATTATGGTTCAAGAGAAATATTAAAAACAAACAAAAAAATAATAAAATAAACATGATGGGGCTCCTAAAATAAAATTTTACTGACTGCAATCAGGTGTTTTCTGTAACATCCAATCACACGTCTGCACCTGCTGACAGGTATGTTGGTCCATGTTCATGAGCAAGGTGCTCTAATGTGTCTGAAACAGTTTCATTTGTTTGTTTTTCAAAATTATTCCTTTTAAACTACAATTCAAAAAGAATATTTTATTTCACTAAATTATAATTTAATTCAATTTTGTTTATTTTTCTTTTTTTTAGTTTCCTGTTATTTGAATAACTATTGTGAATTTCTTATTTCCTTTAATTGGAGGGTATGAATAATTTTGACCACTACTATAAATATAAAGCGGCACAACACAGCAGCCAGATCACCATTCTGCTTTTTTATGATGCTGGACATGAAATGTAAAAAAAAAAAAAAAAAAGGTTTGATCAGAATAATTTTTTTAAAAAATCTACATTTAACCAAAAATACCAAAATTTGGGCTTTAGTGGGGGAAAAAAGGAATAAAAAGTTGCTTACTAACGTACGAACCATCCATTATTACTGAATCAGGCTAGAATAGAAGCTTCAAGTAATATTGGAAAAGCCAACTCTTTTAAGAGAGCCAAACCAAAAGAACCGAATCTTTGAAAAGAACCAAATTCCCCATCAGTGTTTCCAAGACCCCCATGACCCCATGTGACCGATGATGATGACAGTTTTTCATGCTCGAACCAAACGGCTGTGGGTCTGTCCTCAGCCTCCTCTATGAGATTCCCAGAAGCCCTGATTTATTTTACAGGATTTTACAGTAATTTACAGTATTTTGTAAAAAGTTTCTTTTTGCAGTTTTACATTAATCCGTGTACTTGTGGGGAACTTATTAATAGTACTCTGACAGATCGCGTTGCTGGCATCAAATTCTAGATTTCTATTTTCTAATAAAGTTGAACAGTGGAGACACTTAAACCATTGACCCTTTCAAAAAAATATTTTATATCTTACTGATTTATTTAATGTATTATTTATATTTATTTTACAGAATTTATTTTTAATATTATTTAATTTAATGTTATTTTATTCTGGTCTTTTTTCTTACTTTTTTTACTGTATTTATTTTGTGCTTATGTAACTAAAGAAATGTAGGTGTTTCGGGGTTATAATATTTCTTTTTTTGTTTCTGTTAAAAGTTTAAATGAATGAATCTTTGATGTAAGTTTTATTTCATTTTAGAACAATTACCAACTTTAACTTGTGGTTCAATGCTGTATTCATTAATAATACAGGAAAGGTAAACTACTACTATCAGACCTTTTTAAAGCCCCCTTTTGGTCCTTGTAGCTTCTTATTGTTAATATTGATTATTGCATATTTTCACCATTTGTAAACCACACGTACTGATTAGAAACAGAAGTAGTGGCAAATATTGTGAAATAAGCTTCAGATTGCTGAGAATTGTATTGATAAACTTCAAAATGCTGGACTTTGTCCTCTAAATCAGGGAAAGTGTCACTCAATGACCTTTTCATGAATGTGTCTGACCCTGGAGTTGACAGTAATGAGCGAACTTCTCATTTTTGTAGCTCAATCATTTACAAACGGGACAATATCAATACAATGTCAATAATTATCACCGTGCAGTCAGCAGCATATTGTTAAAGAAATAACCGGGCAGCACCTTTATTTTAACAGATATAAGTCAGTCCTAATGTCTCTGATCAGCGACGTTTGTCACATTCGGTCTGCTGAAATGCTGTAAATGAAATTTGACGGAGGTGTATTCAGGATATTATTGCATCTTCTGGACATTTCCTTTTTAAAATCTTTATAGTTGGACAAATATTTATTAATTAATCCCGTTTTTACCATCAGCCGAGTTCTAGGTCAGTTTTCTGCTAATGAAAAAGCTGAAGTCGTACGAGGTCACTGCTCACTGACAGTCTGGTTGTTCTCATTTACGTCACTAATTTCCTTTCCACGGGATCATTTTTTCCAGTTTTCCACCAAATACATTGTTAATTCATGAAGTGGAACATCTCCAAGTTGCCTTATGTTGAGTCAAAAATGCATAAAAGATGATCGTCATACCCCTTTAAAGCTATGCACATGATTCAGTCTGCAATGCTCTCAGCTGCCAGTCACAAACGTCACATTAAAGTCGTGTAGAGAAGGAAAAGTAATGAGTAAATATAACACGATGCTACGCAGGAAAACTGCACTTGCTCTTCTATCACAGCATCACCAAGCTGAAACCTGAAAAATGGTGTTTCCCATCTGAAACAGCTTTATAAATTCCTCTTAAACTCTTTACTTAAAGCTCTGAAACAAAAGCATCCTTTAGCCAAATATGTCATTTCACTTTAATGACTCATAGTTTTTAAAAAATGTCATCACATGAAGCGTTACCCAGCTCAGGAGAAAACACGTTTTATTACGTAACCGCAGATGACAGGTACCTACGTATATACAGTTGTGCTTGAAAGTTTCCATCCCCTCTCATTAAAAACAGAAAAATAATATGTTGATATAAGTTGAAATTGATAAAAGTAATAATAACTAAAAATGTTATGAAAATCATGACTGATTTTGAATTGTGGCTCAACAGAAATATTAAAAACAAACAAAAACGAAAGTTTTATTGAACAAAACTTTGAGGCAATCACTGCAATTTTTATTATTTTTTTTAAATTATTTAAATTATTTTTAAAACCACAATCAAAATTCAATGTTTCATTTTACTGAATTATAATTTAGTACATTTTTATTTATTATTACTTTTTTATTTATTTTTTTTTTTAAGTTTCCTATTATTTGACATTGACATTGCCTCTTCTTTAAAGGGATGGTACGTAAACTTTTAAGCCCAACTGTAGTAAATAGAATTTTCCCCGTATATTTAACTAAATTAACAGTTAAAAATGCGTTTATATTTTTTGTTGTTAGACCATATACTTGCATGCAAATGACAAGAAAAGGAGACATTGACTATTAAAACAATTTTTGTTGTTTGGTGTGTTAACATGTCAACATTTAATTCAATGCTGAATTTGATAGTTTTTCATTGGTTTTTTGTAGTTTTGAATGCTTGAGTAGAGCCATAAATCAACTTAAAGAGAAATAATGGTGAAAATAATTCAGCTGCTGCTTTAAAATCACATTATTTTACAACAGTTTATGTTGGCTCGATGATGCAAATAAACAAATCAAATCACTCGTGTAATGAACTACCAGTCGAGCTGCTTGTATGAAGACAAATTCAGCTCATTTTGTGGCCCTTTTTTTGTTTTATACGTTTACGATATTCATCTTTCGGAGGAATACTGCGTTTCTAAGCATCACTGTGAAAGGCTTTGCTCACTGCCTTGACGAAAGAAACGAGTTAAAGGCGTTAAATCCAACATTTCGTGTATTTGTCCGGCCATTTCCTCGTAGGAAATCAGTCTCCAGTTTCTGCTACAACACATAAGTGCATGGCACTGTGGTGAACTTGTGCACTAGAAATCCTGTAATCATTAGCATCATAAGAGAAGCCATAGTGTCATATAGCCATAATAGTGAGAACGTGTCTGTATTTTTATTTAAGCAAACAATATGCTGTGATGCTGAGGTCCAAGGATGACAGGGCAATAAATAAAAGGAGATCCGATATTTACCGATCAGATTACAGATATCAGATTAGATGGGCGTGTAAATGGGCTTAATGGGGACTCCATCATAACTGGGTCAAAGGTTTTAAAGAGTGACTTAACACTCAGTTTAACGAATGATGTACAACAAATTTTATTAAAGAATTATTTCACATTTAACATTTAGATACAGTCATAAATATCTTGAGGACGCTGTTCCAGGACGGTTCGCTGTTGTAGCACTTTACGTTACGCTGCTGAATATTACATGTTATATGTGTGTATGTACTGTATTTATGTATGTATGTGTAGCATCAGAAATAGGAATGTCAGTCTATACAGATGTACTCTATAACAATATGCATATCATACATGTTTTAATGTACTCGTCAATAAATACAAACCAAACACAGTAAAAAAAAAAAAAAAAAAAAAGTTTTCCTTGTCTTCTTATCTGAAGATGTTTCATTTTATCCAAAGGAAATAAATTATATACAGTAATGGAGTCAAACTCATTTTATAGGCAATAGTTCATCTTTCTAAGTTGTTTTTGGTACTAATGTAGGGCTGGACGATATAGAAAAAAAAATATCAATAAAAAAAAAAAATCTGTATCTATCGATATCAATAGTTATCAAAAAAAAAAAGGAAAGAAAAAAAGCCATTTTAGGTGCAGCCCTGGCCATTTAAGCTTTTGCTGAATGACCTATTTGTACAGTAATAAGTAGGGCTGGGAAAAAATATCGCTACACTGAAATATCGCGATATTTTCACATGCCGATATCATATTGATATTTAAAAATGCAGCAACGATCTATTTCACCAATGAAATCTCGCGAGATTTTGTTGTGCTGTTATGAAATCTTGCGAGATTTTGTCGTGCTGTTATGAAATCTCGCGAGATTTTGTCGTGCTGTTACGAAATCTCGCGAGATTTTGTAAGACAACGAAGAAATCTTGCGATATTTCGTTGGTTAAATAGATCAATATCACGTTTTTAAATATCAATATGAAATCTGCATATAAAATATCGCGATATTTCAGTGTTTTGATATTTTTTCTCAGCCCTTCTGTAGCAATAAAGATCACACCAACACTGAATTCCAGCTCAGCCTTTTCCTGGTCTGCGTTTGTGATTGGTTTGGTGGAAGGAGTGACTGTAGTATCGTGATACCTGATAGGCTACAACAGAAAACTGTGTTTCTATATCGAACTTTTATCGACCCTCTTTTTTATCTATTGAAAAATATCGATATTGAATTATCGCCCAGCCCAAATGTTCCACTCATCTTCAGACTGGTTTTTGCTGTTCTCAGAGAAATGCCGTTTTTTCTGTTTAACTCTGACATGTGAATTATTCCAGCGTTAAAAAGCCTCCCTGAGCGATGAACCAGCGTTTCTGACGTATAACAGACATCTATCGTCTGTTCAGGCACTTATGAGCCGACCGTCTCCAACACGTGGAGGTCTTTCTGCGGTTCCATCTATGAAAAACGTGAACCAGGACTACACGGTGATTCCCTGTTAGCTGGAAACTTAGCATGACTCAGCAGAAACTGGACCGTTGGAGGATTAAAGAAGAGGAGTCAGGAAGAGTCAGCAAAAACCTGAACCAGGACCAGATGAGTCTGGACCTTCAGCTGATCCGTCTACTGTCGAAGCCTCATCAGAAATGGTCTCCGTGGAAACAAGGCTGTGAAGGACGGGGAAGCAGGAGAAAAGGCTGAGAGATGTCACATGACCCAAGAACTGGACTGAGGAGCAGTAGAAACGGGTCTGATGGAGGGACGGATCCCCCCCAGAACCTGGACTATAACAGGTCTGACGGAGGGACGGATCCCCCCCAGAACCTGGACTATAACAGGTCTGACGGAGGGACGGATCCCCCCCAGAACCTGGACTATAACAGGTCTGATGGAGGGACGGGTCCCCCCAGAACCTGGACTATAACAGGTCTGATGGAGGGACGGATCCCCCCCAGAACCTGGACTATAACAGGTCTGAAGGAGGGACGGATCCTCCCCAGAACCTGGACTATAACAGGTCTGATGGAGGGACGGATCCTCCCCAGAACCTGGACTATAACAGGTCTGATGGAGGGACGGGTCCTCCCCCAGAACCTGGACCTTGACATGACTGAAGCAGTGTGGGATCATCTGGACAGAGAACAGAACCTTCTAGAAGTCTGGAGAACTGGTCCTGGAGGAGAACTACAGACATGTAGCGGTAAAGACAGACGGTGGCCTTGAGTGGCCAAAAGTCTTCCAGACATAAACATGTTTTCATCTGCGAGTGGATCCGGCGGCTTCGGGTGGATCCGGCGGCTTCGGGTGGATCCGGCGGCTTCGGGTGGATCCGGCGGCTTCGGGTGGATCCGGCGGCTTCGGGTGGATCCGGCGGCTTCGGGTGGAGCGGCGCATGTGGATCTACGGCAAGTAAACAACTTCTTCAAATGAAAAACAAAAGTTATTTTCCTAAAAGGATTCGATGCTAACAGAAGGATGACTCCGACAGATGATTGTCATCACCTTCGATTTCATCACACCTGAACTGAAAGCTTCTCTAAGATGGTTCAGACTGTGCCAAGCTCGTCAGAATGGAACACAATCTGTTTTCTCTCGCTTTATATTGAGCATCTTTATTTATGATTTCATATTTTAATGGATCCCTGCACTTGTTTCTCATTTTCCAGCCAATAAATAAAGAAAACAGGAGGGTTGAAGACTTTCACGCAGTGCTGTGTATCAGTGTACTACAAAAACTCAGATCTCACCAAGGATTTTTTTCTAACTTCTAGTCAAAATATCTAATCAAACTCAAAATAAGACAAAATTACTTTAAGAGAAAGATTTCAGTGAGATAAAGGATTTCACTTGTTTTATTGGCAGATTTTATTTTATTTGCTTATTACAAGTAAAACAAAACAAAATCTTGGCCACTCTTAAAATAAGTTTTTAAAAAGTGTTGTTTTTTTTTTGCTTCTAATAAGCAAAAAATTATGAACAAGTGAAATTTTTCTTGAAATAAGATGCATTTGTCTTAAAACAAGTTCCTTTATCTCACTGAAATGTTTCTCTTTAAATAATTTCGTCTTATTTTGAGTGTGATGAGATATTCTGGCTAGAAACTAGACAAATCTACTTGGTAAGATTTGAGTTTTTGCAGTGCAGATTAAGTACAAACTCTCAGGACATCAGGGGATCCTCCATGTTTACTGATGTGGTTTATCTTGATGAGTAAACACCGCCGCACATGTTGAAACGCTCGTACAAACAGCTTGACATTTCTTAAATGTCAAGATTTATGTCAGTCCAACTGTGGCTGGTGGTGGTGACGTGTGCCGGACTCAATGTAAATACAGAAGTTTGGTTTCCTCCATCAGTCGATGTTTAAAGGAACAGTTCACCCTCAGAATGATGTAACTTTATCTTCCACTTACCCTGATGGTGAGCAAGACTCTGGAGCACTTTTTTAATATGTCAAATGCAGCCGGAGTTCAGGGCGACTTCTCGTTTCCCCCCAATGGAGTTCGCCAGGGTCCGAGCCAAAAAGGTCCATAAAAGTCCACAAAAACTTGTCAGTATTCCTCCATACTGCTCGTCCCATGTAATCCAAGTGTCCTTAGTGGGTAGCGTCCAGAATTTACTTGAAACAACGTCATTTAGTATATTTTTAGAGTCTTAAAAGGAGTATTGTTTACTTCCATGAAGCGCACACATGCGCGGTCACGAAACTACGGAAGCCTCGGCGTTCAGAGCCTAGTCTGCCGATAATACAAGCGTAGAAGAAGAAATTCACTGTTTACATTGTTTTAAGAGCGCAAGAGCTCTAAACAAACAGGGACAAACACAGGAGGGGGTGGATATTGATCTAAAAGAAAGAAAGAAAGAAAAAGAGAACGCGCGATCTCGTCTGCCGTGGCTTCCGTAGTTTCGTGAATGCGCATCGGCGTGCTTGCTAAACATGCAATGTAGTCTTGTTTAGACTCTAAAAATCTACTAAATTATGTAGTTTCAAGTAAATTCTGGACGCTACCCACTAAGGACATGTGGACTACATTGGACGAGCAGTACGGAGGAACATTGACAAGTTTTTGTGGACTTTTATGGACCTTTATGGCTCGGACCCTGGCGAACTCCATTGGGGGGAACGAGAAGTCGCCCTGATCTCCAGCTGCATTTGACATATTAAAAAAGTGCTCCAGAGTCTTGCTCACCATCAGGGTAAGTGGAAAATAAAGTTACATCATTCTGAGGGTGAACTATTCCTTTAAGTTTAGACTTCGTTCAAACCGATAAAACACACGAAAAAGATTTGTGTCATCCTCACTGCAGCAGTGTACATCAGGGTCAGACTGGGTTCTGGGTCTTCCTCCGGTAGACCTGCTCCCACATCACCGTCCTGCAGATGCAGAAGAAGTCCCGGAGGTTGCAGAGAACGCCGCGGTCGAACGGGTTCTCCTCGTCCCCGCAGTTCTTCAGGTACGAGATGCGGTGGTGCGACATGAACTCCCAGGTGGTGCAGTTGATGGACACCAGGTAGAGGTGGCAGCCCACCAGCAGCGCCACCACCACGGAGAAAACCCCGATCACGGCCAGCGCCGCCAGCAGGAACCCGTTCGCTCTGAACCACGTTTCCCACGATGCCCCGGGAGAGATGCCCGACCTGGAAGAGATGACGCAGCTCTTTACGTAACGGCCTTCTCTGCCCGTCAGAGTGGATCAAACTCATTTAAAGATCCGCAGTTTCGTTCTCCGAGCTCATTAGATTAAGCTGAAGTGGTTATTTTCGTCATGCTGCACGCTGACCTCCAGTTTTACCTCGCATCTCTTTAATCCTGCAGCCCAAAAGCCTCAGATCCTAAATTTTGTTTTTATGGGGGACAAACACGCCAGCAGGGAGGCAGAAGGCTTCCAGTTTGATGTCATCACGTAAATAAAGAAATGAGATTAGAGAGGTTCATTTTTAAACTCTGCTTCATATCCACATGTAATGAATTCATTTCTGCTCAGGTTGATGAAACATCTACTTTTATCTGTTTGCATTTGCTCATCATCTACATGTTGGAGGGACATTGGACATTTTATTATCTACAATAAGACTAACAAGACAAAACAATTACACCCAAAGATGATATTTCCAAATTCAATCGTAGCGACAAAGAAATCCGTTCCACATTTAACCGTATGACTTTAATGAGTAAATTTTATATCCTCAAAAGTAAAATTTTCAGGTTCGTCCCAAACTTTAATGTCTTCACAAATGAGTTTAATGGTTACACTTATACCTTGAAACTGACAAACATACAGTAGCGGATTAGGGCCACTGAATAAAAAATAATTAATTCTGAGAAAAAAGTCAGGATTCTTTGTTTTTTTAACATTACAATTTTTTGAATTTCTGAAAAAAATACAATTCTGACTTTCTTTCAAAAGTTGAAAAAAAAGTCCCTATATATATATATATATATATATATATATATATATATATATATATATATATATATGTATATTCTAATAGAAAAAAGTAAGAGTTCTGATATTTTTTCAGATTTTTTTTTAATGTTCTGGGAAAAAAAGTTAGAATTCTGACTTTTTTTTGTTTTTTCCGGTACAAAAACGAAAGAAAAAAAAGTCCGGTGGCTTGTTTTTAATTTCTGAAAAAAGTCACAATTCTGACTTTTCTTAATGTTCTAAAAAAAACAGTTTTTTTTTGTTTTGTTTTTTTTTAATGTTCTGGTAGAAATAATTCTAATTCAAAATTTAAAATTCTACCTTTTTTTTTTTTTTTAACTGAGAACATTCTTTTTTTTCTTTTTTTTTTCCCGGGACCTTTTTCTTTTTCAACATCTGAAAAAAAAAAGTCACAATTCTGACTTTCTTTCAAAAGTTGAAAAAATCTGTCCCACCATATATATTTTTTAATGCTCTGAAAAAAAGTCAGAATTATGAGTTTAGTCATTTTTTTTCAGAAATCGAAAGAAAAATCTCCCGATTATTTATTTATTTATTTATTTTTAATGTTCTTGGGGAAAAGTTAGAATTCTGCCTTTTTTTTCCAAAAACATTTTTTTTCAATTTCTGAAAAAAAGTCACAAGACTTTCTTTCAGAATTTGAAAAAATGAAATAAAATAAATGTCCCAAAATATATATATTTTTAAATGCTCTTTTAAAAAGTCAGAATTCTGGGTTTTTTTCAGAAATTGAAAAAAATAAATTCCATATTTTTTAAATGTTATAGGAAAAAGTTAGAATTCTGATTTTTTTTTTTTCCAATTTCTAAAAAAAAAGTCAGAATCTGACTTTTTCTCAGAAATTGGGGAAAAAAATCATAATCCTCTTCTGTAAAAACAAAAGAAGTGAACGCACACTATTATAGGGGGGTTTCATTGTCTGGAGCCCCCTGTAACTTTCCTGTGGCTGCTATGAAGCTCATCTTGGGCTCAAATGGAAGCTTATAAATTATCCTTGTGCCCTCCCCAAGAAAAGTTACCCTCCCCATGTTCCGGACAAAAGTGTCCCTGCACGTAGAAACTGTTCTCATACATTAATATGAGAGCAACGAACAATATGGGTGCAACAAAGAACTCTTTTCTTCTTTTTCTTCCCTCTTTTTTTCTCTTCTTCTCCATTTGACCTAAATTACAGTAATATTATTTTCTGTTCTTTCTGTTTTATTACTTGTTTGTTTGCTTGCATGTTTATCTGTGTAGGGTATAGGATTAGGGGGCCTGGGTGGAATCTATTTTGTATGTTTACTGAACCTGTGATTTGCATTTGTTTCATTAAAATGTTCAATAAACAGATTTCTTTAAAAAAAACAAACAAAAAAAAAACCTTCTTAATCCCCAGATTTAGACAAAGGGCTATTTTTCATCTGTTGTCTCTAGTCAAGTCTTTAAAGGCTCCCTGGAAAAAGGAAATAAAGAAATATCACATTGTTAAGTAAAACAGTCGATATAATTGATTCAATAATATAGCTCAATAAATAATAATATATGCATGGCAGCATTAGGCCACGCCCACCGTGCAACATAATGACATCTCCAGCAACTACTGGATCTATTTTTCACAAGGAATGAGTATGACATCATTTTCAGCTTTAATATTGGCATCTGTATCGGCCACAAGAAGTAGAAAATTATCGGTAGTGGTTGAAATTTTTCATATCCTGCATCTCTATTTATTACGTTTAATATTGTTGTCATGTTGTTTTCCTAGATTTTAATTATCGGCTGTTATGTTAAAGGTACAGTATGTAAAAAAAATCAAAGGTCAATGGCGGGAAAATGGGATATATAATTCAAAACTGTGTTTCTATTGATGTGTAATCACTTCACCAGAATAGCTGTTGTATGTTTAATTCTTAGAATGAGTCTTTATGTCTACTTGCTGGGCGGCACATATGGAAGCTGCCATATTTGTTCCACCATTTTTACTACAGTGTCTCTGAATGGACAAAACAATGTGTGTTAAGTAAGAACCCTCTGAACTTTAAAACTGCTGTACCAGCCTTATTTAATAGGAGTTAGAGACTGTTTGGGATCAGTAATACCTTAAAAGACATTAAAAGTAGTTTCTTATAGTACAGTCATAGCTACACCTGAGACCACTGATCCACTCACAGATGAAAACATCTTTAAGTCTGGGTAATTTTGGCCACTAACAGCCACCGTACATTCACAGCAATGCTGGAATATGAAGTCATTTGAAAGAAAACATCTTTTCTTTCAAATACCCATCTTTACCACTGATGCCAGTAATTCTTACATACTGTACCTTTAAAGGTAACTACTTTTTATGTCTTTTAAGGCATAACTGATCCCAAAAGTGCTCGAACTCCCAAAGCTGGTACAGTAGTTTTAATGTTCAGAGGGTTCTTACTTTACACGCATTCTTTTGTCCATTCAGGGACACTGTAGTAAAAATGGTGGAACAAATATGGGAGCCTCCATATGTGCACCCCCCAGCAAGAAGATTTAAATGACTCATTCTTAGAAAATAAACATATAACAGCTATTCCAGTGCAGCGATTACACATAAATAGAAACACAGTTTTGAATTATACATCACATTTTTCTGCCATTGACCGTTGATTTTTTACATACTGTACCTTTAAGGACTTTTTTTCAGACAATTTATCGCAATTTTCTGAAAATAGAGTTTTTAATGATTTTTATAATAATTTTTGTTGTAATTAAAACAAATTTGTGGCAGGACTAAAGTTGTATAAGCTATTATCTGTTAGCTGGAAGGCTGCACTTCTGATCCCTGAATTAAAGAGGTCACTTGAACTTTCAAAGTGTGCTTAAGTAACACATCACAGCTCAGTGTTTACACAACGTAAACAATCATTTATCAAAGTGGAGTCCTACAAAAGTCACAGGTTACCTAATTCAGCTAAATGTCGGCCAGATAACGCTGCAGAGCAGAGTACATGACGGGCCTCCCGGCTCATTACCGCAGGGCAAACGCAGGCCACAGATATTCACTTTCCCAGCAGATAGGGAGGCTTATCTGAGAGCTTAGAGGAGGAGGAGGAGGAGGAGGAGGAGGAGGAGGAGGAGGGCGGACGTACAGCGCGATGTGAAGCGCCCACAGCAGAGCCAGCAGCTGCACCAGCAGGTAGACGACGAACCAGCGGTGGTTCCGCTCCCCCACGCAGTTCTCCATCCAGGGACAGTGGTGGTCGAAGCGCCGCACGCAGCGCTTGCACGTCTGGCAGTGCTTCGCTCTCATTGGCTGCTGCTCCAGACAGACGGGAACACAGAGGGGACATTTGACATTTGAAAAGAAGAAATGATATCAACCAAAGCTGCTGTGGTCTGACCAAAAACAGGATGTTGCAGTCAAATAAAACGTGTGAATTAAGGTGGTTCAAAGCGCTCAGGTGTGACGCTCTTCTTCTGTTTGCTTTTACACGGATCTCCTGTCAGACGAGGAGAAATACAGAATATTCTTTATGATTAATCAATCCAATTAGCAGATTACCTAATAATAAACTTCACAACCTACAATTAAAGAAGGAAAAAAATCAGCTGTCAGAGAGGTTAAAATTGGCTAAATAATAATAAAAAAAAATCTATGAAAGTTTATTTAATTTTAATTTTGAACTGAAATTAAAAAACAAACGCTCACATTTGGTGTAAGTTATAATAAAAAAGAGCGTAGTTAAGGAGTTTTGGAAGAAGTTTAGAAAAACTTATCAGGTCCAAAACACTTTAGACACAACTTAAATTTAACATTCACTGTAATTTCACAAAAATTCTTGACACAATACACCATACATGATAAGAACGAAACTCTCAAAACGATATCGCCCACAATCAATTTTTTCACTTTTGTAAATCACAATATAACAAAGTTTTCACTATAAATAAATAAATCATAATCCTCATTATTAGGGATGCACGATATAATCGGCCCCCAATCGGTATCGGCCTATATCGGCCTTAAAACTGAGAATCAGACATCGGCCACCCCACTGATATTTAACCGATATTTAACCGATACTTAACCGATCAGGCTGCTGTTTCTAAAGTAAAAAAAAAAAAAAAAAAAAAAACTTCTTCGTCTTCAAAAAACTTCTTTTTTTTTTTACAGACTTTAAAACTTCCAAAGACAGTTTCTTTTAGGATGTTCTGTGTGAACAGAGTTTATACACATCATTTGCGTAAATAACAAAAAAATCCCCCGTTTTTGGGTGTTTTTTGTTTTTTTCTATCTCAGGGAGAAGAAAATCCAGGTCATTCTAGGATATAATGTATGTAAGACGATCAGGGCCACTGAAGAAAAGAAAAGAAAATTCAGAGAAAAAAGTCAAAATTCTGAATTTTTCCAGAACATTTAGAAAAAAAAAATCAGGATTTTTTCCCCCCCAATTTCTGAAAAAGTCAGAATTCTGACTTTAATCTCAGAATTTATTTTTTCTTCAGTAGCCCTGATCCTCTTACGTAATAACGCACATATCCTTAGTTTCGTCTGAAAAACTGTCATTAAGTTTGACTTGTTCTACACAAGTTGAGGTATTTTTCTAATTATGCACAAGGAATGAATATAACATCATTTATTTTTCAGCTTTAATATTCGTATCGGTATCGGTTATCGGGCACATGAGTTTTAAAATATCGGCATATTGGATACGCTGATATCGTGCATCCCTGGTGGAAACGTGAGGCTCCAGATGTGTTTGCTCACCTGCAGCAGACAGTAGCCGCAGCGGCGCAACCGCGGGGTCGACGACTCGGGAATCATCGCCTCCGTTTCTTCATCTGAACCCTGCCCGCCCTGCGTCACACGGACAGATGTGGGTCACACATGTGCACACCCCCCCCCCCACCACCTTTAACCCACATCGCTGTTACATGGCACAGTCGGGCGAAAGCAAAAACACAGACGGATTCTTTTCCAAGAGTAAAACCTGCTTTGCTCTGTGACGTTTTAACGAATCTCACCTTCACGGTGTCGGCCAGGACGAAGCCTGGATCCATGAGTGAGACTGTGAAGTACAGCAGCACCGACAGCATGATGAGCAGGAAGAAGGAGGCCGGCAGCAGCAGCTCTCCTCGCTCCTCGTACTTACGCAGATCTGCAAACACAGATGCACGCCGGTAAATGCACCAACGGGATGCCATGGTTTCATTTTAAAGGGGAAGTTCGGTTTTATTCAACCTGGACCTGTTTTCTAGCATGAAATCCTTCAGGAGATATTTAGATCCACTCCAGATCAGCGTATGTACGATATAATGGAAGTGATGCGGGCAACAAACTCCTTCATTTCACCAATGTTTTGTTACGAAACATTAGCCGGACCCACTGTGAGCTTGAAGTGGCTTTTGAGTTGCTTATTTGTGGTGATCCGTCCTTATTTACAGACATTTACTTGCTATGGTGTCGCATAACAGTGACGTCATCAAAGCCGCCGCAGTAAAATTGCCCCACCAAATTTTAAAAAAAAAATAATCTTAATTGATCAATTAAGCAAAACGTTCAACCTGAAAATAAATATAGGTTACAAATATGCACCTAGCTGTTTTTTTTCAAAGTATAAAACATTAAATGAATAAAATAAATATACTTTCAGCATTAAATAAATGTTAGATTAAATATATTAGGGCTGGGTGATATGGACCAAATATCATATCCCGATATATTTATTTTAGATGACGATATACACCGGTATTTTTACCCTAATTTGTCTGAAAGTTTCATTTCATATCAAACATACCATTTCTATATTTAAAAACGCGATATTGATCTATTTTATTAATTAAATCTCCCAAGATATCATCGTTCTGTTATAAAATCTCATGCTCTTTCGGGAAATCTTAAGAGATTTTGTAATAAAACGATAATCTCGTGAGATTTCATTAGTAAAATAGATCAATACTGCGTTTCTAAATATAGATATGGTATCAGCATATGAAAATATTGCAATATTTCAGTGCATCAATATTTTTTCACACCCTTATTAAATAATCAGGTGACCCCTTTGTAGTCAGTCGAGGTGCAGCCAGGTCATTACGAAGAAATAAAGCAAAAAAACTTGCACAAATAATATCGTGATATAACGATATGTGTAAAAATCATATCGCAATATCATATCAGTATATCGTACAGCCCTAATATATATATATATATGGCCGACCGTAATTGTATTGCTGCATGTGATATTAATAAAAAAAATTAAACGACTGAATCAGCCTCATACATCTAATATCTGATCCAGCTATTGAATCAATATCGTAGCCGATATCTGATCCGGGTATCGGTGCATATCTGTTATTAAGCAGGATATAAACTCAAAGTATGTGAAAACATACAACACTGAGCATTTAACATGAAAACATTGACATTTTAATCAGTTTACTATCAAAGTAAGTAACCCTGCTGAGAATCCTAGCTTGACCAGCTTAATCCCAGTTGTACTCTTACTGGTACAGCTGGTGTTAGTTGTGTTTTGACCACATTTCAACTGGTCAAACTGGTTTTATTCCACAGGGAAGCTACCAGATATCATCTCTGTTCCTACTTTAGAGTCCTTTTACTTTAAATTCACCTTTATATTTTATCATCTGTTCATAAAAACATATTTAACTGTGGAAAATCACTGTAACTGCAGTTGTAATATGATTTAAGTGAGTTATTTCCTCTTAAATCTGCCTTGAGACGTTCAGAAACGTCCTAAAATCACAGTTTGCGGTTCATCCGGCAGCTAACAGGTTAACCTTTCCAGTTCGGATGAACTTACCGGTGTCATGGAGGAAGAGTATGAGGGTTACGACCCATGTCAGCAGGGTGTGAGTGGCGCGGACCAGGAACCCGGTTCGGAACAAGTTCTGCATGTTTTACTCCGACTAGCAAGCTAACCTAGCGGTTAGCGCTACGAGAGCAAAAACAAACGCATGGAAACCTGAAAGTACGTCAGAACAGACATTTATAAATCCTTACACGTCCCCGAAACTAGTCTGAGTTATTGTAAGACATTAAATATACACGATAGACGCATTAATCT
Source organism: Atherinomorus stipes (assembly GCA_023101725.1). Taxonomy (NCBI): domain Eukaryota; kingdom Metazoa; phylum Chordata; class Actinopteri; order Atheriniformes; family Atherinidae; genus Atherinomorus; species Atherinomorus stipes. The sequence continues at coordinate 62,644 of JALJCO010011131.1, read as the reverse complement.
GGTTTAGTTCCATCTTCGTTCCATTACTTCCGTGTTTTGGTACAGTAGCCTGCGCAGGACAAACTGCGCGAACTGAATCCTCAATACCACAATAAAATATACTGTATCGTCCCGTTACTGTTTAATACTTTCTTTTTATTAGTTTTATACTGTTTTTTTAAAAAAATAATAATTTTAGGATAGATTTGAAATAATCTATCATTTATTTTATAATTTCTTGACTGTTGATGTTTTTAGGTTTACGTACAATCCAGAAGTTTTATCGGTTGTCAGTGAAATAAGTAGAAATTGACAAAAGTAATAATAAATAAAAAATTTATGGAAATCATGACAAGGATTTTTAACTGTGATTAAACATAAATATTAAAAACAAATAGAAAATAAATAAATAAAACAAGTAAACAAGCATGATGGGGAACCCAAACTAAAATTTTTCTGGAACAGTTCTTCTTCTTTCTTTTTTTTCTTTTTTTTTAAACTACAATTCAAAGTCAATATTTTCTTTTACTCAATTATAATTTAGTAATTTTTTATTTATTATTATTTTTTTCAGTTTCTTGTTGTTTGATTTACTATTGTAAATTTAACCTTTTCTTTAATGTGAAGGTATCTACACTTTTGCAACCCACTATAAAGTGTTTTAGTACATATAAATATGTGTTTTTAAACTAATCATTTTGTTTTTCATCACTTTTGTCGACTCTGTTGCATTTAAAGAGCTCTGTAAATGAATTGGATCGGAAATATGTTTGGATTATAAGATTCCAAAAATGGAAGGAAGGAAATTTCTTTCATAAATTTGCAAAAATCATATAGAATATGTTTTCTTCTGTGTTTGTTCTCCGTCTGTAAACATCTAAAATAAAGCTGTAAAACACGTCAGCCATTTGATTAGTTTACACGGAGTGAAACTGGCATGTTATCTCCCTCTGCCAAGCAGCAGTTACTGGGAAAAGTCTTAATGCTTCTGGTAAACAGCTGATTAGCTCAAAGAACAAGAAGCTCTGTCGTCAGAAAATAATCGTTTAATTTAGTTTGTGTGGAACATTTTAGGACTTAGTGGGGAATAAAATCACATTCTTTGTTCATTTATCTGAGTGTGATCCATAATTTACAACACAGACTGTGAAATACCAGAGCTTTTCGTTTCACTTTATAAATGTGAGTTTAAATATGTCTTTTTATAGTAATTATCTGACATTAAAACATCAAAAATAAACATACCTATCACGCAAAATGGTCTCTCTTCTTTTTTTTCTGACAATTATTCACTTCCTATCTTCAGGTTGGGGGAGGGGAGTTTAAAGCCTTCTCTGTTAGTGGTTTTTTGTTTTCAAAAACAGGAGCTTTCTTGTGACTTTTGAGTTACACAACAGCATAGCCATGCACCACAAACACCTGAGTGAATATGTGGGGATTTTACAGATTTCATAGACGATTACTGATGTCAGAGGAGAATGAGCAGACTGGTTGGAGATGATGGAACGTCTACAGCAAGTCAGAAAAGCTCTCGTTCAGAGACTGATGCATCGTTTGACTTGTTCAGATGACAAAAATCTTCTTTAAAACCAAAATTTTCTGTAAAAATCAAGCGGCTAAATATAGACCGATACATCAGCCGGCCGATATTTTGGGCTTTCTCATGTAACGCAGACTAAGCCGAGCTGTTTCCATCCTTTCTTGGATCCTAGTTCAGAGCTGGAGCCTCTCTCAGCTATCAGAGAGCAGCTGGGTACACCCTGTACAGGAGGCCAGTCATCCCTGGGGGGGGCACGCATCCAGCCCTGAGGCATGCACGCTCACCGTCACCTGGCAGAAGTGAGTTTGGACTGGAGGAGGAAACCGGAGCGACTGGAGTAAACTTACACAGATACACGGAAAACACGAGACGGCGGAGTATTAATGATGTACCAGCACGCTGCAAATGAGGCGCTGCGTGGTTATAAACCTGAAAATAATCATGTTTATGACTATTATTTTTATTATTATTATTATATTTATTCTATTCTGTTCTATTCTATTCTGTTCTATTCTATTCTGTTCTTTTCTTTTCTTTTCTATTCTATTCTATTCTATTCTATTCTATTCTATTCTATTCTATTCTATTCTATTCTATTCTATTCTATTCTATTTTATTCTATTCTATTCTATTCTGTTCTGCTTTGTTCTGTTCTGTTCTATTCTATTCTGTTCTATTCTTTTCTATTCTGTTCTTTTCTTTTTCTATTCTATTCTATTCTATTCTGTTCTGTTTTATTCTATTCTGTTCTGTTCTATTCTATTTTATTCTTTTCTATTCTATTCTATTCTGTTCTGCTTTGTTCTGTTCTGTTCTATTCTATTGCATTCTATTCTGTTTTATTCTATTCTGTTCTATTCTGTTCTGTTCTATTCTGTTTTATTTTATTCTATTCTGTTCTGTTCTATTCTATTCTGTTTTATTCTATTCTTTTCTATTCTATTCTGTTCTATTCTATTCTGTTTTATTCTATTCTATTCTGTTCTATTCTTTTCTATTCTGTTCTATTCTTTTCTATTCTGTTCTGTTCTTTTCTATTCTATTCTATTCTATTCTATTCTATTCTATTCTATTCTATTCTATTCTATTCTATTCTATTCTATTTTGTTATATTCTGTTCTATTCTATTCTATTCTATTCTATTCTATTCTCTTCTATTTCTCTATTCTGTTCTATTCTATTCTGTTTTATTCTATTATATTCTGTTCTATTCTATTTTATTCTATTCTGTTCTATTCTATGCTGTTTTATTTTATTCTGTTCTGTTCTATTCTATTCTATTTTATTCTGTTCTATTCTATTCTGTTCTATTCTATTCTATTCTATTCTATTCTATTCTATTCTATTTTATTCTATTCTATTCCGTTCTATTCTATTCTATTATGTTCTATTCTATTCTACTCTTTTCTATTCTATTATATTCTGTTCTATTCTAATCTGTTTTATTCTATTCTATTCTGTTCTATTATGTTCTATTCTATTCTGTTCTATTCTATTCTATTCTATACAATTTTTTGGTTTTATTCTACTCAGTTCTATTCTATTCTGTTTTATTCTATTCTATTTTTTGGTTCTATTCTATTCTATTCTGTTCTATTCTATTCTATTTAATTATGTTCTTTTCTATTCTATTCTATTCTATTCTATTCTATTCTATTCTATTCTGTTCTATTCTGTTCTATTCTATTCTATTCTGTTTTGTTCTATTCTATTCTATTTTATTCTATGTTATTCTATTCTATTCTATTCTATTCCATTTTTTGTCTGTTCTATTCTATTCTATTCTATTCTATTCTATTCTATTCTATTCTATTTTGTTCTGTTCTATTCTATTCTTTTCTATTTGGTTCTATTCTGTTCTATTCTGTTTTATTCTATTCTATTGTGTTAAATTCTATTCTATTCTATTCTATTTTGTCCTACTCTATTCTATTCTATTTTGTTCTATTCTATTCTATTCTGTTTTATTCAATTCTATTTTGTTCTGTTTTATTCAATTTTATTCTGTTCTGTTCTATTCTATTCTATTTTATTTTATTTTGTTTTATTCTATTCTATTTTGTTCTGTTCTGTTCTGTTCTCTTCTATTTTGTTCTTTTTTGTTCTTTTCTTTTCTATTCTATTCTATTTTTTATTCAATTCTATTCTATTCTATTCTATTCTATTCTATTCTATTCTATTCTATTCTATTCTATTCTATTCTGTCCTGTTCTATTTTATTCTATTTTGTTCTATTCTAAGTCAGGATGAAAAAGACCAAGTGTATCAACACTATGGATTGGCTGATACAGATTTTTTAGGGACAATATCGATACCAATATTTTCCTCTCAGTCTCTGCAGATGGCCGATACCACGTGCCAATATTTGAGGCCAATACTGGATTTGACTCCCAAATTAATTTAATGAAGGACACAATGAAAAGTTATTTTACAACTCTTAATATAAAAAAAGAACAAAGTACTTCAAATAAATGTGTAAAAAAGAAACGGTGCACCCGTAAACAAATATTAAATAGAAACATTAAACTTGTAATAAATTCATATTTTAAAAAATTTGGCCGGTGCCGATCGGTCTATCCTTAATCAACAATACGATTGCTTTTTTTTCTTTTTAACCAAAAATATGTGTCCATAAGGACAAAGAATATTTTTCCATGTATTTGAGAATTGTGCCTTAATTAATTTAAAATGATCTAATTAATTAATTAATTAATTAGGACCAAGTCGGACCCTTTTTCCTCCAGAACTGCTTTAATTCCTGATGTCAAAGATCCAACCAGGTGTTGGAAACATCCTCAGAGGTTTTGCTCCACATTTACATGATAGCGTCACACAGTTGCTGCAGATCCATGATGAGAACCTCAGTGATGTCATGGTCATGTTGGAGATGATGTCATCTTTGTGACATCATCATCCTGCTGGAAGCAGCATCAGAAGATGCTCCACTGTGGTCATAAAGGGATGGACATGGCGATTAGATGCTGCTGTGTCATTGGCTGGTTATACAGTCGTCCTCAAACTCATTCATAACCGCCAATCGAAAATGGAAAAAAAAATCAGCTGTCAGTTAAAAACATTTAAATTAACAAAAGTAATAATAAATAAAAATTCTATTAAAATCATGACATTGATTTTAAATTGTGGTTCAACAGAAATATTCAAAACTACTAAACAAAAAATAAAACAAGTAAACAAACATAATGGGGCTCCGAAGCTAAAATTTTTTTTTTTTAATGATTATTCTCAACCAAAACTAAAATTCAATATTTTATTTCACTAAATGATATTTTTATAAATTTTTATGTAATATCAGTTTCTTTAGTTTTTTGTTATTTGAATCACTTTTGTACTATTATGTGTGTTAAGTGGAACAGCTGGAGCCGATAAATCAGACATGAGTGGATATTTTATCTTGTGCATTTGATTATTTCTGCTGAAATGAAGTCTTGGCCTTGACACTGATAAAGCTTTTTATAGTCCAGTTAAAGCATTGACTCATTTAGATGCAAACACGAGCCGGAATATTCCTTAGACAATCATCAGCTCCCAGTTTAAACTTTGCTCTTTATTCTACATTTCTTGAACTCTGCGTTTTATGGACTGGTTTGTTATCTCTTCCTCTGTTGCCTCTACTGTAAAACAGTTTGTGTATCTGTCAGTTACTGTACAGAGCTGTGTAAATACACTTCATCTGACGAATCACAATGAATGACTGATGCAGCATTTAAACATGTTTAGATGATAAAATCCTCCTTAAAACTAACATTTTCTATAAAAATCAAATGGCTGAAGACAGACTGATACATCAGCCAGCCGATATTTTCATTTTTTTTTCTGGTATCAGCCGATACATCAGGTGTGTTGGCCAATAATTTTCAGAATCTATATGTACACAGTCATCCTCAAAATTATTCTTACCCTCCAATTAAAGAAGGAAAAAGGAAAAAAAGTCGTCTGTCAGTGAAATAAGATGAAACTGACAAAAGTGAGAATGAATGAAAATTCTATGGAAATTATGACATTTATTTTGAATTGTGGTTTGAAATAAATATTAATTACAAACAAAAAATAAACCTAGTAAACAAGCATGATTTTGTTGAGCAACACTTTGAGACAATCACTGCAATCAGGTGATTTCTGTAACGTCCAATCAGACGCCTGCACCTGCTGACAGACAGGTATGTATGGTAAAAGGTGCTCTTATAAATGACAGTTTTTAAAAAAATTATTTCCAACCAAAATCCAAAAGTAATCTTTTATTTCACTAAATTATAATTTTTTAAATTTTTATTGTTAGTTTATCTAGTTTCTTGTTACTTGAATTACTATTGTGAATTTAGCATTTTCTTTAATTGTATGTATGAATTTTGAGGACAGCTGCATATACAGTTGTGTGAAACAGTGTTTCCTCCTTCCTGATTTCTTTTTCTTGTTTTGCATGTTTGTCACACTTAAATGTTTCGGATCATCAAAAAAATGTAAATGTGAGACAAAGATAACACAAGTAAACACAAAATGCAGTTTTTTAAATAAAGATAATTATTAGTAAGGGGGTAAAAATCCAAACCTCCATGTCCCTGTGTGAAAAAGTTCCCCTAAACCTAATAACTGGTTGTTCCACCTTAGCAGCAACAACTGCATCAAGCGTTTGTGATAACTGGCAGTGAGTCTTCTGCAGCGCTGTGGAGGAATTTTGTTCCACTCATCTTTGCAGAATTGTTGTAATTCAGCCACATTGGAGGCTTTTCCAGCATGAACCGCCTTTTTAAGGTCATGCCACAGCATCTCAATGGGATTCAGGTGGGGACTTTGACTAGGCCACTCCAAAGTCTTCATGTTGTTGTTCTTAAGCCATTCAGAGGTGGACTTGCTGGTGTGTTCTGGATCATTGTTCTGCTGCAGAACCCAAGTGCGCTTCAGCTTGAGGTCACCAACAGATGGCCGGACGTTCTCCTTCAGGATTTTTTGGTAGAAGCAGAATTCATGGTTCCATTTACCACAGCAAGTCTTCCAGGTCCTGAAGCAGCAAAACAGCCCCAGACCATCACACTACCACCACCATGTTTTACTGTTGCTATGATGTTCCTTTTCTGAAATGCCGTGTTACTTTTACGCCAGATGTAATGGGACCTCCACCTTCCAGAAAGTTCCACTTTTGTCTCGTCAGTCCACAGAGTATTTTCCCAAAAGTCTTGGGGATCATCAAGATGCTTTCTGGCTAAACTGAGACGAGCCTTTATGTTCTTTTTGCTCAGCAGTGGTTTTGGTCTTGGAACTCTGCCATGCAGCCATTTTTGCCCCCCAGCCTCTTTCTGATGGGGGAGTCATGAACACTGACCTTCATTGAGGCAAGTGAGGCCTGCAGTTCTTGGATGTTGTTCTGGGGTCTTTTGTGACCTCTTGGATGAGTCATCGCTGTGCTCTTGGGGTCATTTTGGTCGGCCGGCCCCTCCTGGGAAGGTTCACCACTGTTCCATGTTTTCACCATTTGTGGATAATGGTTCTCACTGTGGTTCTCTGGAGTCCCAAAGCTTTAGAAATGGCTTTGGAACCTTTTCCAGACTGATAGATCTCAATGACTTTGTTTCTCATTTGTTCCTGAATTTCTTTGGATGGCAGCATGATGTCTAGCTTTGGAGGATCTTTTGGTCTACTTCACTTAGTCAGGCAGGTCCTATTTAAGTGATTTCTGATGGAGAACAGGTGTGGCAGTAATCAGGCCTGGATGTGGATAGAGAAACTGAATTCAGCTTTCCAAAGATGATAAACCACAGTTAATTTATGTTTTAACAGGGGGGGCAATCACTTTTCCACACAGGACCATGGAGGCTTGGATGTTTTTCCCCCCTTACTAATAAAAATATTCATTTAAAAACTGCATTTTGTATTTTCTTGTGTTATCTTTGTCTAATTTTTAATTTGTTTGATCTGAAACGATAAGTGTGACAAACATGCAAAAAATAAGTAATTAGGAAGGAGGCAAACACTTTTTTTACACAAAAGTATGCATGTATATTATATATAATATATACACACACACACACACACAAAAAAAGGTACATATATTTATTACCAAGTGCAATGTTTTGATGTAATATGTTTACAAGTGCACCACCTTTTTTTATTTTCTATTTGAAGTGCTTTGTTTTTTATATTAAGAGTTGTAGAAGTAATTTCCATTGTATCCTTCATTATATTAATTTGGAAGTCAAATGCAATATCTGCCCCAAATATCAGCAGGTTGTATCAGCAGAGGAAAAAAAGTTGAACCTTACAAATGGGAAAAACTAATTAGCTCCAGTCCAGATTTAGTAACCGGTACGTTCACCTGAACGGTGACGTTACTCTGTTCTCTGCTGGTTAATGTTTAATTTTACTGGACAAGAAGATCTTCCATCTGCCGAGCAAACGCAACATTCAGCTCCTCGTCTGCTTGAATCCAAGCCAAAGAAAACCCCACACTCGGCACTGATGTGAACTTTGCATTTATTTGCATCAAACTGGTCCATAAAAATAATGCTATAACTCATTCTTTACAAAAGAAATTAATCTTGCATTAACAAAGTCATTTAGAGGCCCTTCTAGCATCGATTAAAGTGCATTGCATCGCTCTTCTTTTCAAAGCTCCTGCTTATAAATGTGATTTTCTGTGAATCCTTCCATTGAACCCTGAGGTGAACATTAAAGACATTAAACTTTAGAAAAAAAAAGTGTTGAAATACATCCAAACTTTACAATTAGGTGAATGTGTGAAGAACTTCAGTAGTTTTTAAAAAAAAGGAGCAAATCCGTTCAACATTTCACCATAATTAGTGTTTGACAGATGTTAAGGCAAGAAAACGCAAAATTTCAGACAACTCGACATTCAGAGTAAAATAAATACAGGATGGATGGAAATAATCAGTGAACGCATTCAGTCAGGACACCGGTGGAGAGCAAACTCTTGTGCAAAATGCTTTAAGCTTGGGAAACAATCATTTCTGTCTGGCAGAAGAGTTAAAGCACGCCGAGCCGAGCGAATTACCGCTACATCTGCCGAGTAAAACGAGCTCGGCTTCTCTGAACGTCAAACTGAAGAAAAAAAAAAGATGTTGCAAAAGACCTGAACGTTTAACTCCAAACAAAAACATACATTTGGTCCCGTTTCCATTCATTCGCTTTCATTTCAACCCAGTTTCTCTTAAAAACATAAATAGCAGCAACCTGAGCTCACAGAGTCCATATCCTCCTCCTCCTCAGCCTTCCTCCTCGTACGTCAGCTGACATTCACAGAATGAGACGGCTAAACGAACCCCCCGAGCGGCCCCGGGGATTCCTAACTCGTGTCCATGTATAGATGTGGAGGGAGGGGGGGGGCAGTCACGTTGAGGCCGCACGCCGGCGAGTTTCAGCGCGACGTCACGCCCAGCTGAGACTTCAGGTGCTCGTACACCACGTAGCTGATGCTGACGGCCGGGATGACCTTCAGGAAGTTGGGGGCCAGGCCTCTGTAGAGCCCCGTGGGGCCCTCGTTCTGCAGGATCTGCCTGAAGAGACCCGACATCGTCACCTGCTGGTTGCCCTCCACTGCAGCTGAAGAGAAGGAGCGAGATTAAGTTAAAATAGCAGCTTTTTTACATTTTAATCTCAGTGTTTTCCTGGATTAAAGTGGGACGTGTGCAGATGTGAAGGAGGGATGCACCATATAATCGCCTCCCTATCGGTATCGCCCTATATCGGCTTTAAAACTGAATATTGGACATTGGCCATCCCACCGATATTTAAACAACCAGGCCGCTGTTTTTAAAGTCTAAAAAAAACCCCCAAAACTACTTCTTCAAACTTTTTTTTACCGACTTTTGAAGACTATGGGTAGGAAAAAATATCAATACAGTGAAATATCGCACTATTTTTATATGCCAATATCATATTGACATTTAAAAACACGGTATTGATCCATTTATTAACAAAATATCGCATTACATTAATCTATTCCAAAATGTCGCAAGAATTCACAAAAATTTCGCAATGTTTTCATAAGCTGATATATAGACATTTAAAAAAAACCATTATCGATCTCTTTTACTCATGAAATATCGCAATATTTCATCGTTCCGTTCCAAAATCTTGCAAAAACTCACAAAAATTTTGCAATATTTTCATATGCCGATATATAGACATAAAAAAAAAACAGTATCGGTCTATTTAACTAACGAAATCTTGCGAGAATTAAAATATGAGAGTTTGTAACAGAACGATATCTTGCAAGATTTTGTAAATAAAATAAATAGGTACTGCATTTTTAAATATCATTTTCATATCGGCATTTGAAAATATCACGATATTTCAGCATATTGATATATTCCCCCGCCCCTATTTTACAAAACTGCTATTCGAAATGACTTTTCAGCTTTAATATCGGTATTGATATCGGTTATTGGCCACATGAGTTTTAAAATATCGGCATATCGGCCAAAATTCCAATATCGTGCATCCCTAATGTGAAGTTCCGCAGGCCTGAGGCCTCACCTTGTGCTTGCATGCGGGTCCGGACCAGAGCCAGAGGGTAGCTGGCGAGCTGACCGCAGGTGCTGGACACGGTGCCGCAGGCCAGCAGGACGACGACGCCCGGGTCCGAACTGTTGGTGCCGTACTGCTGCAGGTAGGTGTTTTTCAGTGTCTGCAGGAAGAAATCACAGGTTTAGGGGTTATTTTTGGTTCCATTTACAGACAAAAACATGTCAAAAGTCTTTTTAATAAAAGGAAATTAATCTTTAATACAGAAAATTTATAAAAATTTAAATTGTTTACAGGTTTAGGGTTTATCTTTGATACTTTTTAAAGTAAAAAAACATGTCAAAGGTCATTTTAAATGAAAGGAATCTTATCTTTAATATAAAAAATTCATTAAAAAATATTGATTACAGGTTTAGAGGTTATCATAGATACTTTTTAAAGTCAAAAACATGTCAAAGGTAATTTTAATAGAAGGAAAATCATCTTTAATGTAGAAAATTTATATTGACTACAGGTTTAAGAATTTTTTAAATACTTTTTCAGTCAAAAACACATGAAAAGTTGATTCTAAAAGTAGGTAAATTTATCTAATATAGAAAATTTATCTAAAAAAAATTACTGATTACAAGTTTAGGAATTATTTTTTTTATACTTTTTACGGTCAAAAACATGTGAAAAGTTTATTCTAAAAGTAGGAAAATTGATCTTATATAGAAAATGTTTCTTTTAAAAAATACTGATTACAGGTTTAGGGGATATTTTTGATCATTCTTAAAGTCAAAAACATGAAAAGCTCATTCTAATAGAAGGAAATTTATCTTTAATAAGAAAATTTATCTAAAAAAAAATATTGATTACCGGTTTAGGGATTGTTTTTGAAACTTTTAAAGTCAAAAACATGTAGAAGTTAATTTTGATAGAAGCAAAATGATCTTTTATATAGAATTTTTACATAAAGATTATATTGGTCCATAAATATTTGTATTAAGAGTTCCTATTCTCTATTAATATGTTGTTAAAATGAGGATACCATGCATTTTATATGTATATAATGTGATTAACTGAAATGGTGCTTTCAGAGGAGCCCACCTCGTACACGGCCAGGTCGATGCCTGCATACGGGATGATGCCCAGCATATTGGGGATGTAGCCTTTATAAAACGCCCCCAGTCCTTCCTGCTTGAGGATCCGCTTGGCGCAGTCCGAGATTCCAGCGTACTGACCCGTCTTCCTCAGAGCGAGACGTGTCTTCAGAACCTGGAAGCGGATTAAGACAAGTTTAAGTTTGTTAACGAGGCCTCTGAAGCTCTGACCTCTGCAGGAGGATGGAAATAAACAGATAATCACCTCCATGGGGTAGATGGCGCTCTGCGCGATCACGCCAGCCAAAGAGCCAGCTACAAAACGCTCCAAGATGCTCAGCGTCTCCTTATCGCTGCCGATCAGACGTTTAATCTGAGGATTGATTAAAGGAAGCTCGTTAGCGAGTGACATCGGGGACGCCGTGTTTCCGCTTCTATTCCAGGATGGCTCGTACCTGCTCGTAAGCCATGAACTTCAGGGCCGACTCGGGGGCGATTTTGATGACGTTCACGCCGTTGCCTCGCCACAACGACCTGGTGCCGCCTTCTTTGATCATCTGCATCAACCCGCTCATGATGCACATGTTGTTGGTTCGGGATCCGTGAACCTGAGAGGGGAGATGGAGCGAATAAACCGTCTGCATTTCAAAATCAGGAGCGGCGTCATGTAGGACACAAAAAAAGCCGGTCCAAGTTGGTCAGGGCTGTTTAACTTTAGGGGAAAAGGTCCTTATTCTTATTGATCGGGCACAAAGTCTGCGGCCACAGCTGACGTAGATCAGGGCCAATGCCAGATCACCGTGATAGATCTTAATCTCATCGATGACGATGAGTCCTAAAGCGGCCGAGGGCGTGTCTGCGGTTGTGAGCCGCCACTGGCTGATGCTGGAGCTGGACTCTGATCTCATTCATGACCCCCTTCTGTTAAACATTCATGTTTACAGCGCTTAGGTAACTGGCTCTGAAGCAACGCCTCGCTCACCTGCATCATGACTTTGAGGCGGTCCAGAGGGGCCGTGAAGGTCCTGGAAACGGCTCCAGCTCCTCCACCTGCAACCAGGTGCCTCCACCACATCCCAGTCTGCTTCTCCTCAGTGGTGAACTCGTCCGGTACCATCAGGTTCTCACCAACATCAAATATCTGCCAGGAAAACGCCTCGTTTTAGACTTGCACACTTTAAACACATCGTAAAGACATTAAAAGGCTCAAACTTCAGGTCAGGGTCGTTCAAGACTTTTTAAAGACCTTTTATAAATTAAATTTAAGATCAATGTGCATTACCAGAAACATTCAAATGTTTATTAATTTAGTAAAACAGGAAAAATTTCTTTGCATTAAAAAAAAAAAAGACTAAATCAGTTCAGTACTAAAATATTGATATTTAAAAACGTGATATTAAATGAAATCTCACAAGATCTCTTCGTTCTGTTATCAAATCTCATGATGTCACGAAAACCCGCAAGACTTTGTAAGTAAAATAGATCAATACCGCGTTTTTAAATATCAATATGATATTTGTGTCGGAAAATATCGCAATATTTCAACGTATCAATATTTTTTCCCCACCCCTGCCAACTGTACGGGGTAACTCGCCTCTAAATAAGAAGGGAAAGAGGTTTGGAAGCAGTTTTAGGTCTCCCTGTGAAGCAGCAGCTTTCTTTCCTCCAATCGCAACATCTCAGCGAGAAACACTTCTGCGTGCCCGATCTTAAAAATCCCAACTGTACAAGTTCGGGGTAAGCTGTCATGTTATTGGACTTATCGGAATACGCAAAATTTCCTGTTATTGGCCCGATGATTATCACGCATCCCTAGTTTTTGTCATTTTTGTTTATTTCAGTTAACAAAAATGTTTATTTCAGTTTGTTAGTTTTAGTTAACTCTAATAACCTCGTCTGCAGCAACGCTGAGGCTGTCAGCACACAAATAGGACATATTTTTCCAAGAAAAGCAGAAAAAAACTGTAAAATCAAGTCGAAAAAGTAGTTTTTGCGGCCGCTCGTGGCTGAAACTGGGCAGTTTCTTGCCTGTCGTTTTCTAGATTTGTAGTTTAATCATCAACTCTCCAAGAAAGAACCAACTTCTGATTGCGCCGTTTTATTCAGCGTAATCTACCAACGCTTGAGTAAAAATAAAAAATTCAGACTTGTCTAAATCAAATTTAAGACCTTGGATGAGAAGCTGACTAAGACCCTACAAGAACCCAGTGAGGTTTTTAATGATTCAGAAGCCTCCTAAACATCTAACAGGGTAAAATCTGCTTTAACTCAGATTTCTGGAAGTCTCTTTCATGCACGTGTTCAGTTTTGGAAACTTCTGGTAACTGCATGTGACTGTTCTCACGTTTAAGGGAGTTTGTTTTCACAGGCAGCGCAGCAGAGACCAAAACTTAACTAATTACAGCGGATCATCATGCCGACTGATACCGATATCCGTCCGGCTCCTTCAGCGAAGGACAGACTCCGTTTAACAATCTGGGTCAGATATATCATTTGATATCTTTTTAATCAATAATGTGCATCAACGGCCTCGTCCTGAATTATAACCACAGAGTCCGACACCATTCAACATCTGACTTTTTACTCCTGCAGCTCACGTTTCATCAGTAATTTGCAATTCGTGTGACCTCCCAGGGGTACAACCCCCCCTCTGCTTTATTTCTAGTTCAGCCTGCAGGACTGAAAATAACTCGGACACCCGAGGCCAGGCTGTCCTCCAGCTGGGGCCGAGCTACAAGTTTGCGCTGGTTCTGCCTGACTGTTGCTCTCATTTACATAACAGTCAGACAAATTGGAAAATCCCAGCTGAATAATCCTTCCTGAATGGGCCCCAATTCCTTTCATGGCCTAATAGAGCTTAATTGATGACGCACGGCCTCTTGCTGATGGAGCCTCAAGGACTTTGCTTCTTAACTGACCCGTTTTTTCCAGACAACAGGAAGGTGGCAAGGTGCAACACGCCGAGTCGCCTGATCAGTTTCTCTTTGAGTGATAACGCCATCGACTGGGTTGATACAGCTATCTGATGCTGGACTCTGCAGCTTGTTACATAAATTTTCAGATGTCCCATTTTCAGTTACCCAATTCTTTCCTTATCTAAATGCAATTAGTCAACTTCAGGTGAACTTCTTCCCTTTTAGGGCTGTAAAGGAGCAAAGAGAAGCAGCTTCAGAGCAGGAATGAGACTAACCGTGGAGTGTTTCCAGTACAGGATGATTTCAGGAATGTTCTCAGTCTTCTCCACCATGGGGTAGTTGCTCCAGTCTTTGCTGCTGATCGTTATCATGCCATTTTTATCCATGCTTTAGAGAAAAGAACAAAAAAAAAAGATATTTAGAGCCTCTTAATCTTAATTTAACAACGATAGTGGATGAGTGGTGGTGGGTTACCTTTTCAGGGCTTTTTCTGCATGTTGTGGGGAAATGTGCACACCGAGGTCACGAAGAGATTGCAAGAACTCCTTAGGATCAATGCGACCTTAAAAAAAATACAAGCAGTGAGTAACAAAAGCCTCCTAAAGACAGAAGCTAAAAAGATTCATCGCTCATACCTGCATTTTTCTTGTCAAGACTCTTCACGACAAGCTTCAGGTCTTTCTCATAGTCTTGTAGATAATGAACAAATTCTTCAAAGTCCAGCTGTCCGTCTGCATGGTTTTCCTCCCTGTTCACAGTTTTCTGCAAACACAGATAAAAAAAAAAAATATCCAGATCCCACAATTACTATTTACTGGAACAAATGCATTCATTAAAACAGTTCGAGGGGTCAAATCAGTTTAAACTTGACCACATTTTGTGGCCTTCACAGCAGTGATCTGATACACACTAATTTAATTGCTTATGAAACAAGTACAGCAAGTTCAAAATGTTCTCTATGTCTAAAATGATTAGTCATGTAATTGTAAACCAGCACTTGAATGCCACTGGAGATTTGGAGGGAAGACTTGATAGCATTTTATGACTCCCTGACCCATTCACCAAGCCCCCCAGCTCTCCTGCATGAGCTCAGTATCTCCTTGACGCTGGTGGCATTAGTACATAATACTCGCTCTATCTTTAACTTCAAGTGCAGGCTGACCTGTCAACCGTTTTAATCCCGTCTGGTTTCAGACCTGCTGAGCTAAAACAGGGACGGGGACATTGGCAGTACTCCAGTCTGCTGGGCTAACACCGATACCTGACCTGCAGGCCTCGCTGCAGGCATATGACAATCATACAGTAATGATACCCTGCAGGACATTCTTGTTAAAACCTGCAGCACATATGCACAAATCTGACGTGTCACCACAGTTTAAAGCACCACATCCGTGTGCCGTGGGAAAAGAGGCCATTATGCGAGGATTAGAAACTAAAGTTGCAAACTCCTAGTCATCCTGAAACTGAAACCCTAGTTGCAACCGCTTCATTAACAGCAGCTTATTCATTTTATTTTGCAGCATTCACACCAAAATAAAGTAATTAAAGAAAAACTAAACTCACACCTAAACGGTTGCAGGAGCATGAGTGAAGAGTTTGCAACTTTAATAATTTCAGTAAAACGGCTTTGCACACTGAATTAAACATGCATTACGTCTGAAAATTATATTTTAGTCTAGAAATGGGTCAAAACATAAAAACAGTTGATGCAGGAAAACTTTTTGATCCACTATTGCAGCGGTCCACAAATTCCTTTTTAGGGTGGAATTTCCATGTGGCTTGAATGAACCGTTTACGCAAACGCGCCCAGTTTCATAACCTTCACAAAACTACGCTTTTACCCATATGAAGTGGAAATAAAAATATAAATAACAATAATATACATTTTTTATAGTTATTAAAAGGATATAAAACGTATTTTTAAAAAGTCTGTCACTGCGAATTTTCTAGAAACCGGTCTTTTCTCAGTTGCGGCCTAGTCGTAAAGGCTTTTACAACCCGGGGCTATTTCCGCCCGCCTAACGCCGGAATGAAAGGATTGCGACGTTAAAAAAGTAGGTAATTAAGTAAGAAGTTGGGTATGATGCACTTTAAGACGTTTTAAAAAATATATTGTGGCAAAAAAAGGAGTGTTTCTTACCTTTCGCCATTTCTGGTAAGTTGTAAACTCCTGGGATGGGAGGAACACGCTAAGTTGGTTAAACACAGACTTCAGCTCCGACGGTAGTCCGTTAGACTCAAAATATTCCACTTCAATCGGGTCCGAGTTGGAAACGGGCACGAAAAGGCACAGACCGAGCATGTTTACGGTTAACTTAAAAGAAACTACAATAAATAAATAAATACGACAGAAAGGTGCGCACCCTTCACGGGATTTAACTGAAATGCCGGTAAGGAGGAACCGGCTTCTGAAAAATGTATTTAAGGTCACGCCTCTTCTTGGAATCGCTCTGCGTAATTAGCTATTGGATTAGTAGTAGTGACGACATTTTACTACGGACCAATCACGGAGGCCGCCCATTGACGGGCTCGGCTACGTGCATAAAGACAAGGAGGGGGAAATGTGAACCAATCACGTTGCTCGTTTCTTTTCCAGCGCGTGAAACTATGGACCAATGACGTATGTTTTATCATTCCAGACGGTAGCAGACAGAAGCACATTAGGCTAAATAAACTAAATAAATAATTAAACACGATGACTTAATTCTTCATATAAAATAAAGAATTCACTGCTATTGTTGGAGATAATTACTAATAGTAAAGTCTAAAACTAAATTATATTTGTTTAAACTTATTTTAAAGTGATTTAAAGTGATCAATATTTGCCTTTTTATATGTTAGATACACAAAAGCTGTGTGCAATTTTTGTTTAACATTGTTAAAGTTAACAGAAAATCCTCATTTATAAAAATCTATTTTCATTTGTGAATGCATTTTAACACTGATGTGTCATTTTAAATTGCCAAAGGTTGCAGTTTGACTGACTGAAAATAGGATATTAGCAGCAAAAAGTTGATAAAACTCGAGCTGCAACAATATTCTGCACACTGCTGTTACTCAAAATCATAAATTTCACTGCAGAAAGAGAGCAGATACTTCCAAACCCATGCTGTGAATACCTTTATTTTATTTATTTATTTTTTTTTCTTATGAGAGTTTGGTGCAGATAGAAGGTAGACTGAGCACAGAAAACTGCAAAGTTCATGTTTTCTCATGTTTTTCTGCTCCTCATTACAACCTCAGAGGCCAACAGGCTTGGCTGATGAGGCCCGATGGAAATAAACCGTCTCAAGGGTGACGCCAAGAGCCAAACATGTTGAGCAATTGCCAGCAGAGGCCAAGAGGTGGGTCGGTCAGCTGACCCGGTCTGACTTTACAACACACACACACATAAACAGTCTTTTGCACGTCATAAAAGGAGCTTTAAGCATTAACGTGGACTCTTGCAGATGTCTGCTTCTCCTGTGTGTGAACTAAATCTGATTTTAACCTGTTTCAGTGTTAATTTCAACGCAGTCTTCCAGCAGGAATCGGAGTTTAGTCTTTTTGTTGTTTCAGCTCCGAACTAATCTGTCTGGAAAGGAACTTGAACCCCTGATAACCTTCTTCAGCGTTTTTCTTAACTTTCAAAAACTTCCTTTTAGTTTTGAAGTAGTTTGGGTTCATAAATAGTTTTTAGTGCATGCTAAAAGCATGAAGTCATCTTTTTAGTTACATTTTTACAATTCATTCTCTATCCCATTGGGATGTTCAATGTGTCTCTCTTTTTTTTTTACCGATATCCGATATACCAATACTGTCCAACTCTTAATTTCAGATATCCGATATCAACCGATACCGATCTGTACTAATGCTAACAGATAGGGATGTCTGATATTATCGGCCTACCGATATTATCAGCCGATATTGGCATTGAAATGTGATATGAAACATCAGTATCGGATTTTTGGGCCGATATTTTGAAAAATTAAATCTTGCAAGATTTCGTTAATAAAAACTTGTGAGATTTTGTTACAGAGCAACGAAATCTCGCGAGATCTTGTTCTGTTAGCAGCGATCCATCATGTAATACCTGCTAGTATCTGATATATAGTAGTATCTAATACCTGCTAGTATCTGATATATGGTAGTATCTGATACCTGCTAGTATCTGATATATGGTAGTATCTGATACCTGCTAGTATCTGATATATAGTAGTATCTAATACCTGCTAGTATCTGATATATGGTAGTATCACCTGCTAATATCTGATATATAGTAGTATCTAATACCTGCTAGTATCTGATATATGGTAGTATCTAATACCTGCAAATATCTGATATATGGTAGTATCTAATACCTGCTAGTATCTGATATATAGTAGTATCTAATACCTGCTAGTATCTGATATATGGTAGTATCTAATACCTGCAAATATCTGATATATGGTAGTATCTAATACCTGCTAGTATCTGATATATAGTAGTATCTAATACCTGTTAGTATCTGATATATGGTAGTATCTAATACCTGCAAATATCTGATATATGGTAGTATCTAATACCTGCTAGTATCTGATATATGGTAGTATCACCTGCTAATATCTGATATATAGTAGTATCTAATACCTGCTAGTATCTGATATATGGTAGTATCTAATACCTGCTAATATCTGATATATAGTAGTATCTAATACCTGCTAGTATCTGATATATGGTAGTATCTAATACCTGCTAGTATCTGATATATAGTAGTATCTAATACCTGCTAGTATCTGATATATGGTAGTATCACCTGCTAATATCTGATATATAGTAGTATCTAATACCTGCTAGTATCTGATATATGGTAGTATCTAATACCTGCAAATATCTGATATATGGTAGTATCTAATACCTGCTAGTATCTGATATATAGTAGTATCTAATACCTGCTAGTATCTGATATATAGTAGTATCTAATACCTGCTAGTATCTGATATATAGTAGTATCTAATACCTGCTAGTATCTGATATATGGTAGTATCTAATACCTGCTAGTATCTGATATATAGTAGTATCTAATACCTGCTAGTATCTGATATATAGTAGTATCTAATACCTGCTAGTATCTGATATATGGTAGTATCTAATACCTGCTAGTATCTGATATATGGTAGTATCTAATACCTGCTAGTATCTGATATATAGTAGTATCTAATACCTGCTAGCATCTGATATATAGTAGTATCTAATACCTGCTAGTATCTGATACATTGATAGTAGTATCTAATACCTGCTAGTATCTGATATATGGCAGCCAGATGTCTAAAATGAACTCCTCTGGCTGAGTTAAGGATATTTTGGGATATTTTGGGATCTTTGCTCTTGGAGCAGAATATAGTTTTATTTCTCAGGATATGACAGATACAACCTCACAGTCTGCATATATCGGTATCGGTTGATATTTGAATTTTAGAGTTTGACAATATCGGTATATCGGATATTGGTAAAAAAAAAAAAAAAAAAGCAAAAAAAAAAAGCCTTTATCGAACATCCCTACTAATAGAACAAGATTTTTTTTTAAAATCTCGCATGATCTCAGTGTTCAGTAACAAATATCGCAAGATTTCGTTGGCAGAAATATCAGTGTGATAAAAAAAAAGATGTTTTCTAATATCACATTTGAATGCCAATATAATAACAGTAGGCCAATAATATCGAACATCTGGGATTTTTCATACTGAACTGATGCATTTTCTTCCCTCATGTGACATTTAATGTGTTGGAATCCGGTAAAAATGTAAAATGTGACTATTTTTCTCCCAAATGAAAATGCTGACAATAAAAGATTAAAAAAAAAAATTAAACTGTAGTGACAGTGAGATTGAAAAATGTTATTTTAAAGAAAGGGAAAAATCTTAAAATGTTAACCTACTTAAAAAAAATATATACAAAAGCAATCAAATCAACTTTGCTGCTGATCTTAAACAAATTAAGACTCTGATTGGCTCTAAACACTAAATTCACAATAGTAATTCAAATAAGAAGAAACTAAATAAACTAATAATAAATTAAAATTTACAAAACTATAATTTAGTGAAATAGGTCATTGTGTTTGAATTGTGGTTGAAAATAATTATTAAAAAATTTAAAAAAAATATATATATATTATTATTTTGAACAAACTGGAATTTAAATGGTTGAAATGACTGAATATCATGTACTTTTGAGCAGGTCTGCAGTATTTGAAGGTGTGAGCAGAAACAGATACTGATTTTTATAGCAGTTTTTATGTGTGGACATTTTGTTGCCCACAAAGGTCACCAGGAGGTTTGTGAGTGACAGGCGGGTACAAGGACTACGACTGTTGACAAATAAATTTACTATCTTTAGCACTTCCATATTTGCGTTGCATAATACAGTACATCCACTCCACGATAAATCAGTGCTCCTCGAGTAAAGAAACACTCGTCCAGGCCAGATTATGATGATCTTTCACTGCGCCAACATTCACAGAATGACTGAGTGATCAAACCGTCCTCTGCAGCTTCGCCTCCAAAGGTTTTGGACCCAGAGACCTTTGAAAGTGCAGCAGGTGGAGTCACGGAGACTTTATGTCCATTTCCAGATATAAAGCTACAGAACAATGAAACTTTTCTCTATTTTCTCCATTACTGATCATAAAGTTGATCACCCTTATAAACAGAGATGCAAATATCGGCTCTAATACTTAAATATCGGATGAATTGTCCGATTGGATCAGAGAAATCCTGGATTGGTTCATCTCTACTTATAAATCCTCGTAATGACAATCTACCTGAAATATGTTGACTTATGTTTGACAACCATTTGTAAGCAGTGATGCAGGATGTGAGAATTTTCAACCGATACCAATAACCGATAATTTTCTGCCACTCATGGCCGATACCAATACCGATATTAAAGCTGAAAATGATGTAATATTCCTTCCTCAAGCAAAATAAGAAAAATACTTCTGCTGCATCTGCTGCAGTAGTTGCTGAAGACGTGATAATGTTGCACGGTGGGCGTGGCCTAATGTTGTTCCCATGATATATGGATTAAAGAAAAAAACAAAAGAACAGCATTCTGCTGGTTTGGTACCAAACGGCACCAATTATGTATTGATTAATTATATTAATAGCTGTTTTATTTACCATTTGATATTTCTGTATTTCTTTATTTCAGGAGCCTTTTAAGATCTGGCTCGAGGCAGCAGATGAAAACTAGAATTTTGACTAAATCTGGCATATTTAAAAGGTTTTTTAATTTAAAAAAGAAAGAAATTTAATTTAAAAAATTTAAAAAACAACAAAAAAGATTTTTATTTGTTTTTTCTATGCTCTCTGCCTATCAAATCGAAAAAAAAATTAAAAGATATTGGCCAGTATCAGCATAATATCAATATTGATATTGATACTGATATTCCATTGTCAAGCCAATATCGGCCGATACTGATATTGGGCTGATAATATTGTGCATCACTACTCCTTAGGGGGAAAATAAATCTAGAAGTTGATGCAGAAACAGATTAAAAAGTATTTTGAAAAAAGCCAAAAAAAAGGACAAAATATTAGCAGAAGGTTCTGCGATCAGCAGAGTAACTGGTGACAGGTGAGGGTGTCATGATTAGGTATAAAAGAAGCATCCACCATTGCAGGCTCACCCTTTTGTGCTAAACTCATCAATTAAGTTTGATAAATATTATTCAATAAAAACATCTAAGCTCTGAATTAATTGACACTATTTTGGGGAAACAATCCGGATCATAAATTAGATTAAACACGTTTTATTTTTCATTTTTGTTTTAAATAAACATTATCTGAACATTTTCTTCTCTAACAAAGTGACAAAGTAAATTTGCTCTGAGCTCACTGGAAATGACAAAGTTCAAACTTTACCTCAGTAAATTTCCTTTTACTTCACCTAAATGTTTAAATTAAATCACCTTGATTTCTTTGTTCTGCCCCCAAATTTTAATTTTTCATTCTACGCTTAAATTCTTAGTTTTAGTTTAGTTTTCATATTTTTTTTTTTTTTTTTTTTTTTTTTTTGTAAATTATAGGTATTTGGTGTGACATTCAAAATCATCAGAAAGTCACAAGTAAAACGGGTAGAGAAAAGTAAACAGATTAAATAGAAACAGATTTCATATCAACCCAAAAGGCTGATGTATTAAATACATTAACAAAGACTAAAATAAGGATGTTTTTGCAATAATTTTAGTTAGTTTTGGAAAGACACAACACATTGTCAGTTAGTTATTGTTTTTTAAAAATGGTCATTCTTATTTTATTTCAGTTAACTGACATGTTTTTTTTATTTTAGGTTTTGTTATTTCGTTAGTTTTAGTTAACTATAATAACCTTGGTTAGCAGGGGTTCATTTACAGCCCTACAGAGCAGGATACTAAGAAAAGATTCAGGGTCTCAGAGGGTGAAGACCAAGAGCAGAAACCACCTCAGCTCTGGCAGCGCTGCAGGAAAACCTCCCACAATGGGGGAGGGGGGGGGACCAAGGGGGGACCTTGAAACACCATTTTTACTCAACACAATCCACCTTTGATTCCAGAAATGTAGGGCAAGATAAATTTATTTAGATATCCCGTTTCATAAACAAGGCAGCCCGATGTGCTGAATGTGCCCCATATAACCTGAAACTGATTATGCAAGGGGGGGGGGGGCCGTAGATCAACTCTGCAGAGCAACAATGCCAAGTTCCCCGGAGACCAGCTGACCTCTGATGGACGGACAGAGGACATGTTCGTGTCCAGATGAGTGACATTTATGCCTGATTCTACGAACTGAAGAAGAGGAAGATCATCCAGAGCACATGTCAGTGCACGTATAACAGTCGTCCTCAAAATGATTCACACCTTCCCATTAAAGAAAAGGCTAAATTCACAAGTAATTCAAATAACAAGAAACTACTAATAAATAAAAATTTACAAAATTATAATTTAGTGAAATAAAATATTGCTTTTGAATTGTGGTTGGAAATAATAATTTAAAAAAATAAATGAATAAACAAAACATCCCAAACATTAGAGCTCCTTTCCCATGAAGATGGACCAACATTCACGGTGCAGACGTCTGATTGGACGTTACAGAAAACACCTGATTGCAGTGAGGAGCCCCATCATGCTTGTTTACTTGTTTATTTTTTGTGTGTTTGTTTTTCATATTTCTTCCAAACCACAATCAATGTCATGATTTTTATAGAATTTTTATTTATTATTATTTTTGTCAATTTCAACTTATTTCACTGTCAGCTGATTTTTTTTCCTTCTTTAATTGGAGGGTAGCAATTATTTTGAGGATGACTGTAGATAAGCTCAGATAATGAAAACATAAATAAATATTAGGAAAAAAAATATCGATACACTGAAATATCGCAATATTTTCATCTGCTGGTTCCATATCAATATCTAAAAACGTAGTATCGATCTATTTTACTAACACAATCTCGCAAGATTTCACGATTAAGTTGGTAAACTAGATCTTTTTAAATATCATTATGAAATCTGTATATGATAGTATCGTGATACTTCAGTGTATCGATTAGGGATGCACGATATAATAGGCCCCCTATCGGTATCGGCCTCTATCAGCCTCAGTATCCGACATTGGTCACCCCACTGATATTCAACCGATAGTCAACCGATATTTAACTGATTAGCCCACTGTTTTTAAAGTCTAACCCCCCCCCCCCCCAAACTTCTTCTTCTTCTTCAAAAACTTTTTTTTTTTTTTTTTTACTTTCAGACTTTTCTAAAGACTGGGGGCGGGAAAAATATTGATACACTGAAATACTGAAATATTTTCATATGCTGGTATCATATCGACATTTAAAAACGCGGTGCCGATCTATTTTACTAATGAAATCTCACGATATTTCATCGTTCTGTTGCGAAATCTCACGAGAATTCACAAAAATTTCACAATTTTTTCATATACCGATATTGTATTGACATTTAAAAACGCAGTATCATAAAAACATTCAATATGAAACATCATTAGTTGTACTTATGTTTTAAAAATTTATATAAACCTGTACTGCTCAAAAATGATGATGCATTAAAATCTGTGCTGTTAAAGTTTATTTAAAGCTCTCATATCTTCCCCCAAACCTCCATTTCTTTACGCTACTTCATATATTTTCATGCTTTTCTTAAAATGTGTTTCTATTATGATGAAATGGCATAAAAATGTTAATAATTGTTTATGAAATAAATGTTTTTTATTTACGTTTATTAGATATGCTTGATATTACCACTCTGATATTTGTGATGGGTGATGTTACTTTTAAAAGTGAATATTGATATCAACCGGATATCAGTATCAGCTGATTTAACACTAAATATTGATATTGGTTCAATGTTGACCCGATATCGACCCCATATTGAACCGATATCGGATGATATTTTTTATAATTATTTATCTGATAAAGTCAGAGCTTTAGTCTAATGTCCAAATGTTCCGTCGCTAAACAAGATCTTAATGAGGAGATGCAGAAATATCGCATTGTAAATAAAACCGTTATCAAGATAATTAGTCAATATATATCATACGCTGTTTGGTGGTGAACCTGCAGAATGCTGTTTTGTTTGTTTGTTTTCTTTTTCTTATTAAATCTGTAAAAAAAAAAAAGATGACAATAACAGACATATGAAATTTAAACTTGGTTCTTTCCTCACAGACAGAACTTTCTCCGGTTCACTTGGGTCAGTTTTCTTCATCATCTGCCTCACTTAAGTGTGGGATCCCGCAGGATTCAATTCTGGGTCCTCCACTGTTTTCTCTGTACCTGCTTCCACTAGGGTTCATCTTTAGGAAACATGGAATCTCATTTCATTGTTTTGCAGATGATGTACAAATATACGAGCCCATAGGGGATTATTACGCTTACCGGAAGTTCCCGGATTTTGGACACTTCCTCTTCCGGGCCATGTTAACGACAGCCGTTCCTGCTCTGTTATACTGTTTAAATCGGATAAACTCCAAACATACTTAAGTTTTCATTCTAGACTGAAGTGATACTAAGGATCAGAAGCTGGATCAAAGCGATCGATTCGCCGCGGTGAAGGGCCGAACTTTATAATAAAACACGTTTGTTTGTCGCCGGTGGGGCACAACACCGGCACTTCACAGCATGCTAGCATTAGCCAGCTAGCGTTTACTGATGTGCTTAACATCGTGCGTCTTAAAACACACAAACATCTGAAAATCGGGTCTGTACCCCCCCGTTTCCAGTGGAACAACTGGGGACTGCCAAGAAAGGAGACGCTTTCAGATGCTTGTGTGTTTTCAGCCGCACAAAGTTAGGCACGTCATCGAGCTGGCTAATGCTAACCTGCTAACACGACTGCGCAGTCTGCCGGCCACAAACAAACGTGTGTCGTTTTATTATAAAGTTCGGTCCTTCACCGCGGCGAATCGGTCGTTTTGATCCACTTCTTCCTCAGCATCACTTCAGTCTGGAATGAAAACTTGGCATTGGCGTTTATCCGATTAA
Organism: Atherinomorus stipes; assembly: GCA_023101725.1. Classification (NCBI taxonomy): domain Eukaryota; kingdom Metazoa; phylum Chordata; class Actinopteri; order Atheriniformes; family Atherinidae; genus Atherinomorus; species Atherinomorus stipes. The sequence goes on along the minus strand of JALJCO010011131.1, from coordinate 37,139 downwards.
CAAAGTTTAACAGAGTAGTAGCTGGCGGACTACTGTTAGCAGGTTAGCATTAGCCAGCTTGATAACGTGCCTAACTTTGTGCGGCTGAAAACACACAAGCATCTGAAAGCGTCTCCTTTCTTGGCAGTCCCCAGTTGTTCCACTGGAAACGGGGGGGTACAGACCCGATTTTCAGATGTTTGTGTGTTTTAAGACGCACAATGTTAAGCACGTCAGTAAACGCTAGCTGGCTAATGCTAGCATGCTGTGAAGTGCCGGTGTTGTGCCCCACCAGCGACAAACAAACGTGTGTTTTATTATAAAGTTCGGTCCTTCACCGCGGCGAATCGATCGCTTTGATCCGCTTCTTCCTTAGTATCACTTCGGTCTGGAATCCGTGAAAATTTCAGTAGGGTTGGCGTTTATTCACGTTATCTACGAAGTAAAGCAGGGACAATGAACTGAACCGGAAGTGGGCCGTCTAACTGTTTAAAACCGGAAGTTCGGAACACGGAAGCGTGATAATCCCCTATTAAGAAGAACTGCCAGAACTCCATTTAGTGTCTCTTAAGGGGAAATGAAAGTAGAGCATGTCGTTTTCTTGGGGCGTGGCCTGGGCTGGCTCGCCCCCCCCCCTCCCTCCCCCTTTATTCCTCTTCTCCTTCCTTTTTCTCCTCTTTTTTTCTTGTTTTCTACTCCCCTCTTTTTTTTTTGATTATTTTGCCTTTTTCTTTTCTCTCTTCCCCCTCTCCCTCCTTCTTTCCTTTTTTTTCTTTTCTTTTTCCCTTTTCCTAGTTTAAATAAAAATTTCTCCAATTCTTCCAAAAAAAAAAAAAAAAAAAAAAAAAAAAAAAAATTGGATCGACACTAGGCCACGCCCACCATGCAACATTATGACGTCTACGATAACTACGGATCTACAGCAGAATTATTTTTCTAATTTTCCACAAGGAATGAATATTACATCATTTTCAGCTTCAATATTGGTATCAGTATTGGACACGAGAAGCAGAAAATTATCGGTTATTGGTATCGGTTGAAATTTTCCATATTGTGCGTTATTGTTTATTGTTTTAACTGTTTGTATCCTTTGAACTTGTACCGCTTTAAAAAAAAAAAAAAAAAAAGTAGTTCATTCTGTAAAGTGACACTGGATTTTGTAAAGGACACTTTAAGATATTATTATTATTATTATTAACAAGAACAATAATAATCCTGCGCGTTCACAGTGTGCATCTCACTGTCTAACATGATTATAAACAATCAAAACTCTTTCTAAACCTGCTTTTCTTTGCTGTGACCGTTAATTTCAGCCATCTGTCCCATAGTAACAACAATAAAATGTAAAATTTGTCTGTGAAATCTGACGCTCGTTACGTCTCCAGGTAAATTTCAGCGTGAGCTGCACAAACATGTTGTTGTTGCTGGATGCTTTGCGTCACCACTGAGGCTAAATGTTTGCGACGAGGAGCACTTTAACCTGCAGGATCGGACAAACAGCAGTAAAACAGGTGAGAGGTGAGGCTGGGGCACAGAAACATCCCATAATAATCTACCGCTGATACTATTGTTGTCTTCCTGGGAAAAAGTTGTATAATGTGACTTTGTCCAGGTGTTGTGATGATGCAGGATATTTACTCCCGTGTTGCAAACAGGAAACTCTCATTCATAAACAGGTTATTCCGAAATAGTTTGTATGTTTTCTGTTTTATATGGAAGCAGAAAATGCAGAAATATTTGATTTAAACATAAAACTAATAAAAGTGGAAAAATCTGCATATTTTAAACAATAAAAGATAAATAAAACAATATACTTTCATTAATTAATTTATCTAAATTACATTAGATGAATTAATTCTTAAATCAAAGCTGAAAACCCACTTTTTTAGATTAGTATTTAAGTCTGGCTAGTTTTGTTCTGGGTACAATCTTTATTTATTTATCCATTTTTTTGTGTATTTATTTATCTATTATTTGTTTATTTAGTTTTATGCGCTTTGGAAAGGCTCTTAATACCATTTTCCAGTTGTTTTCTTATGTATATATATTTTTTATTATCATTATTTTGTGTATTTGTGCATTTGTGTACTTTTTATGGCTTAATTGTGAAACATTTTGTGCACCATTTGGTCATTGTAAAGGGCTATATGAATTCAATTTGACTGATGGATTGATTTATCTGTTATTGGCACAGACCATAATGTCTTTGCAGAAATAAAAACTCAGATTTATTTTTATAAAATCATCATTAGAGACTTTAACAAGACTCGGCTTAAGCTTTCACTAAAGCTGCCACATTACAAGAAACAAACAAACAAACATAATAAAAATGCAATCAAATCAAAACAAAAATATCAGAGAAAAACTGAGCGCATTATTTATTTCTATTTCACTTTAAATACCAAATTTCCTTACATATAAACCCAAATGAAATTGTACTTTCTGCCACTTTTATTCTTATTCTTATTTGTATTTTTATTTTTATTCTTATTCTTGTTTTTATTTTTGTTTTTATTTTTGTTTTTATTTTTATTCTTATTTTAATTTTTATTCTTATTTTTATGCTTATTTTTATTTTTATTCATATTCTTGTTCTTATTTTTGTTTTTATTTTTATTCTTATTTTCATTTTCATTTTTATTCTTATTTTTATTCTTATTTTTTTTTTTCTTTTTTTTATTCTTTTTCTTATTTTTATGCTTATTTTTATTCTTATTTTTTTATGCTTTTTGTTATTTTTATGCTTATTTTTAATTCTTATTCTTATTCTTCATACTGAGTTATTTTTCTTGCAGCTCTCTGCTGCTCTCTGTTGGTGAAATATGGTACGAACATCACTATCAATCTTACAGTTGTGCTTCAAAGTTTATCCCCTCCTGGAAAATTATAAATTCACTACAGTAATTCAAATAACAAGAAACTAAAAAAAAAGAAAATAGAAATGAAAAATGTACTAAATTGTAATTTCGTAAAATAAAATGTTGATTTTGAATTGTGATTTTGAAAATTATTTTAAAAACAAACAAAACTGTCCCAGACACATCCTGGCTCCTCGCCCCGTCATGCTTATTTACATGTTTTATTTTTTGTTTGTTTTTAACATTTCTGTTGAGCCACAATTCAAAATCCATTTTTAGTGACACAATGACAAACTGTACGTCTCGTTCCTCATCTAAAGCCTTTTTTAAACCTCATTCGAAGATCTGACATACATCAGATTTTGTTTTTTCTTTTTAAAAATGTTTCCTTGACACATAAAACCTATAAAAAGTATGTCTGTAAATGTGGTTCTTTGTTAATATTACATAAGCACAAGTACAAATGTGTTTTCAGAGAAAAACCAGCAAACACTGGAGGCTAATTTAAAGGGTCACAAGGGGTTGGGCCATGGGGGGGGGTTTCTTCTTTTTTTTTTTTTTTTTTTTTTTTTCTTTTATGGTTTTTTTTTAGAGTTTTTTTTTTTTCTTTTCTTTTTTCCTTTGATATTATTTTTTTTTTTTTTTTTTCTCCTCTCTTTTCCCCCTCCCTTTCGAGAGATATATTTTTTATCTTCTCCCCGTTATTTTTTTTCTTTTTTTCATTTAAATTTTTTTTTTTAAAATCTGTGATCTTTTTTTTGAAGTCAAACACATCAAAGACATCCATGCAGAAGAGCATTAAACAGCTTCTAGAACAAATATGTTACTGTGAGTTTTGCATTACTAATCTTTTAACATTTATTAAATATATAAATATGATACAAGGTTCCATGATTAGTTCTCACCGAGACCCAAATTATGTTCATGTTGTGAAGTCAAAATAATAAAAAAGTAATGATAATAATCCATTGAGCTGCCCTTTACATCATGGGATCTTAAAGGGCTAAATTTTCAAGTGCCAACATGTCTTTTGGGGGTGTGAGAATGACGGCCAGTGACCCCCTTTGTGCTGAAATAGAGATGTGGTAACGTGGCATCAAATGCACTGTAGCTACAAGTAGCCTATAATAATCTAATATTCATTAATACATTTAATTTCAAAACAAGCTCAGAATGCATGAACAACCTTAAAGTGCAGAGTGTTCATGCACCTGTAACAGGTAACCTCCCCATTACTGACACATGATATAATAACTAATTAGTTATTATAATTAAACCAAATAATCATATGACAACTGAACGCTGTGAAGTCACGTCGCATTTCTAAAGTTCATACAGAAGTAAATCACGCGCATTCCAGATGAGGACTGGTGCTGGATGAAAGTGAAATATAGTGAAGAACGCCCGAAACGTCACAGCATTAAAAAAAACAAACAAACAAACAAGCAAACAACAACTTTGGGAGCTTTTTGCTCTGCATTTCTAAACTTCAGCATGGATCATGTACTGATCCAGTTTACATCCATGAGCACGCGACCAGGAGAGGAAGGCGATCAAAACGGTGAAACTTGCAATTTCGAAGTTGTGCTGCGTTTGGAGACAGCTGGGAAATAACAGTCTTAGCATCAGCCTAACAGGGATAACTACCATGTGGGCTTTGTTAAAAAGTCAATAATGAAATCAATATTCCAAATAAACTTTGGGGAGCTTCAGTTCTTCTAAAATACACCTGACCACATCCTGGTCTCTGGTAGAGAAAAGCCTAACACGTGTGTGTGTCTGCTTGTGGTTACTGTGTTTTCCGACGTGCGCTCTGTCCGCGCGCTGATGGAGTGCACAAATGAAGACGCACATGTGCGTGTATTTACCTCTCATGTGCGTGTATTTACCTCTCTTTGGCCAATCAGTTTTCTTTTTTATTAAGGTTGATGTCGATCATCAATGAATCATGTCGTCTCTCCACCTTTTTCTTCTTTACATTACTGTTGGTCTTCTGTTTCCCTCCATCCGTCAAACACAGCAATAAGATAGAAAGCGGCTGGTATGGGTAATACCAAATACACGGCGGGGGAAGAGGGAGGGGGGTGCGTTACAATACCAGATGATTAAAGGTGCTGTTGTTTTGCTAGAAAATATTGTAGCTAATAAAAAGGATTAACAATTTGTTCATAAAAGATCAGTAATGTTATTGTTAAATCCGAGTTGTGTTATTTTTTAGGGGGGTTATATCACCTGGCTCTGATTATTGGGGGGGTCAAAACCCCCTATCCCCCGTGGAAATTACGCCATTGGTCACAAGGCAGATCTGGAGATTTCAGTAAAATCAAAGAGGAACAAGACAAAGATGTAAAAAAAAAGAAGAAGCTTATTTTCATCATTTTTCTTGTTTTATTAAATATTTATTGCTGAACATTTAAATGTAAGTTGTCAGAAGTGACATCAAAGTGATTAAAAATCTGGATTTACCCTCCCGTGGATGTTTAACCAAACACTTCATTCATCAAATGTTGTCCCATTTGACCAGATAAAATGACTTTATTTGCTTTTTGTGCGTCAACAATCTTCTCATGTGACGTTTATGAGGCAGTTTTTGTCCCTGAAATCATCCCGAGCAGCTCCTCCGTTCGGCCACCAGGGGGCGCTGTTTGTGCTGTTTCCAGCCTCGCTGGCAGTGATTGAACGTTCAGCGAACACTGTCAAGTTAACGAGGATGAGTCAGTCACACACCGGAAGTACTTCAGTGTAAAGTGCTTTCCTCGCCTCTTTTTCTGGTTTTCCAAAATCCTAATTATGGACTGGATTATTAATTAAATATAAGATATAGAAATATGTATATGTTTTTTGCTTCTGCTTGAAAGTTATGATAGACATTAATTCCAATCTTACTTGTTTATGATATTTATTAGTAATTTTAAGTTGTTAGACATCAACTTATATCCAGGGGCTGGCATGGAAATCTTGATGGGGGGGGGCCAGGGAGGGGAGCTGACTGGAAGAAAGGGTGGCAAATGTAATTTAGACGTTACAAAACTGACCATAAAATAAAATGTGAACAGGTGTGTGTTCTCGTATGTATCTTTATGTGTATGTATGTATGTAAAGAAGGAAAGAAAGAAAAATACGGTGTAATACAGTGAAATTCGTTGAAATTGACAAAAGTAATAACAAACAAAAATTTTTATGGAAATTATTACATTTGTTTTTAATTGTGGTTTAACAGTAATATTAAAAACAAAAAAATAAAAATAAAACAAGCATGATGGGGCTCCTAAACTAAAATTTGTTGAGCAACATTTTGATGCAATCATTGCAATCAGGTGTTTTCTGTACCTGCACCTGTTGACAGGTATTTTAGCCCACAGTTCATTAGCAAGGTGCTTTAATTGGTCTTGAATATTTAAAAAAAAACAACTTATTAACTGCAATTCAAAATTGATATTAAATTTCACAAAATCATAATTTTGGGAATTTTATCAATTTTTACCTATTCAGTAATTTGTTATTCAAATTCCTTTTGTAAATTTACCCTGTTTTTTAAATTGGGAGAGTATGAATAAATTTGAAGACAACTGCACATACTTGTATTCAGAAATTGTTTAATGTTTTTTTTAATCATATAAATCACTTTCCAATGCTTCTGTGTGAAAAGTTCTTTATAAATAAAGTCTGATTTGATTTTATTTGAACAAATAAAACATTTTTGTAAGGGAAACTGCAGCCGAATATCCATACTAATACTGTGTTGTAGAAAAGCTAGCAGATTCTGGTTTCCTAGTTTTGTTTCCAAGTATAATATGTAAAGAGACGAGTTTATCTGTAGAACAGTTTTTTTGTATCAGCTGTGTAGATGTACACATTTATTCTGAAAGGCTCTAACCGGAAATGACATCTTGGACGTACTCGTCAGCTTTACGGAGCTAAAGTTCCTCTCGGTACTAAAGAAAAAAGCGAGTGAAGCGTCTTTTCTGGCACTTTAAGTCGTTGAACAGCAGCTGGCGAGACCCAGAAAACCCGAAATGTCTCCAGGTGAGACTCCTTTCACTTTTCAGCCGCCTTTTTCAACATTTTCTCCACATTTGTGCCTGATTTTAACCGAAACATTTTGTTTGTTTCAGATTTCGGTGCTGAATCACGCGCACTGAAACGTCGACAGCAGTAGAGACAGTTTATCTTCGTCTGGGCTTTACAGCAGTTTTAAACCTTTTGTTAGCGACAGTTTTATGCGAGTGAGGGCAGTTAAATGATGGCTTTCTTCGTGAAAAAGAAGAAATTCAAGTTTCAGACCCATCTGACCCTGGAGGAGCTGACCGCTGTGCCTTTTGTCAACGGAGTTTTGTTCTGCAAGCTCCGGCTGCTGGATGGAGATTTTGTCGCCACTTCTTCCAGGTAAAAATACTCATAAAACACCCTGAAGTACAACAACACGCAATGCAAAACTGTTTCCAAAGTCTTTTGAGTAGAAGTTGTAAACGTGTCTCGTTATTAAAGTCACTATAATGCAGTTGCAGGTGGTTTAAAATATGTTTATGGGTTTAAATTAAGCACAAATAAGTATTTATTAGGTGGATTATTTCTTTATTGTAGCAATGCTTCTTGGTAATTAATCTCATATTGTTGGAAAGGCCGTTTATTTTTTCTTTTTTAGATGCATTTGTGAGGAAAATGCATGTGTGGGATGAGCAGCAGTTGAGTTTGTGGGAAAAGAATCCACAATTTCTCTGCTATAGCCAGAGCGATGGGCGAGACCAAAACTTTTACTGTTAGTGTTTTTACTGCTCCGATATAGCTGCCGATACTTAAAAATTGTTTTAATTTTTTAAAAAAAGATTTGATCTCTTAAAGGAAATCGTATCATTTTATGTGTAAGGATAAAACAACAAGGAGCCGTGCATAATACAGTTTTAAAGCACAATGCGGAGTCTAGAGCACCACGACGCGCAGCGTTTTTTTTTTTTTGTAAATGATTATTTTCAACCACAATTAAAAAACAATAATTTCTTTTACTTAATTGTAATTTTATAAATTTTTATTTATTAGTAGTTTCTTTAATTTCTTATTTAAATTAGTATTGTGAATTTAGCCTATTTTTTAATTGGAGGGTATGAATAATTTTGAGGATGACTGTGTGTATACGTATGTGTGTGTGTGTGTTTCTCACACATTTGGAAGAAATGCGTAAAAATGATCAAATATACCAGTGAGTAAATAAGGTGGAAATTATATGTAAAAAAAAGGTTAAAATATTTGATTAAAGTATATTGAGAACAAATGAGTGTAAATTGTTCAAATTTCTTAAATTAGAAGAATATATTGTTCAAGAACCTCCATCAAAACGGTAAAATATTAACGTCTGCTCTCATCGCAACGTCCGGTAAGTATTTCCCAATCCTGGTCCTTAGGGACTACTTCCCTACGACTATATTTCAGTACACCTAACTCAAATGAATGGCTCACAAAGAACTTGACCAGCAGTACATCATGGAGTTGGAGACGGCTAAAACATGCAGGACGGTGTTCCCCAAGGACCAGAACCGGGAAACACTGTGATGAGTCGCCATAACCATCATGTGCTGAAGACATGAAAAACACCCAGGCTGGCTTTTTATTCCCCAGAACTTTTAATTCCCAAATTTTGGAGGTAAAGTCTGAAAACTGTACTCTATAAGTTGTACTATGTACTGTTCATACTATAGACATGGAATGTAATGATACAAAGATTATATAACTGTATTTCCTCCTTTTAAGTATTGGTATATCCAGTATTTTTCAGTTCTTTCAATATGTGTATGTGTTTGTTTGTGGGATACTTTTATATACTTTACTACTGCTTCTGGATGCTGACTGGGATTAAATGTTCTGACTGACTGGGATTAAAGGTTCTCATGCTGACTGGGATTAAAGGTTGTGAATGCTGACTGGGATTAAAGTTTCTGACTCTGACTGGGATTAAAGGTTGTCATGCTGACTGGGATTAAAGGTTGTCATGCTGACTGGGATTAAAGGTTCTAGATGCTGACTGGGATTAAAGGTTCTAGATGTTGACGGATTAAAGGTTCTAGATGTTGACGGATTAAAGGTTCTAGATGCTGACTGGGATTAAGGGTTCTGATGCTGACTGGGATTACATGTTCCGATGCTGACTGGGATTAAAGGTTCTGGATGCTGACTGGGATTAAAGGTTCTGATGCTGACTGGGATTAAAGGTTCTAGATGGTGTCTGGGATTAAAGGTTCTGATGCTGACTGGGATAAAAGGTTCTGGTGCTGACTGGGATAAAAGGTTCTGATGCTGACTGAGATTAAAGGTTCTGCATGCTGACTGGGATTAAAGGTTCTGCATGCTGACTGAGATTAAAGGTTCTGATGCTGACTGGGATTAAAGGTTGTGAATGCTGACTGGGATTAAAGGTTCTAGATGCTGACTGGGATTAAAGGTTCTGGATGCTGACTGGGATTAAAGGTTCTGATGCTGACTGAGATTAAAGGTTCTAGATGCTGACTGGGATTAAAGGTTCTGGATGCTGACTGGGATTAAAGGTTCTGATGCTGACTGAGATTAAAGGTTCGAAATGCTGACTGGGATTAAAGGTTCTGCATGCTGACTGAGATTAAAGGTTCTGATGCTGACTGGGAGTAAAGGTTGTGAATGCTGACTGGGATTAAAGGTTCTGGTGCTGACTGGGATTAAAGGTTCTGGTGCTGACTGGGATTAAAGGTTCTGGTGCTGACTGGGATTAAAGGTTCTGATGCTGACTGAGATTAAAGGTTCTAGATGCTGACTGGGATTAAAGGTTCTGATGCTGACTGAGATTAAAGGTTCTAGATGCTGACTGGGATTAAAGGTTCTGCATGCTGACTGAGATTAAAGGTTCTGATGCTGACTGGGATTAAAGGTTGTGAATGCTGACTGGGATTAAAGGTTCTGGTGCTGACTGGGATTAAAGGTTCTGGTGCTGACTGGGATTAAAGGTTCTGGTGCTGACTGGGATTAAAGGTTCCGATGCTGACTGGGATTAAAGGTTCTGGATGCTGACTGGGATTAAAGGTTCTGATGCTGACTGGGATTACATGTTCCGATGCTGACTGGGATTAAAGGTTCTGGATGCTGACTGGGATTAAGGGTTCTGATGCTGACTGGGATTAAAGGTTCTGATGCTGACTGGGATTAAAGGTTCTGATGCTGACTGGGATTAAAGGTTCTGATGCTGACTGGGATTAAAGGTTCTGATGCTGACTGGGATTAAAGGTTCTGACTCTGACTGGTCTTAAAGGTTCTGATGCTGACTGGGATTAAATGTTTTGACTCTGACTGGTCTTAAAGGTTCTGCATTCTGACTGGGATTAAAGGTTCTAGATGCTGACTGGGATTAAAGGTTCTAGATGCTGACTGGGATTAAAGGTTCTAGATGCTGACTGGGATTAAAGGTTCTAGATGCTGAATGGGATTAAAGGTTCTGATGCTGACTGGGATTAAAGGTTCTGATGCTGACTGGGATTAAAGGTTCTGATGCTGACTGGGATTAAAGGTTCTAATGCTGACTGGGATTAAAGGTTCTAGATGTTGAATGGGATTAAAGGTTCTAGATGCTGAATGGGATTAAAGGTGCTGATGCTGACTGGGACTAAAGGTTCTAGATGCTGAATGGGATTAAAGGTTCTGGATGCTGAATGGGATTAAAGGTTCTGGATGCTGACTGGGACTAAAGGTTCTGATGCTGACTGGGATTAAAGGTTCTGATGCTGACTGGGATTAAAGGTTCTGATGCTGACTGAGATTAAAGGTTCTAGATGCTGACTGGGATTAAAGGTTCTGGATGCTGACTGGGATTACATTTTCCTATGCTGACTGGGATTAAAGGTTCTGGATGCTGACTGGGATTAAAGGTTCTGATGCTGACTGGGATTACATGTTCCGATGCTGATTGGGATTAAAGGTTCTGATGCTGACTGGGATTAAAGGTTCTGATGCTGACTGAGATTAAAGGTTCTGGATGCTGACTGGGATTAAAGGTTCTGATGCTGACTGGGATTAAAGGTTCTGATGCTGACTGGGATTAAAGGTTCTGATGCTGACTGGGATTAAAGGTTCTGACTCTGACTGGTCTTAAAGGTTCTGATGCTGACTGGTATAAAAGGTTCTGATGCTGACTGGGATTAAATGTTTTGACTTTGACTGGGATTAAAGGTTCTGCATTCTAACTGGGATTAAAGGTTCTAGATGCTGAATGGGATTAAAGGTTATGGATGCTGACTGGGATTAAAGGCTCTGGATGCTGACTGGGATTAAAGGTTCTGGATGCTGACTGAGATTAAAGGTTCTGATGCTGAAAGGAATTTAAGGTTCTGATGCTGACTGGGATTAAAGGTTCTAGATGCTGACTGAGATGAAAGGTTCTAGATGCTGACTGGGATTAAAGGTTCTGATGCTGACTGGGATTAAAGGTTCTGATGCTGACTGGGATTAAAGGTTCTGGTGCAGACTGGGATTAAAGGTTCTGATGCTGACTGGGATTAAAGGTTCTGATGCTGACTGGGATTAAAGGTTCTGATTCTGACTGGGATTAAAGGTTCTAGATGCTGAATGGGATTAAAGGTTCTGATGCTGACTGGGATTAAAGGTTCTAGATGCTGACTGGGATTAAAGGTTCTGATGCTGACTGGGATTAAAGGTTCTGATGCTGACTGGAATTAAAGGTTCTGGATGCTGACTGGGATTAAAGGTTCTGATGCTGACTGGGATTAAAGGTTCTGATGACGACTGGGATTAAAGGTTCTGATGACGACTGGGATTAAAGGTTCTGATGACGACTGGGATTAAAGGTTCTGATGACGACTGGGATTAAAGGTTCTGATGACGACTGGGATTAAAGGTTCTGACTCTGGGATTAAAGGTTCTGGTTCTACAGACTGGTTTATATATATATAAGAACAACCGATGGTCCCACAGTTGAACGGGTCAAACGCTTCTCTTCCTTTGTTGTGTTTAAGTTTTTCACTCTTTCTTTGCTGAAGCTGACGTTCTGATTGGTCCGTGTGTTTTTCCTGAGTCACATTTAAATGCAGGGTGTTGCCGGGCGAAGTGGCCTTTCAGTGTCGCTGCGCTGGCACCTCTCCTGGACTAACCCAGACTAAACACGGCGTAACCTTTCACTCCAGCTCAGACGGCTTAAAACAACCGGCTCTGAACCAGAGTTCGATAAACCAGGAGGTAAAAATGACTCAGCATCCACTTATATGTCATTAACTTCCTCGTGTGAACACGTTTGTTCCTTTGTGCTCTTCTTTGGTCCTTCAGATGAGATTGTGAAGGTTTTTTAGACTTTTTTCCTGCGTTTTCTTTACAAAGAGCATCCCTTCTTTCAGTCTGACTCTGACCCGTAAACTAAGCTGCTCCTGTAAAACATGAGGCGTTACATTGAAGGACGGACCTGATTTTCCTGATCTGCTCTCTGATCTGGTGTTTGGAGATAAAAGAAGCTCCACATTCAGCTGCCTCGCGTTTCCCGCCTGCTGTAAAACAGGAACGGGAACGAGTTCGTGGTTTTTCTTCAGACAGGCCTGTTAAGCCCCATTCTGACAGGATTAGTATTATCCAGGGACCACATGTAATACATAAATTACCCCCCGACGTCTGTTTTTTATGTGGCGCATTCACACTGGATAACTGAAGTCTGAGATTTGACTGAAATTCACAGACATCCAGCAGATATGATGTCAACGTGCTGCATATTGCGTAACATCTGCTCTTACGAGCTGCGCTTCCATCGGCAGTGGATGATGATTCAGAGACAAATGTGTTAAATAACACACGGACAGTCGTAACCGACGCTTTAAGAACTTGTAGCATGTCAGCATGTTGTCCAAACCTAAACGTTTCTCGCTGCGGGAACGGGACTAGTGAAACTCCACTGATCACTCCGATCCCAAAGTTAATGCTTTAGCCTATATTATCGTAAACATGATACTTTGGAGGAAAAATTCTTTTGAAGCCTCCATTTTTCGCCAAAAAGGAAATGAAATGCGTCCAGGAAGCAAATACCACCAAATTACGGGTCATTTCTGTCCAAATCACAGAGATGTCCATTCGCACTGGATCAGTACTATCAGAGGACCTCTGAGTTTAGCAAATTATAGTACGTAATTTGCGGGGGAATTATTACATCGCAATCACAGACATGACTGATTCACACTGGATTAAAAACACAGACAACCTCTGTAATTATTACAAATTACATGTGGTCCCTATATAATACTAATCCAGTCAGAATAGATGGTTTCTGAGCAACGTCACAGATAGGATGCGCACGCAACCAGGGGGCAATAAAACAGAGGAAAAGCATTATTGAACTATGAGCAGACGTGTGTTTTACATACAAAACTCGACTTTTAATGCAGATTAGGTCAAGATATGACGTGAAAGTGTCGGGGAAATATAATGTTTGAGTCCTGGTATTTGTTCGGTTGCAAAAATCAAAACATTAACGCATGTAAACAGTTGAAAATGGTGAAAATAGGACAGTAGGCGTGACTGATCTTCAGAAAACCCTCCCAGATAACTTATTCCGGTTCAGACTAGGATTTATTTAGTCTTTCACCATGGTCACATGTAGGATTAAACCACGGCGGAGGCAGAAATTATTCCCGTATTCTAGTGGGAAGACTGTAATAGCAGCATCACCGCCGCGATCGGCTGCATGACATAAACTGTAAAGACTGTGTGTGACAGCCGTCCTCTGCTGCTTAGGCACGAACTTAAAAAAGAAGAAGAAACTGATTGTGGAGCTGTTTACAAACATTCACGCTGCATAACAACGCATCCCGGAGATTTAGTACGAAGTACGGGGGTCGTAAATCAGATGGCGTTTGAGTTTATACTGTTAGCTTGCTAGCAGTTAGCTTGCTAGCAGTTAGCTAGTCTGTCTGCTGTCCACCACGATCTCATCCACAATAAAGCAGAACGTTACACAAGCAGCGAAACTTACCGACAGCAATGCGTGTTAGTCCCTAACAGCTGGAATCAGCTCCTTTCCAAACGTAGTGATGATGTCGTCTTTGCCTGGTTTAATCCAGACTAGTGAAAGTTGCTCCTGTATGGAGGAGGTGAGGACGACACGGAGCTGAACTGAACCTGCTGCAGGCTGCAGATTGTTGTGGCCTCTTTTGGTTTGAACAAAGAGTCTAAACCAAAGTTTAAGCCGCTTTCTAACTCAGGTTTTTCAGGCAAATTTCAAATGAGGTCCAACACGAATAATATCCATGTTTTAACAAGAAAAATGCTGTTTCCAGGTGATGACTGCCAAGTTAGTGTAATCGTGATAGAAATATAACACAGCAACGCAGCGTCGGTATTTTATTATTCGTCATCAAAATACAGATTTATTCATTATAATTTAAAACACAACGATCTCCGTTTGTTTCGTCGGGTTACTTTACATTTTTATGAATGATATGAGTGCGTGTTTGGCCGTAGACTCCAATACAAAACAGGCTTTTTGCCCCCTGGTTGCCTAGCAACTGCCAATGTTTGTAAACAGGAAACCCATCTATAGGGCTTTAGTCTTCAGATCCCTGAGCTGACAGATGTGGACGTAGAGGGACGCCGTCCTCTCCGTCCTACGTAAAGCATCAGCCCGTCCCAGAATTTGCTGATGATCTTGATCAGGTTTCCGTTTCTTCACCTTTCATCAGTGAGGAAAAGGCAGTTTGGGACATCTGAGATAATCTCGCCGACCTCGGCGGTCAGAGGACAACAATCACTGCTTCAGTGGCACAAACAGCTAATGATTATTTTCGTTGATAATTAACTGTGGAATGGGGGGGTTTGGGAATAATTCAGCATGTAAAAATACGAGACTTCGGGAGAAACAGATTAGACCAGAGGTGTCAAACATACGGCCCCGGAAAAAATACAAATTCTGTGAAAATCATGACACTGATTTTAAATTGTGGTTCAACAGAAATATAAAAAACAAACAAGTAAACAAGCATGATGGGGCTCCAAAAGTAAAATTCTGCTGAGCAACACTTTGAGACAATCAGGTGATTTCTGTAACGTCCAATCAGACGTCTGCACCTGCTGACAGGTATTTTCGTCCTCTGTTCGCGGGAAAGGTGCTCTAATGTGTCCAGGACAGTTTTGTTTTGTTTGTTTTTTTTAATTATTATTTTTAATCACAATTCAAAAGCAATATTTTATTTCAGTAAATTACGATTTTGCAAATTTGTATATATTATTAGTTTTTTTCGTTTCTTATTTGAATTACTATTGTGAATTTAGTTTTTTCTTTAATTGGAGGATATGAATAACTTTGAGGACAGCTGTTGTATATTAAATTTTATTTAAATACATTTTTTTTGGTTTTCTTTTCCCTGTTTTATTGCATTTATATAATTAGAGATGCACCGATCAGGATTTTGGGGGCCAATCACCAAAAGAGGTATCTGCCGATATTGCCTATCACAGCATCAAATCCATAAATTCACCAAAATTTTTCTCTAATGTATATGACTGACATTATGTTATTAAGTATGGAAATTAGGAGATGAGAAATGATCATGAATTGACCTGTTTTATTGCAGGCTGAGGCAATCTGCAATATTTGTACATTTTTATTTATGAAAATGAAATGTACTTTAACTCATTTTTCAGTCTTTATGTGTAAATGAGGCAAAATATTAACAGTTCATAGTGTTCTCAACTCATAGGTCATTAAATCTAAACATCTTGAGAATATACTTGTTCTTCTATACGCTGAAACAGGAGTAAAAATGTAGTTTTTAATGATCATTTCTGGGTTATTTGCTGTTTTACTGGCCCTGTTGTTTGGCCTTTAGATTCATGCAGATTGTTTCTTAACTTCGTTTCGGCCTTTAAAGAGGATCGTTGCTGTGATCATTTGCCTGCTATGCTCAGGATGCTTTGACGCACTTACCTCACTCCTCTCGATTGCGGCTGTCACAGACATATTTATTTGTCATACTGATGGTGTGATCTGCAGGGAAGTTAAGCGAGCTGCCCCTCCCTGCTTGTCAGCAGTGATATCTGAGGTCTTTCTCCTCTCCAGCGGTTATGTAACCGCTCAGATTCCCCCCCTCCCATCTCGGTTATCATCTCGGCAACAGAAAACAAGGCTCTGTCTGAGGAGAAGGCGACGGCACAGGGAGGCTCCCTGCTCCGTACTGAGATTAGAGTTATATCACAGATCTGACAAACGCGGTCTTTGTACGGGGCCCCGGCCTTGTTGTGGGTCGGGAACAGTGGTGGGGGGGGGGGAGTTAACGCGAGCTGATCCAGCGGACCGTGCTGAGAAATTCTTGGAGTCCTGTTTGTCTTTGAGTCTGGCTGGAAGCGCAGAGGATCACATGCTGCCAATGTGACCGTCTCGTTCTCAGACCCAGTTTTGTTTGGCCCGTCTGATATCGGCCATCAGTGTCATCCACGTTGATATCGCCGCTGCTGCAGATAAAACACTCCGGAGTACGAGCTTCTCTTCATTTTCAGCACTCGTGGCTGTAACCGTTGTAGTCACTGAGCATCATTAACCTTTGGATCTGAAAGCAGCTTCGTACGTGGTGAACATTGTAAATGTCCACGTTTTTACACACAGCTGAGATGTTACATCATCAAGGTTTTCTGCTAAAATTTACTGCTGCAGCAACATAACAATAACCTCTGAGTATTACTTTGTCTTTGCAGAATTTTTTAGGGATGCACGATATTGGAATTTTGGCCGATATCAAATATGCCGATGTTTTAAAACTCATGTTGTCAATAACCGATATCGATACCGATATTAAAGCTGAAAAATAAATTATGTATTATTCATTCTAGGGGTGGGAAAAAATATCACTGCACTGAAATATCGCAATATTTTCAAATGCGGATTTCATATTGATTTTTAAAAACACGATATTGATTTATTTTACCAACGAAATCTTGTGAGATTACTTAGTTCTCTTATGAAATCTCACGAGATTTCAAAAAAACCCGCAAGATTTCGTAACAGGACGACGAAATCTTGCGAGATTTTGTTAGTAAAACAGATCGATACCACGGTTTTAAATATTGATATATCTGCATGTGAAAATATCCTCATATTTCCATGTCTTGATATTTTTTCTGACCCCTAATTCATTCTTTGTGCAAAATTAGAAAAATAGCTAAACTTGTGTTACGTATAACAAGAAAATCTTAATGACAGTTTTTTAAACAAAACTAATAGGATATGTGCGTTATATCCTAGAACCACCTGGATTTTCTTCTCCCTGAGAAAAGGCAAAAAAATACCCCAAAACATGGCCGATATAGGCCGATATCGATAGGGGCCAATTATAGCGTGCATCCCTACATTTTTTAAATAAATCTTATTAGGGGGGATGTATTATTCATTCTAGGGGTGGGAAAAAATATCGATACACTGAAATATCGCAATATTTTCATATGCGGATTTCAAATTGATATTTAAAAACGCGATATTGATCTATTTTACCAACAAAATCTCATTATCTTCTTCGTTCTCTAATTACATCTTGTGAGATTTCACGAAAACCCGCAAGATTTCATAACATAATGACGATAGCTAACCGATATCAATACCGATATTAAAGCTGAAAAATAAATTGTGTAATATTCATTCTTTGTGCAAAATGAGAAAAATACCTCAACTTGTGTTGTTATAATAAGTAAAGTTTAATGATAGTCGTTCAAACAAAACTAATAGGATATGTGCGTTACGTACATCCTAGAACCACCTGGATTGAAAAAAAAAACCCCAAAACCCAAAAATGGGATAGTTGTTAGAGGTAGGAAAAAATATTGATACACTAAAATATTGCGTATTTTCATATGCTCATATCATATTGATATTTAAAAATGTGGTATTGATCCATTTTACTAACAAAATCTCGCAAGATTTTGACGTTCTGTTACGAAATGATGAAATCTCACGAGATTTCATAAGTAAATAGATCAATATCGCGTTTTCAAATATCAATATGAAATCTGCATATGAAAATATCGCGATATTTCAGTGTCAATATTTTTTCTCAGCACTAATATTTAGTTATAACACAAGTGACTGTGTATAAACTTTTTTTTTCTTTTTTTCTTTATTAAAATATTGTTTCATTTTTATTTTATAAATGTGTTAATTTATATTATATTTATAAATATTTTTCATTTTTATTATATTGATTTATTTATTTATATTTATTTTATTTATTATTTATTTGTATTTTCCATTTTTATTTTTATTTTATAAATTTATATTTATTTTATTTATTTATTTATAAATATTTTTGCTGTATTCAAATTTAAGAAGGGTTTAACCTGAGCCGGGCCTCACCACAATGATAATCATATCAAAGGCATACAGTTGGAATATATATATTTTTTTATAACACAGTGATATTGGTGCTCGGTCGGTATCAGCTGATACCCACTGCAAAAGTATCGGGTTTTAAGCTTGAAAAGTCTTTTTGGTTTTGTTAATAGTTTTGATGTCATGATTAGGTATAGGTGTTTTATGGGTTATTAGATATCGGTTTTGAAAAAAGTTATTGTCATCCCTAATTATTTATTTTATATTATTTGTATTTTAAAGCCTTTTCTGCCCCTGTAATAACAAAATACATGATAAAAAGTTAAAAATTGCTTATTTATACACTTAAAAGGCTAAATTTACCGAGCAGGTTAAGGTTCCTTGTTAGTTCTCCTCATCATTGAGGTTTTGATTTTACTGTTGAAGTAATAAAACACAAAAAAGTTCTGCACATTTAGAAGAAGTACACATGGTAAAAGCCAATAGTTAAGAAAAAAGAAGCTCACAGAGTTCATGCATGTTAAGTCTTCTCAGATACTCAGTTGAAAAGGGTTCAGAAAGGAGGTTGACCCGAAGAAAATGACAGAAACATTCCTCTTGTCTTTAAGATTTCTGCATTTCCATTCATCTGAGATGGCTTTCTCCTTTAATTTTTTCATGTATTTTTGTTCTTTCTCCAGTTATTCTGCCTTCATGTAGATTTCAGACAATGTGCATCTCGCTTCCAGAAACATAAACTCACCCGACTCCCACTTTTACAGCCTTTTAAAAAGAAATTTCCCATGAATTCTGTATTGAAAACACTCCAAACTTGGCTCATTCTTTGTCCAACTTTTGCCTCTGCGCATATTTTCTAAACTTGAGAAACGGTGTTAACATAAACAGACATAAACATGTCTGAAACTGGCTTACGGGGTTAAATCACTGCTGCTTTTATGAGAACATCAAATGAAATTTCATGTCACACAAGTAAAGATATTAGAATTGGAGCTATCAGGGTGAGTGTCGGTTCTGGAAAGAGTCCACCGTATCGAGAATGTGTTTCTACTCTGCAGCTTTGGAAAGCAGATGGCATCCATCTTGATTTGGCAGAAAGGCTTTGCTGCTGCACAAGTCCAGAATTTATTAGTTATATCTTCCTTTTAGTTAAACATTGAAAGTTTACATTGTGGAGCGGACTTTTCAACACTGCATGAGGTCAGTTTTAAACAATTTGAAAGCTGAATCATGGTTGTCTACATGCAACCCAGTATTCCTAATCATGTCAGACAAAGGAGTGCTAGAGTCGGGGGGGATTTTGGTATTTTAAGTTTGATTAAAACCAGAAATATCAGAGCAGATGGAGTCTGCAAGCGTTTGAGAAGAGGGTGTGATTGTTTTGAAGAAAAAACGTTTACGATCTGACTAAAAATGTGAAGTCTCTTTGCAATGCAGCTAGCAGAGGAGTCAGAATGAGGAAGAGGAGATTTAAGGGACTTAGAATGTGGCATATTTGTTGCTCTGAGTATTTACTGGGATTTTCACACAGAATAGTCTTACAAGGAGAAAATCTCCAGTCAGCAGCAGTTATCTGGACCAGAATGCAGCAGAAGACCAGACCGGGTTCCACTCCTGTCAGCTAAGAACAGGAAACCGAGGCTACAATTCACACAGACTCACCAGAACTGGACAATAAAGATGGAGAAACGTTGCTGGTGCAGATTGAGTCTCCATTTCAGCTCCACATTCAGATGCTCGGATCAGAATCTGCTGGAAACATCATGAACATGGATCCATCCTGCCTTGGATCAAGGTTCAGGCTGCTGCTGGTAGTGTAATGGTGTGGGAGAGGTTTTCTTGGTCCTCCTTGGGCGCCTTAGTACCAACGCGGCGGCTTAACCACCACAGCCTACCTGAGTATTGTTGCTGACCATGTCCATCCCTTAATGTCAGAAAGATGACATCATCTCTAACATGATGATGAGTTCACTGGACTCCAATGTTCTCCACAGTCACCAGATCTGAGTCCAACAGAGCAGCTTTGAAATGTGGTTGAATGTGAGATTCTCATCCTGATGCGGTGGAATGAGAGATTCTGATCATGTTGTGATGGAACGAGAGGGTCTCATCACGGATGTGGTGGAAGGAGAGATTCTCATTGTGATGAGGTGGAACAAGAGATTCTCATCATGGATGAGGTGGAACTGAAGATTCTCATCATGATGAGGTGGAAGGAGAGATTCTCATCGTGATGAGGTGGAACGGTAGATTCTCATCATGATGAGGTGGAACGGTGGATTCTCATGTTGTGGTGGAACGGGAGATTCTCATCATGTTGTGGTGAAACGGTAGATTCTCATCATGTTGTGGTGGAACGGTAGATTCTCATGATGGTGGTAGAATGGTAGATTCTCATCATGATGAGGTGGAACGGTAGATTCTCATGTTGATGGTGGAACGGTAGATTCTCATCATGTTGTGGTGGAATGGTAGATTCTCATCATGATGAGGTGGAATGGTAGATTCTCATCATGTTGTGGTGAAACAGTAGATTCTCATCATGTTGTGGTGGAACGGTAGATTCTCATCATGATAAGGTGGAACGGTAGATTCTCATCATGTTGAGGTGGAACGGTAGATTCTCATCATGATGAGGTGGAACGGTAGATTCTCATCATGTTGTGGTGGAACGGTAGATTCTCATGATGTGGTGGTGGAACGGTAGATTCTCATGTGGTGGTAGAACGGTAGATTCTCATCATGATGTGGTGGAATGGTAGATTCTCATCATGTTGTGGTGGAACGGTAGATTCTCATCATGATGAGGTGGAACGGTAGATTCTCATCATGTTGTGGTGGAACGGTAGATTCTCATCATGATGTGGTGGAACGGTAGATTCTCATCATGTTGTGGTGGAACGGTAGATTCTCATCATGATGAGGTGGAAACGGTAGATTCTCATCATGTTGTGGTGGAACGGTAGATTCTCATGATGTGGTGGTGGAACGGTAGATTCTCATCATGTGGTGGTGGAACGGTAGATTCTCATCATGTTGAGGTGGAACGGGAGATTCTCATCATGTTGTGGTGGAACGGTAGATTCTCATCATGATGAGGTGGAACGGTAGATTCTCATCATGATGAGGTGGAACGGTAGATTCTCATCATGTTGTGGTGGAACGGTAGATTCTCATCATGTTGTGGTGGAACGGTAGATTCTCATCATGTTGTGGTGGAACGGTAAATTCTCATCATGATGAGGTGGAACGGGAGATTCTCATTATGGATCTGCAGCAACTGTTTTTCCACATGGAGCAAAGTCTCTGAGGAATGTTTCTAACACCTTGTTGGATCTATAACACTGGGAATTATAAAGGGGTCCAATCTGGGACCCCAGGTGGTTCTGATTAATTTGCCGGTGACTATTTTCTTTTTAACATTACCAGTAATACTAAAGGATTATTCCTATGGGAGCTTGTTTTATGGTGCAAGTGGCAAGGTAACCTGACTTTGCTGAGTCATCGCCACGTCTTCTGGGTGTGTTCATCAGCTACAAGAGTTTTCCTGGCAGCGTTTTGTCAGGATGTAGTTCTGAGAAAATCCTCAAGAGCGTTGTGGGTGGAGCTGGCCGAGCTTCCTGACCGTTGTCAGCATCATCAGCACTTGACTCTTGTGATGTATGAAGAGTCTTTATTGAAATCTTCCTCTTTGTGTCCACATTCACCTTTTACTCAGTATCTGTTCTGACTCATGGGAATGTGATGACAATGGTTCATTTCAGTCAGATTTCCAAAGTTACAGAAGATCGGTTCATTTCTGTTGGACTAACTTCATACTTGCTGTTGCATCAGAGTATTTGTATGTAGTCGTGGACGGAGGTTTGGCCTGTGAGACACGGGGAAGGATGCAGGAGGCAGGAAGAAGTCCAGAGAGGGAACGAGTGTGCGAGGAGAGTCAGAAATCAACTGGGAGAAGCGGCTTCTCAACAGCTGTTTCCTGTTTTCAGCTAACTTTTCCAGGCGTTAGCGTTTTGTTGGGGGATATGAGGAAAGGTGAGTGGGGGTGGTTTGGACATTATTCCGCCACTATCTGAGCAGGTAATCAGAATGAACTTCCTCCATGCAGGGCACTTCCGGTCAATTAGGTTGTGAAGGGTGACCTCTTTAATCTCTGATCTGAGCTGATTTAGCTTAATATTCAGAATAAGTGCTTAATTTATTTTTTCCCTTTTTATCCACATTATTGCATCTACTGCTGCTGGCTGACTGAGCTCTGGACAGACTGTAAATATCAGATGAATAACTTCTTTCTGACTCCAGCATTTCCAGTTAAAAGCATGTTTGTGATCTGAGGCCAACCTCATGAGTTTCTATTAATGGCTGTTAAGAGTGAGAAGACTAAAACACTGCCTGATCATTACAAGGACAGAACATGGTGGACATGTGGTGTCCATGTGGCAAACTTGTCCTCATCCATCAAAGCCTCTGCAGAGCTTTGTACTGAGCGTGAAATATGAAATTGTGAGCACAGTGAGTCAGTTGAAGGTAAACTGGATCATATCTCATGATGTGTAAATGCACTGTATGAATATATTTTCTATGTGAACATGCGGGGACAATACAATGTTTATATGATATCTAATAAATGCTACATCATGGTTTGCCAACTCTGCACAAACTGAACTGCATTTTTAAAAGTTGATTTTTGCTTTGCATCACATTCACACTGATTGTCCTGCCATAAGCTCTCATTCTTGTTTGAAAATTAATTTATTCAAATTCAAACAAGGCCATAAATGTAACTTGGAGCCCCGGGGTTCGGTGCCCTACTGCCTCTGGGTGGCCACTGCTTTTGTGGCAGGCGGCTGTTTTCCCTGGGGTCCATTCTCCATGTTTGAAGGTGGACCAGAGTTTGCCTCATTGATCTGCATCAGAGTTCGTTTGTATGTTCACACTATTGGTGGGCAGATTGATACTAACATCTATAATATTCATACCAACTTTAGTATCTATTTATCAATGCCAGTGTGATTATATTGATACAATGTAAGGTTTGAAAACTACACTGTATTGCCAAAAGTATTGTCTCACCTGCCGTGACTCATATATGAGCTTCAGTAACGTCCCATTCCTGATCCAGAGGGTTCAGTATGACGTTGGTCCACCTTTGCAGCTAGAACAGCTTCATCTTCTGGGAAGGCTGTCCACAAGGTTTAGGAGTGTTTCTGGGAATCTTTGACCATCTTCCAGAAGCACATTTGTGAGGTCACACTGATGTTGGACCAGAAGGCCTGGCTCTCAGTCTCCGCTCTGATTCATCCCAAAGGTGTTCTATGGGGTTGAGGTCAGGACTCTGTGCAGGCCAGTCCAGTTCCTCCACACCAGACTCTGCATCCAGGTCTTCATGGACCTGCTTTGTGCACTGGTGCACAGTCATGTTGGAAGAGGAAGGGACCAGCTCCAAACTGGTCCCACAAAGTTGGGACATGGAATTGTCCAGAATGTCTTGGTATGCTGAAGCATTCAGAGTTCCTTTCACTGGAACTAAGGGGCCAAGTCCAGCTCCTGAAAACACCCCCACACCATAATCCCCCCTCCACCAAACTTTACACTTGACACAATGCAGTCAAACAAGTACAGTTGTCCTGGCAACCGCCAAACTCAGACTCCTCCATCAGATTTCCAGATGGAGAAGCGTGATTGGTTCCTCCAGAGAACGCCTCCACTGCTCTAGAGTCCAGTGGCTGCTTTCCACCACTGCATCCATGCTTTGCATCGCACTTGGTGATGTATGGATGGATGCAGCTGGTTGCCATGGAAACCCATTCGATGTAGCTCTCTGTCACTGTTCTCAAGCTGGTCTGAAGGCCACATGAAGGTTGGAGGTCTGTAGTGATTGACTGCAGAAAGTTGGTGACCTCTTCGCACTATGAGCTTCAGCATCACTGACCCGCTCCGTCAGTTTACGTGGCCGACCACTTCGTGGCTGAGTTGCTGTCGTTCCCAAACACTTCCATTTTCTTATAATACAGCTGACAGTGACTGTGGAATATTTAGGAGCGTGGAAATTTCACCTGTTGCACAGGTGGCATCCTATCACAGTTCCACGCTGGAATTCACTGAGATCCTGAGAGCGACACATTATTTCACACGTTTGTAGAAACAGTCTGCATGCCGAGCTGCTTCATTTATACACCTGTGGACATGGAAGTGATGGAACACCTGATTCCCATCATTCGGATGGGTGAGCAAATACTTTTGGCGATATAGTGTATCAATCTTCATAACTATGGAGGTTACAAGACCCCCATATTCCTTAAACCAGCTTTTCTCACCAAGATAAAGCAAAATTCAGACTTTTAAAACGGCTCCAGTGATGACTTTTTTTCTGGACACCTGATAATAAAATTCTGAATGTAAGGTTTTAAACTAGACAAACTTTATAATAAGGAGGATATGTGGTTTCTGGTGGATCTGATTCACCTTGGTGACAAGGTATGTACATGCCAATTATCAGCTTCTCTTGCTGAGATAATGACGAATTCAGATTTTAATTATATGGATAATTTGGTTGTTTAAGCACAAATGAGTAAAAAATAATGTCTTGATCCCACAGAATTATCTTTTTGCGCAAATCTGTTACTTTTGATAAGGTTGTTAAATTATCAGTATTGATGATACTAGGCCTTTGTTTACTTGGTATCAGATCGATACCAAACCTTGCCGTATCACCCCTAACTCACACCTCCCTAAATGTACCGGACTTTCCGGGTAAACAAAGCCATCCATGAAAGCCAAAGTATTTTCTCTTGCTAGCTTTTAAGCGGTTGGATTTCACGTTTAGCCATCATGTCTATCAGGTCTGGGCGATGCACTTCCGCAATTTCTAGTTGCACCTTTTGCGTTCATGTTGTGTTAACAATTAAAGAATTTTTTTTTTTTTTAATTCAGAATAGTCCACATTCTGCATTGCGATGCATCTGAGAAATGATTTCTTCCACCACCTCCAGTTGTGTGAGTTAAATACCACAGCTTTTAATTTTCTTTTGATAATTGAATTTCTCTTCTGGAATAAATGAAATATTTGTCATTTCATTTTAATTGTACATTTTTGCAGTTTTATTACTGGTGATGTTCGTGTTTTTCTCAGTTTGTCCTCTTGCAAGCTCCCCTCTCTCTCTCTCTCTCTCTCTTGTGTCCATAGCGGTCTTCCTTAAATCGTGATTATCTGTTTTTACTCATCGTGGCAGCAAAAGTGTTGCTAGTTTTTGGGCTGAGTGACATCTCAAGTTGACCCTCGTCCACGTGTCAAAGCAGTTTTGATTATTAAATACGCTCTGTTCAGCATCTCTTTGATGGTACATTAGGTTGTCTCATGGTCGCCAGTTGACCCCGTGTCTTTGCGGGTACAGGAACATCCTCGTTGACTCCTCGCCCATGCTGACGTAGGGCTGGGCGATATGGACCAAAAGTCATATCTCGATATATTTAGGCTGAATATCGATACCGATATATATCTCGATATTTTTATCACAAAGTGAGAGCAAATATTTTGTTCCAGTCAGAGCCAAATATGACATTACAAGTAGTTTAATTTTAACCGACCGGATGAAATAATGCTCAGCTGTTCAAAGAATGATAAAATGTAAACAGAAATACTGTAAAATACTGTATGTAATAATACTCGCAGATGCAAGTAAGGAACATTACACAGAATTAAATGTAACAAACCCTAGTAAGGTCATTATTTATATACAAAGACAAAACAAACACACATTGAACTCTATATCTCGATATAGGCGATATGGTCCAATTCCATATCTCATTTGAAAATATATCGATATATTTTTCATATCGATATATCGCCCAGCCCTATGCTGACGTCACCACTCCCCCCCTGCAGGACCTGAGTGCTTCCTCAGCACTACGCTCCGCTTCTGCTTATGCGAGCCCAGCGATACGCCCCGACCTGGCCGGGCCACTGTTTGTGTTTCTCCTGCAGCCGTGGCCTTTAGGAGCAGCCAGGATGAGAGATAAGATCCCACAGTGCTGCGCTGCTGACATGTTGACTTATGGCGTGCTGGGGTCCGATGGGAGCCGTGCACATAGCGGACGGCTTGTTTACATATCAGTCTTTCAGGCTGAGTTTTAGTTTATCTTCTTCCGCCTAATCGTGCTGCAGAGTGTGCCTTTGTTGTTGAGTTTTAGCCTCTTTAGTTTCAGCTTCCTCTCGCTCTTGAACACAACTCCACAACTGGACAGTTTATTAAGCCGCTGTTTCGCCAGATTGCTGATTATATTCATCAAAAGAAGGTCAGAACTAATCTGATTCCTGTAACTTTACGTCTGATGTTTTACTTTATCATTTAACATCTTCCAAGTAGCAGCATGTTGCTACCAGAGAAATTCTTTCACTCTTTCTCAGGTTGATTTGAAGTGAAAATCATTTCACCTGGAATAAGAAGCTGATTGTGAACAGAGTAAATAAATGTGAAAAAAAATTAAGGGAAACTGGCCGAAGTTGCACAAGAAGGAAGAATGTAATTTTCACGAGGAAAATCTGACGTAAATTAATATTTTTCAGCTTGAGAAGTTTTAACTAGGGATCAACATACTGATACTACGGAAGAGGATTAGGGCCACTAGAAAAAAAAAAAAAGAATTTTGAGAAAAAGTCAGAATTCTGGCTTTTTTTCTCAGAATTCTGACTTTAATCTCAGAATTCTGAGAGAAAAGTCAGAATTCTGAGAAAAAGTCAGGAATTCTGACTTTTTCGGAAATTGAAAAAAAAAATCCTGAATTTTTTTATTTTTTTTTTACTGTTCT
Organism: Atherinomorus stipes; assembly: GCA_023101725.1. NCBI lineage: Eukaryota > Metazoa > Chordata > Actinopteri > Atheriniformes > Atherinidae > Atherinomorus > Atherinomorus stipes. The sequence continues at coordinate 10,178 of JALJCO010011131.1, read as the reverse complement.
GGAAAAAGTCTCGGACTTTTCGAGTGAAAAAAAAATCCTGAAATTTTTTTTAAACTGTTCTGGAAAAAAGTCAATTCTGAGAAAAAAGTCAGAATTCTGACTTTTCGAAATTGAAAAAAAAAATCCGAATTTTTTTTTTTTTTTTTTACTGTTCTGAAAAAAGCAGAATTCTGACTTTAATCTCAGAATTCTGAGAAAAAAGTCAGAATTCTGACTTTAATCTCAGAATTCTGAGAAAAAGTCAGAATTCTGACTTTTTCGGAAATTGAAAAAAAAAAATCCAGATTTTTTTTTTTTTTTTTACTGTTCTGGAAAAAAGTCAAATTTTGACTTTAATCTCAGAATTCTGAGAAAAAAAAGTCAGAATTCGGACTTTTCGGAAATTTTTTTTGGAAAAAAAAAATCCTGAAATTTTTTTAAACTGTTCTGGAAAAAAGTCAGAATTCTGAGAAAAAAGTCAGAATTCTGACATTTTCGGAAATTGAAAAAAAAAAAGCCTGAATTCTTTTTTTTTTTTTTTTTTACTGTTCAGGAAAAAAAGTCAGAATTCTGAGATTAAAGTCAGAATTCTGACTTTTTTCTCAGAATTCTTTTTTTTTTTTCTAGTGGCCCTAATCCTCTTCCGTATGATACGATGCTACTGTTGAAAGAATAAAGGTTTGACCTAAACATTAAGCCTTGTTAAGAAAGGTAAATTAACACAGATATAAATGTACATAATATTTATTACCGAATGCAGTGCACATTAGTAGCAAAGAGAAATAACACTTCCATGTAAAGTTCACTGCAAACGGATATATCAATGAAAAAAAAAGAAAGAAATGATTGGATCGACCACATTCATCCAATATCCGATCTGTGTATCGGATCGTTGCATCTCTAGTGTGTATGTATATATAATATATGCAGAGTTGGGGTATTGGCCAACAACTATCCTCAGTTTTAACATTTAGCTTTTAACGTGGAAAGAACATGAAATGGCATCATCCAAAAATAAAACCCCAGTTAAACATTGAAATGCCTTCATAACATCAGGAAACCCAAGGAGAGAACAAGGAGGAGTAATCAGCTCTCCTCTTTGTTGTATCCATCCAGTTTCCTTTAAACTGTGAACTCGTCTGGAGTAAAGCTCATTTAAGGCCATGCTTGCATGCTCTGCTGTAGATCCATAGAAATGAACTTAACTCCTTCCTTTTGTTTTCTTGTCCCAAATTAAAGCTTCTATCTTGCATTTCTTCCTCTTGCTCTATATTGGCTTTGCTAAGTTGTTTGTAGTATAAATCCTCTGTTTGCTTTCCTACAACGTCCTAATTTATCCTGCTTGTTACCCAGATAAGGGACTGTTTGTTTCCATGTTTTTGTGGCCTGACCTCTACATTTTTACTTGAATTCAGGTGTTATCAGTGATTGTCTGCAGACTTTTTCTCCGCTTTCGGTTGTTTTCTTTTGTGCTTTTTCACTTTCCTTAGAAGATGATGGTTGTGATGTTTCCACAGCAGAAATGTGACGCCTTCCCGAGCTGCTACGTCTTTGCCCGACGGGGTTTTGTGAAGGTTTGCCCAGTTTTCAGCTGTTTGAAATGAGGTCTGGTGGAGAGACACAGCCATTTTCTGTTGGAAATGCTCCTGATTTGGTTGGGCAGCATGTTGAAAGGATTTCCTACAGGACGACAACATGGAAGAGCAAACGCTCAATGACAGCCTTTGTGTTGTTTTTTTTTTCTTTCTTTTTTTCCCCCTTCAGAGGCGTTTTAATGTGAGCTCGGTTCAGCATCTGCTGCTGTCAGTGTTGCTTGTTTTACTGTTTTAGGCTGCAGTCATGGACATTTTTAGCTGAATCGAATGGATTTATGAAGTTTTGATCAGTGTTGAATTCTTTGAAGTTGTACAGGGCTCCCATTCCTACACCGTCGGTGTCAACAACTACCGTTAACAATGAAACCAGACGGATCTGTTTGAAATGGCTGAGATCTATAATATAATGATTGATTGTAAATCGCTGAAGTGATTTATTAAAAGTATAAAACATTTTTTGTGATGAAACATCGAAGGCAAAGTGAGGATTTACAGTTCTGATAATGAAGGTGGTCTGAACTAGGGCTGCAACTATCGATTATTTTTGTAATCGAGTAATCTAGCGATTCTTCTGACGATTAATCGAGTAATCAGATAAATTGGACATTTTGCAAGTTTTTTTAAGTTTCACAACTTAAATTGATTGTAAGAGCTAGAATTTCTAGCTTTCAGAGTTCTACAGCGCTGAGTTTTCCCTGAATGCAGCACTGATACTGGGAACAGTCTGGCTTCCTGGAAGTGAAATATGAAGAAACAGATTTTGTTATCACTCTAAAGGCCTTTACACACCTACTCAGAATATTTCGTCCGAAAGATTCGCACGGCAAAAGCTTGAATCAAATTAATATCAAGTCAACAGGAGCGTTCACATTAGTGACAAAATTCCGTCTTGCGATTTTGCGATGTTTATTTTTTCGAACTGAGGTCGATTTTCTTAATATTCACATCCGGCAGATACACAATCCACCAATCAGAGAAGGCGCTCTGACCGTCACAGAGGTGGTCTCAAGCAAAAAGAGAGGAAAAAGAGAGAAGTGCTGCTTGGTTGCTGTTGCTGCATCATTATGGCTCAGGTGTTATCACCTTTGTGTCGCAGCACTCTTGTTTGGCAAACGGGGTTGGGGGGTGTCACAGCTGACGTAGCAGTGTTTTCCCTACATTTTGTAGCCATTTGAGGTTATTAGCTACAGGTGTCATATTTAAAATCCCTATTTGGCATCTCCACGGTGAGATCAGCTGTTTTCAGCATCCAGAAGTGTCCCTGCAGCCGCCCCTCCCTCCGTCACTGCTGCATGTGCTCACGTTCCTCTGGAATAACAAATGCGAGTTTGTTTCTGCATCTTCGTAATTTCGCGTCGGAGCAGGTGTGTACAGACAAATACGTCAATATTTCTCCCCTGAATTATTCGCAATTTCGTGCCGTTTATTCGCATCAGTCCTGGTGTGAAAAGGCCTTAACTCTGGCTTGTCTGTGAATATTTATGCAAACCTACAGAAGCTTTTCTGAGGTCCTGGTTCAGGTCTTTGCAAGAGTCTTCTTTTGTCCTCCACGTGTCCAGTTTCTACTCTTTGGGAATCACTTTGTTGCTGCTAGAACCCGGTTTTCTCTGTGATCTTTGCTGATTTTCACAGATGAAACTAAAGATATGAGAACAAAAGATGTCTTTGTGACAATAACCCTGGAGGTCCAGCTTAAACTGCTTCTTTGCCACGTTGTCTTTAATGTGTTGACAACTCTGGTTCATTTCATTAGCTAGGAGCTTTTTTCTGCCTGAATAATTCACAGATCAGTGAAAAGTAATTGTATTTATTTGACGAGGTCTGGCACAAGAATTGGACTGAAAATGAGAGAAAAAGCAGAAAATAACCCCCTCCCCCCAAAAACCTTCTTAAAACCTTCAGAAAGCTGCAGAAATATTGATCAAGACCATTTTAAAAGATCACAACAACCAAGTCCGGGTGCTGGAGGAGAAACGTTCTGATGGTGTTGTTTGTTTGTGAATCATCAGATTCTGCTTTCAGCCTTCCAAACCATGTGACTCCCTGCAGATTTTTGATTACTAAACAGCTGACTTCTGAGGCCGAAGTCAAGGTGGGAGTAATGAATGCAGCGAGACCAGGACTGAGTTAAAACCCGACTCTCCCCCCTGCTGTAGAGCTGAGGAGACCCAGAGTTTGAGGTGAGATTGCAAACGAACGGCAGAGAGCTTATAAAAATGTCTGAGGTGGAGAAAGTAGAGGCTCGGTGCGAGCGTCTCCTCCTCCTCTGAGCTGCTGGCAGCTCTTCGCTGGATTTCAGCGTGAGGTTTCCATGGAGCCTGAACAAAGCCATCTGGGCTGAGGAATGTGGTTTGGGATTGCTCCACCTTACACGCTGGAGGACCAAAAGTGTGGGTTCCTGATAAGAGCTGTGTGTGCTCGTGTTTCACTTGGCGGCACCTCGCTCCTTTCCAGGGAAAGATGAACAAATATCCTCCCAAATGAGGAGAATTAACCTCCCTCCGCTTTGACTGGAAGGCTTAAAGATTGGTAGGATTTTGTTTTTGGTATGACTAAATTAAAGCCCCATTGTGTGAGAATTACTCCCATCTAGTAGGGCGCTAATTGAATGCAAACAACCGAGCAGTGCTGTCCGGCGTCTCGCCGTTTAAGCATGGTATTGTTGCCACTACCGAAACCGTGGAGAGTCACAAATAAGAAAATGTCAATATCTTGCACATAGGGATGTAACGATAACCGGTATAATGGTTAACTGTGATAAAATTCCCAACGATTAGTAATACCGTTTCAAATTTTAATTATCGTTAAAACCGTGACTGATTACCGCACTTTGAAAATCTCCTAGTGATGCTGTTCATTGGCTGGAGGAGCAGTAGTAGTCACAGTTTGCAATGTTTAATTTATGAAAACATGGCGAAAGGGCAACGAAGGCGCCCACATGGACAGTTCTCTTCAGATTTTTCAGCCTTTATAAAGGACAAAGTAGACATTTAGACCCATTTTGGATATTTTTAAAGATGCTGGGAGGTATTTTCTATAATACCGTGATAAAAATGATAACCGTGATCATTTTGTCACAATAACCGTGATATGAAATTTTCATATTGTTACATCTCCACTTGCACAATTCGAGTGTCCTGTCAGGAGATGAGGTACAGAACGATGTCATTCTGTTTTCTTAATGATGCCATTAAGTTAAATCACAACACGAAACTGGTATTACTTTGGTCTTTTCTGTCTGACTAGAGAGAGGACATTAAGCCCCACCCCCCTTTTGACAAATCAACTAAAATAAATTCTAAAATACGAGGAAACTCTTGGAAAATACAGCTGAAAGAAGCGCACGGTCGCCTGCTGGCATGACTTCTGTGAAGAGTAACGGCAACTGAAAACTGTTGCAACAGAGCTTTTCCACTGTGGGCTGACAAATTAGCCGTTTCTACTGTTTTATATAGCAAGTAACAGTAAATAATCCGACTTATCCAACTGCCCTGTTTCTAACATCACGCCAAAATAAACTCGGGGTTCTTTGCAGGGTTGGACCATAACTGGCAGTGAGTCTTCTACAGCGCTGTGGAGGAATTTTGTTCCACTCATCTTTGCAGAATTGTTGTAATTCAGCCACATTGGAGGCTTTTCCAGCATGAACCGCCTTTTAAGGTCATGCCACAGCATCTCAATGGGATTCAGGTGGGGACTTTGACTAGGCCACTCCAAAGTCTTCATGTTGTTGTTCTTAAGCCATTCAGAGGTGGACTTGCTGGTGTGTTCTGGGATCATTGTTCTGCTGCAGAACCCAAGTGCGCTTCAGCTTGAGGTCACCAACAGATGGCCGGACGTTCTCCTTCAGGATTTTTTGGTAGAAGCAGAATTCATGGTTCCATTTACCACAGCAAGTCTTCCAGGTCCTGAAGCAGCAAAACAGCCCCAGACCATCACACTACCACCACCATATTTTACTGTTGCAATGATGTTCCTTTTCTGAAATGCCGTGTTACTTTTACGCCAGATGTAATGGGACCTACACCTTCCAGAAAGTTCCACTTTTGTCTCGTCGGTCTACAGAGTATTTTCCCAAAAGTCTTGGGGATCATCAAGATGCTTTCTGGCTAAACTGAGACGAGCCTTTATGTTCTTTTTGCTCAGCAGTGGTTTTGGTCTTGGAACTCTGCCATGCAGCCATTTTTGCCCCCCAGTCTCTTTCTGATGGGGGAGTCATGAACACTGACCTTCATTGAGGCAAGTGAGGCCTGCAGTTCTTGGATGTTGTTCTGGGGTCTGTGACCTCTTGGATGAGTCGTCGCTGTGCTCTTGGGGTCATTTTGGTCGGCCGGCCCCTCCTGGGAAGGTTCACCACTGTTCCATGTTTTCACCATTTGTGGATAATGGTTCTCACTGTGGTTCTCTGGAGTCCCAAAGCTTTAGAAATGGCTTTGGAACCTTTTCCAGACTGATAGATCTCAATCACTTTGTGTCTCATTTGTTCCTGAATTTCTTTGGATGGCAGCATGATGTCTAGCTTTGGAGGATCTTTGGTCTACTTCACTTAGTCAGGCAGGTCCTATTTAAGTGATTTCTTGGTTGAGAACAGGTGTGGCAGTAATCAGGCCTGGATGTGGATAGAGAAAATGAACTCAGTTTTCCAAAGATGTGATAAACCACAGTTAATTTATGTTTTAACGTGGGGAGAAATCACTTTTTCACACAGGCCCATGGAGGTTTGGAATTTTTTCCTCCCTTACTAATAAAAATCTTCATTTAAAAACTGCATTTCGTGTTTACCTGTGTTATCTTTGACTGACATTAAAATTTGTTTGATGATCTGAAACATAAGTTGACAAACATGGAAAAAATAAGAAATCAGGAAGGGAGGGGGGGCAAACACTTTTTACACAACTGTATTTCTGGTGTCTCTTATTAAACTGGATGACATTTGATCAGCTGTAGCCACAAATGACAGTGATCGTTTCATTCTTAAGCAGTTGACTTTTTCGCTCCTCAAAATTAACAAATATAACCTGCACCCAATCCTGTCTTCTTTCTCTGCTACGAAGAACAGTAAGTAGCCTAAAATATGGTCAAATAACAATGTTGGAAGTTAAAAATCAGAAGTAAATATGATTTACATGTAGAGGCGTTACTGTTTGACCAAACGGTTCTCACCCTCAGTGAGGAGCGAAGGCGAGAGGGGAGAAACAAAGTGGTGAAAATCACAACACATTGTGAGGAGGTGGTGGATAATAGTTGGGAGGGGGATGGGAGCGTGAGCAGCTGCTGCTGTTGGTGTGCTATGTTGTTCATACATGCTTGTCATTTGGACCTTTCCCCCCCATACATGCTAGCTTTACGAACAATGTTTCAGGGATGCAGGAATAGAGACGCAATCTATTTATACTCTGCATAAAATGCTGAATATGTGGGACTCTGGAAGTAGATGAAAACAAAAGCTTTATAAGATCCAAGTCTTTATTATCTGCTGTTAAAACTTCCTGCCTCTGACTCAGTAAAACGAACATGTGGCTGAATGTTTTTGGATGTTTTACTGGAGAGTTACTTTAATATTTGGGTCAGAAAGGAGGTCAGGATCTGCAGAGGGATTGGAAGTTTGGGAAAATCTGATTATAAATCAGCCCATGTTGCACAATGCTTCATCAGAGCTTTTACACTCAAACACACAGCATTTACTTTGTCCAGAAATGTTTACAGTGTGAAGGAAACTAAGCAAAAAGACTAGATGGCAGACGTTGCCTGATTGTTTTTATAGTTTAGGGGTGAGTTCAGTTTTAGATGCTTTTAAAGTTGAGCTGTGTGATTTCTTAGATCCTTTTCTTAGATCCTCCATATTTGAGACTGAGATTTTAACACGCAGACGAAGGACACGGGAAGAACAATGCCAAGTCAAATGGGAAAAATGGACAAACTTCATATCAATGATACAGGTCTAAACATGGATGAAGGGTCACTTTGTGTTATATGCTGTCTTATGGAGAGTCTCCCCTCAGTTTTCAGTTTTGTTTTTGAGGTTTTTTGTGTGGTTTTCTTTTTTCACCTTTTGTCGCTTTCGTGTAATCACTACCATTACATTATGTATTTGATAAACTAATTCATTTATATAGTTATTGTTGTCAGTCAGTCATTTTTCTGTACCGCTTATCCAGTTCAGGGTCGCGGGGGTTGCTGGAGCCTATCCCAGCTTTTATCAGGTTGTTTATTGATTTGTTGTTGTTTTTTTTTAATCCACACTTTTTGTCCTGTCATTGTAAGTTTAGTTTATTTCACCCTTTCTCTGTCGTCATGTAAATATGTTCTTTTTTCTCACTTTCTGTACTTGAATTTGTCATGTCAGTTTAAAACTGACTTTTTCCTTAAAAGAAAAATTTAAAATAAAATAGTATTAAAAACAACAACAAAAAACCCAAGATAACAATATTCTTAAAAAAAAGAAAAAAAAAATCCGTCTACCATGCTTGTCAGAAAAGTTTTTTGAATGTCAGAGTTTTGAGAGCCAGAGGCAGACTGACATCAGGCGACTGTCTCCTAGTTGTCTTTGTAGGAAAAACTAGGGATGTAACAATACATCGATCTATATTGATGTATCGATTGGATAATCAATCCAAAAAATAAATATCAAACCCACATTATTATGAAAATGGCTTCATTTATTTAACATTTTTACAACAAAATCCATGTTTATAGTTGTGCAGTGGATAGATGTGACACAGGGAGATTGTACTGCAAAGTTTAGTTATGTTAAGAAACAATAACCTTGTTAATTGTTATACTGTTTTATATAATTTTATATAGATCTGGGATCCTAAATCAAATTTAATCTAAACCGTATTTTGACTGAATTTGAGATATCTGCAGACATCTAATCGCCTATCCACTATATCAATATATCGTATCACGATCAAATCAGTGATTTACACCCCTCGGACAAACCTGGGTGATTGTACAAACTTTTAACTCCGTCTGGTTGTTGCATCACTTCTAATAAAGACAAATACTGAATCATGATGTCAGTGGTCCAGTTTGAGATAATGGAACCACTTTAACAGAAAAATAAAACTGCATCAGAGAACATGTTCAGTAGAAAGTTTGTCTCAGCTTGATTCTTGTTGCTATGCTGGTCATGATGTAACTGGTGGATGGGACTGTGTTTGGTTGATCCTGGCGTGCACTGATGACATGTAGCTGCTCTAACCAGAGACGATTAGCGCTAGCTTCAGCAGCATGACGCTCCGTAATTACCTCAACCTCTGTGGTTGCGGTGGAGGCATCTGGACTACAGTGACTGGTTCATCGACTGGTTCTCAACATATTTTGTTGGACTGAATCCACTCAAGTTTAAAAAATTTGCCATTTAGTAGGAGTTTACTGAGCATTTGCGTAAATTATGGGGCTTTTTAACAGGACTGTATTTAGCTGAAATATTTGGTTGGAGAAAATGATGGAGTCCCAGAACAGGAGCTTCTCACAGCTCCTCCATGTTGTAATTTATGTTTCCCAAAAAAGGATTTCCAGTATTTTAGAGCTTAGAGAACTTTGAACCTTCTGGTTTTGGTTTATTTTGGCCATCTGTTTTAGTTTGGATGCTTGTAATTGACTGCAAATACCACAGAGGAAGTCCTTCTGCTCCCATGTTCATGTTCAGACTTTGGTCCTCGTTGATGTTTTAATATTGTCGGTGTATTTTTTTTTGTGCAGTGTTCACTTCACTTACAGCGAGGAAACAAGGAAATGCTGCACAGTGGAAAGTTTTGCAGGTTCTGCCTCCAAACCGACATGTGGAGACGAGAGGATTCCTCCCCCAGGGTTGACTTCCCTCACTTTACCCAGCAGTGGTGACCCAGACAAGGGACTCATTCAGACCCCCATCATGTTACAGTCCGGGTTCTGGGGAGGATTTGACCCTCTATCGGACCTGTTATAGTCCAGGTTCTGGGGAGGATCCATCCCTCTACTAGACCTGTTATAGTCCAGGTTCTGGGGGGGACCCGTCCCTCCATCAGACCTGTCCTAGTCCAGGTTCTGGGGAGGATCCGTCCTTCCATCAGACCTGTTCTCGTCCAGGTTCTGGAGAGGACCCGTCCTTCCATCAGACCTGTTAAAATAGTCCAGGTTCTGGGACGGACTCCGTCCCTCCATCAGACCTGTATGATCCAGGCTTCTGGGACGGATCCGTCCCTCCATCAGACCTGTTATAGTCCAGGTTCTGGGACAGAAACCTATATATTTGGGAGGATCCCAAATGGATCCGTCCCCCCATCAGACCTGTTATCAGTCCAGGTTCTGGGGGAGAATCCGTCCCTCCATCAGACCTGTTATAGTCCAGGTTCTGGGGAGGATCCGTCCCTCCATCAGACCTGTTATAGTCCAGGTTCGTCCTCCTATTTATTTTTTTCCTTTGGGAGGATCCGTCCCTCCATCAGACCTGTTATAGTCCAGGTTCTGGGGAGGATCCGTCCCTCCATCAGACCTGTTATAGTCCAGGTTCTGGGGAGGATCCGTCCCTCCATCAGACCTGTTATAGTCCAGGTTCTGGGGAGGATCCGTCCCTCCATCAGAGTACTGCATGCAACTGAACGAAGCATGCTGGAGCCT
>JALJCO010011130.1:0-49310 GCA_023101725.1 Atherinomorus stipes | reverse complement strand
AGTGTAGTAGTGCCAAGCATCTATAGGATCAAGCAGATTCAATAAAATATGATAAACAACAAACAATCCATATAAAAATGTTTTATATTTCCTCCCCCCCGTCTTGTCCTTTACTCCCCTTTTAATGGGTTTTTTATTATTATGATGATGATGATTATAATTATTTTCATTTATTGCTATGGATCCATGTGTGTCCTTAATAAAGTTTATGATGATGAAGATAATGATGAAGTAGTGAACACAAAAATGAAAGATCTGTTCAACCAATTTGTCCTGAATGTATAACTATAACTGTTTATTCTAAATTGATATGCGACTTATTGGCTGTTACACTGATAAGACTACAGTTGGTTTGGACTCACTCATGTGAGAAAAATGTGTCCAAACCAACTGCATTGATAAAAGACTGCAGTTTGTTTGGACACATTTTTCTGACATGAGTAAATTCACATAAGCATCAGAGCAACATTTCAGGGAGATCATGTCTTTTCCCTTTCCTTTCTGTTTCATCTAAAACCATATACTTGAGAAACTTTTAAATCATGTTGCCAGATTGAGCAAAAGAAATGTTAAGAATAAAAGAATATCATGAGAAGTAATCCTTTTGTGGTAGCAGTACAATAGTGCAAAATGGAAATGAAGTGGCCTCTGTGTGAGGAAGGACATCAAATATATTGCATCTCCTTTGGTAGACATGACCACAAAATCTTCATCCAAAGTTCACAGAATAAATATGTTATAGGCATTGGTCAAGCCTTTGTCCAATCAGAGCAAAGCCAAGCTGAGCCATAACAAGGATGGATCTCAGCAAGTGCTATCACTGGTGAGCCAGTGAGTTCCCCAACTGAGACAGTCATTAATGTTTGTTCATATTGTGTAATACGTCTCATAACTCCATCATACTGTATTTGTTCCATATTGGAGCAGAGACCATTAAGCTTATCATTTTAAAAGCCACAATGTGGCAAGGTGTTCTAATTTTTTGAGACAGATGAAAATTATTCTCTTCAACTACAATTCAAAGGAACAATTTCATTATTATAATTTTGTAAGGTTTTATTTATTTTTAGTTTCTTGTTATTTGAATAATTTGTGAATGTAGCATTTTCTTTAATTGGAGGGTATGAATAATTTTGAGCATGACTGTAGCTACAGACATTCCACGTACAGCCAGAGATTCTGCGCTCCAAACTACATTTAAAAACATGAAAAACAAAAACACACAAAAAAGTGGAAAGCTAATTGTTCCTTAAAGCCCATTTTAACCAAAGATGAACTGGTGTTGGTGTAAAAGCCAGTGCTTAACGAGTTCAACTCCAGTGCTTACAAAGGACCAGTTCTGTTTTCTACAGATGGAGCCAACTTTGGGCCCATTTGGGCCCCTGCTTCTGTGTTCCATATACTGATCCCTAAAGATATTTTTCAGCTTTCTTTTCTTAAAGCTGGTTGATGCTCATAGTCGATTCTATGTAGCCGACTACAGGCATCTCCCTCTGTAGCTGCTCAACGCAGAGTCCTGCATCAGGTCTTGTACCTGCATTTTGCTGGTAAAAATGCCACAGATTACATTTTTTATGGATGCAGGCAGGTTGTGGGTAAGAATTGAAAAGTTTTTTACAGGGGCTTTTATGCACCGGGGTGACCCATGAAGCTCAGCGTTGCTTTACAGCCACCCAACGGAGGGATTTTTTTCTGCTGCTGGTTACATGTATGTGATTCAGGAAAAGAGAACACAGCTGAAACTAGTGTTGGTGCACACTAAAAACTCCCATAATGGGTTATTTTTAACCCAGTTTTGGGTTAAAAGGGGACCAACTAATTTCTGGGTTACTCCAACCCAGAAAATTGGATTCTTTTTTTTGACCCAACTTTTGGGTTGAACATTTGACCCAGAAGTCTGGTTGTATTGACTACAAAGTTGGGTTATTTTAACCCAGAAGTTGGGTCAACAACCCAACAACCCAAATGTCTGGGTTGAAATAACCCAGAAATTAGTTGGTCCCTTTTTAACCCAGTTTGACCCAGGAGTTTTTAGTGTGTGGATGAGATATGCCATATGCCAAAGACAAGCCATTATAGGTTATTTTTCACACAGGAGTTTTTAGTGTATACAGTTAGCCAGAAGCTGGTCAGCCAATTTCTTCTAGCACACCCGGCAACTTCTAAGCTACTGCCGAAGATTTTAAATCCGAATGGCATCATGTGGTGTTGTAAATCTCCATGTTCCTTTTTTTCCCCCAATCCCATCAACATATTGCAATAACAGTTTTGTTTTGCAAGGCGAACCTTCTTTAATAAGATTTAATTTCTTCTCTGCATTTCATCTTTTCTGCTATTTGTTAAGTAATAGTTGTGTGAAAAAAGGACTTTGTGCCTTATTTGAAGCTGTAGTGATCAAATAAACAACATGACAGCTCAGTCCCAGCTGACTGCTGAGCACACAAGCAAACTTCAGACAAAAGTACGTTTGGCTCTCTCTTAATGAAGCCCGTCTTGTCAAGAATTCAGAGCAGGCACTAACTAGCGTGCTTTCTTCAGGCTTCTTTCTGCAGACTGCTGTGACACCATCTTTGAAAGGGGGATGAGCAAACTGATGCATTGCACACTAAATTGATGCCAATTGCATCTGCCACCAGGAGTGTGATGGAAGATAAAAAAAGATAAAAGATGAGGTTATTAAAATAAATAACTCGAACATTGCATAAGTTATGACAATACAGTGACATCTTGTCACACAAACTTGCAGAGAAGCTGAGAATTTTAAAGGCTTTGATTATCCTTTGATGAATGTTATACAGTTACAGTAACTTCTCTCCTTATTTGATTTAAATTATACAGAACTGTTTTTGAAGTGCATCATCTGCTTGTCAAATTAACACCCAATTGCCTTCTTTAGTGGTGTATAGTCTGTTTTATAGAACATCCTGTGTCTCTGCAGAAACCAAATTAAGGAAAATATTCATGTGGGAGGTTTCCTTTAATTTTGTCTTTGATTTTTATTGTCCTTTTCCTTTCTTTTTTTTTTTTTTTATAGAAATATGAACCAAAACACAAAAAATAGGGAAATTTGTGTTTGATGCATTATTTGTTGAGGCAATGTTGTAATGAATATTACAGTTTTGGAAAATTATTTGACTTAACTTCTTTCACATGTACTGTGTTAACTTTGCTTTCTTTGCACCACTGCAATCTTTCAGAAAACAGTAAAGATGCTTAAGCAAAACTTGAACATTTTTTTTCGAAAAAATCCTTTCAAATGGTAAAGTAAATGTATTATTTTTATGTTGGCACATACTGGCCCACTCTTAAAGCCATCTAATCCACCCTAAAAATTTTAATATAAATAAATGAATAAATAAATATAAATTAACAATTTCTGTTGCCATGACGTCAATTTCTTTGCACATTGATGTCAACATGATTTATTTTACTTTTTAGATTCAAAGATGTTTTCTTTCTCTTTCTCTTTTAAACTAAACTTACTCTCACAAAGCATCAACATTTACAATGAGTAGAAAAGCATCATGTAAAACTAAAGAATTACAGTTGGCACACATACTGGTCGATGTAAGAAACTTTAAGAAATGAAAAAATGATCAAATGCAAAACACAGTATGCTAACATCAATAATTTGGTAATAATGGGAGACTTGTAACTTTTGTCTCAGAAAAGTGCCCCACACCATATAACTAAAGTTGGATATGACTACCATACCGTACCATACGACTATTTCTCAAAGGTGAGATATATCTTTTTTTAATCAAAAAATAATTTTAAAAATAATAATACATCAACAGAACGGACCAGATAATCCATCCTGTGAGTTAACCGTAAAGCCAGGAATCCACTGTGCGATATTTTCAATCGTTGCTCGCAGCCCCAACTCAAATTGTGCGAGTTCAAAAGTTCACCGCTTGCGATGTCTGTCCTCACACTGTACGAACCGCCGCTCGGATGCGATCTGACTACTCACACTGTACGTCCTCAAAGACAGGTCGGGGTCTTGAAAAATCTCGACATGCAACATAAATACAGCTAGTAGTAGAAGAAGAAGACTACAATAACCACAGCAGCAGCAGCAACAGTTTGCTACAACTGCGCTGCCTTGGCGATTTGCGCTCTTCTTTGTGAAGAATTCACAAAAAAGAAAAAGCGACAATGTCGTGTTTGGACGAGGAATTGGCTGAGCAGACGTGGGCTGTACGGTCTGTCGGTTCTACAACGAGAACTCCATCCAAATGACACGCCGGGTTGCCATGCTGCCTCTGGTTTACTTCCGTTTTTGTTTCACGCATGCGAAAATGTGAAAATCTCCGAGGAAAGAGTTCTCAGTCTGGTCGTGGCGCCGCTTCAACATGCGATTCACTCACGAGCCACGACCAAAATGTCAAACGGGTTTGATTTTCTTGCGATTTCTGATCACGATCACAAAAACAGCCAAAAATTGCACCGTGTATGCCGGGCTTAAAGCAGGAGATAATGATATCTAGCTGCAAATATCTATGCAATCCTGCAAAAAATAGAAAATCCACTTGACTAAGGAAGTTGCTCACTCCCCAAGCTCTGATTGTTTAGCTCCTCTCGCTTGAGCACTGCTTATCACTACTCATTACCTCAACTGAGATGTTAAATTTGTAAAAGCATTTTAATAAATGTAATATTAGTACATACCCTCAAGTCTAGACTTGAGGGCATCTTTTATAGCGACTGTGATCATGTGGATCAGGAGCTACCACAGATGTACTTCACTGATGTTGGGACAGATACAGAAGTAAAAGCGACTAATGACAAGATACTGTCATTTGCTTCAGTTACAAAATACTGCAGCATGAAATGAGTCAATTACGAGCCTACGGCAGTGAGGATTTTCAGGTTTTTTTTTTTTCTTCTTTATGACCACAGATGGATTACAAACGCTGTAGGTCTGTAGCCAGAACTGAGAACTCATGCATGTGAAGTATTTCTAGAACAAATTAGGCCTGTAATGTTCTGTTAAGTCTTGCTTTAATGTTGGTTCCTTTTATATTTTACAGTTATTGGAAATACGGTTGTGTGTGTGCCGTGTGGGTGTATGGGGGATTTTTTTTTAGAAGGTCGATAAATAAAAACGATAAACAAGATTTAGCTGCTAATGACCTGTTGCTGTGCTAATGATGCAGGACTACTTTGGTAGATAACGATGCACACATGCAGACACACCCACCCAAACTCAGACTGACCACATGCATGAGGAGAGGGCTCGTAGGAGAATCCCCACTATCCACAACAACAATATATTGCAGAATGATTAAATGTGTATGGCAGATTAAGCATGGTTTGTCCAAAAGATGATTACAAGTCTGCCATGTCCCACTCAAAATTATCACAGTCTTACAGACTTGCATTTACTGTCAAAGGAAAATAAATCAGAATATCTCAAGACATCCATGTAAGTTATTTATCTAGGCTACATCTCATAATCAATAACCAAATGTAAGCTTGACATTCATTATAGGCTGCATACACTGAGATGAAGTAGCATGCTTACAGATTAAGGTTACGGTCAAAATGCATGTGTAAAGTTGTGCCTTGAAAAGAGTGAGTCAATTCTCCAAATGTAAATTACATATATGTGGTATATATGTATATATGTTTCAGAGAGAAAACAGTTTAAGATGATACAAATTTAAAGGTACAGTGTGTAAGAATTACTGTCATCTAGTGGGAAAGGTGGGTATAGCAGTGACTTCATATGCCAAGTGTTGTAAATGTACAGCAAAATTCTGAGTGTAAAATTTGAGTTGTTAAATCACATGAACTGTTTCAGAGTAATTCCGACACTAGTGAGAGTAAAATTACCCCTGATGACCAGCAGTGCTGGTGATAATTTTCAGAGTTAAAAAAAGTTTTTATTTTTCAGTGTCAAAGAAAAATTTCTCTCATTAGAGTTACTCAGGAAGACTCCGCCCTTTTCAGTTTGAATATTTCCCATGATGCTCTGTGATTCCACTGTTCATTCCTGCATCATGAGTTGAGTGTATACTGTATGTACTCAGCTTATGTTCCTTGGTGTGTTATCACAATCTCTTCATGTGTCCAGTCTACTTAACTTTATAATGGAGAAATTATTTTTGCTTGAAACTTTGCTGGATTTCAGATTTAGTTTATTCAGAAAAGTGACCATGTACAGCAGCACTGATCACAATGGAGGATATGCTTAATACCAAGTTGTAGCTTTTAAAACTAGTTTCCATCTGCAGTCCCTTAAACATACAAAATACATTACATAAAAAATGTAAAGCACATACACAGATAATAATGGAAGCTGTTGCAGGCTTTACAGAATAAAATTATTCAAAGTAATTCCAGAAATAAACATGAGTTTACCCTATTTAGCATTTTGTCTCTTCAGAATGTTTTAAACCATCTGCATATTTTGAAATCATTAATTCAATCATGGTTGTGCATTTTAAAAGTTAATTTTAAAGACACACAACGTAACTTTTAGACCTTAAAAATCTGTGTTTCTGACTCGTTTTGATGTCACACCAACATTCATTATGCGCATTTTCGAGCTGTCAGTGCCTTGAGCCGTCCTGGGGCTCAGAAACAGCACTATGTAAGATTCCCATCCGGGACGCGACCGTGACGTTGCAGCCAACTATTGGTTGCAGCACCGCGTCACTCACTAGCAACCGGATGTAAACCAGGGATCAACATCACGGGTGTTTTGAATGCGCATCATGTCGACTTCGGTAAAGAAACGCAAGGAAATATCACCGGAGGAAGAGAGGAAAAGAAACAGAGGAAGGGACAGAACAAGAGTCAAGATAAGACTGTCTTTTACTGGCTGGAGTGAGCTCACAGTACAGGTACGAACAAGATGGATGCTAGTTTAGCCACCGATAGGCACTGACACTGAGAAAACTGCTGAAAGTTCCGTTGTGTGTCTTTAAGAAATAAAAGTTAATATTTAGATGTGTTCAAAGTCCAATAGTTTTAAAGCATCAACATATAATCAAGCAAACCAACTGATCACAAATCAAACATGTAGATCTCAGTATTTTCTCTGAGGACCCACTGCTCTGTATGTTTTTTTTTTTTGTTTTTTTTGTTTGTTTCTCTGCTTCAAAACATGTCGTTCAAGTTACGTAAGTCTCCCGCAGAATTTGATGATAAGCCTCAGTGTTGATCCTTCAATCGGGCACATTGAGGCAGGGAAATGTAAACCATACAGGGCAGTATGTGGATCGTCACTATAAGCTACAAATGGACTTTATGTCAGTCCCCCCCCAAAACTTGTAGAAAATTAGGGTATGATTTAAATAAACCACTCAATTTGTTCACAAAAACATCTCTTTAACATCTGGGAATTTTACTTGATCCTTTTTTTCCCCAGCAGTTTAAGCATAAAATAGTACATTGCTTCCTCACATAGTTAAAGATACATTACAACTACTCTTAACCTTTGTAATCTGTTTTTCTTTTTATGCACTCATCTGATTTGACATTTACTAATACCTATACATACGTTACGTAAACTTTACAGTGCAATTATAACTTTAGGTGAAAGTTTAATTTCAAATGTTGAAAATTAACCAATTTAAAATGGTATCTCTGGATACACAGCAATCATTTTTGGAACTGAGCTCGTACATATGCTTGTACATGCGCAATACAGAAGAAATGCTTATAATAAGTCTGATGGGGATCACAGGTGTCAAGAAAAGATGAACATTAGAAAAAAAAGAATTCATGCTTATAGAGAACATGTGGAAGATTTTATTCCTTGCAAAAGATGAGCTGCCTTTGTTCACAATAGCTTCCAAAACATTGTCTCCTTACCTTTACAAAATAGATCTCAGAAATGTCTGTTTTCCTCCTGAAACCAATCATCAGCATTTTAAATATTTCCATGACATGATGAATTATTTACATACCATGCAAATAGTATAAATTGCATAATTTACTTAATAATTGGACCAATTATTAGTAAACTTACTGGAACAAATGTGGATCATTTGCTTCCTAATGAGGAAATTGAAGTGTAAATTTGTGTTGTGTGAGTGCAGAAGTTCTCTGAAAAGAAAAAAATAACTGCTTTCACTCTGTTTACAAAATGGGCACTCTGCATTGTTTTTAACCTGTTTTTCTCTTATAATTAGAACAATTACCCAGTCTGCTAGTTAGTGTTTAGCTGACTTTATATTCGGAGCGTTAAAGGTTATGCAGCAGTATTTTAAATAGACTTTAGTCTCAGAAATTGTATGAAATTAAATGTCACAAATGTTGGGAAATTAGTTTTATAATGAGGTCAACACTTCAACAACTTTCAAGACTTCATCCTTCATGCTCCTTGGAAGTAAGTGATGCCTGAAACTTGTCAGAGGCACACGGTGTGTGATGGAAAACATTAAGGACAGAGTGGCGTTTACCGCTTTGCATGAGTCTGTTTTTGTGTTGGTAATATGAACTGAAGACACATTGATTTACTTAAGTGCGATACGTCAAGCAGCTGAAATCAATTACTGACACCATGGGTGACCCCCTCTCTCCTTTCCCCCCCCCACACACATACGTACGACATATTCTACATCATACACATGTCGGCTCAGAGTGTGGCGCTGATTCAGTAGGTGTCCTGTGGAGCTAAGTGGTTTTGACAAAGTGTTTTCTTGTTGACACTGTGGGGTGTGTTGATGTTTGAAGCTGAAACTCACATCAGTTTTATTACTAAACAAAAGCAGTAGTGAGTCATCTCTGCCTCACACACAAGAATATCACACATCATGTAAGCACATGAGTGCGTAGACACCTGGTTGTCTGCTGAAGGTCTACAGCCTTGCAGGTGTTTGATGGTTCAAAGAAAAAGACTTAAAACATTATTTTGGTTTGAATTGTATATTTGTGTTTTTCTGCCTTTGTTGTCATTGTATGTATTTTTGTTGTTACTGTGTCTTTTTGTGGTTATTTAATGTTTCTTTGATGTTTTTGAGTTTCTTTAAAGATGATTGTAGTCTCTTTGAAGTGAATATGGAGTAATTTGGAGTCTCGTTGAGGAAATTATCTGTTTTTGGTCCTTTTGGGTGTTTTTAAAATCATTAGACTATGAATCTCTGCTTGTTTAGGGTTTCTTAGCAATTCTTTAGTCGTTTCATGTCTGAAATTATATTGCATCTTTGATCTTATCTCTTCAAATCAGTTTAGTCTCTTTGTGGATGTTTTATTTGTCTCTTTGCTGGTTTTTGGTCTTTTTGAAGTCATTATGTGCTAGTTTGTGGTCATTTTAAGTCTTTTGAAAATAGTTTTGCACATCTTTGTGCAGGCCTGTACCATATTTTGTCTCTGCAATCTCATTGGTGGCTTTTTGTGAACTAGAAAGGTGTCATACTCAAATGAACAGCTAAATGTTATGCTTTGTACAAAACAAGTTGGATTCATAAATTCCTGTAAATCTTATGGCATTACTGTGTGCACACAACAAATTTAGGCTATTCCTTCAAATGTTTCTCTCTTGCCTTCAGTTGTAAATGGTTTAGTGTGCAGAGATGAGCTGTGATACTGCTTTTCCAGTACAAATTTGAGGATACATTACCTTTCCAGATCAGCAGCAGCCACCTTGGATGATTACGAGTATTTAAACGATGCTGTCCTGCAAAGTTGGCTTCCCAATCAGCCCCACCAGATATATGCTCTTGTAGAAATATATTTAAACACTGATGCCAGGAGAAATGAAACACTTCTTTCACATATCTGGTACTCCAGATGGTGTCATTTTACAGCAGTTGAACATGGGCTGACTGACATTAGCTGGTGACAGTTTTTTTATATTATTATTATTATTATTTGACATGATGTTGTAGCTAAGGATGTTGTGTATGGATGAGTGTTATCTTACATGAGTTCATTGCAAAGGATTTTTTTATTCTATTGTCTGCATTAGCCAAGGCAGTCTCCATGGCTCCATTTTATTTTTTATTTATGTATTTTTTAAAAATCTACTTTTACCCCTAAAATCATTCCCAAGACCAAACAAAAGCTGCTTA
Organism: Atherinomorus stipes; assembly: GCA_023101725.1. Classification (NCBI taxonomy): domain Eukaryota; kingdom Metazoa; phylum Chordata; class Actinopteri; order Atheriniformes; family Atherinidae; genus Atherinomorus; species Atherinomorus stipes. The sequence continues at coordinate 39,285 of JALJCO010011130.1, read as the reverse complement.
GCCTGGGGGTAGACATTGCAAAACTAGCATTTGTCAATACTTAACACCTTTCCCTCTAAGAATTAACATATACACATATAAACATAAACATATCTGAGCCCTTGTGTCACTGTCATGAATATATGCAATACAGAATGACGGGTTTGGAAAGCTAAGTAAGTTAAAAACAACTGACAGTCACAATAACAGAGCTTTGTTATTGTTACTATAACTATTATACTTAATTACCTTAACTTGGTAAAGATGGCGAGAATGAGTAACAAAAAAAAAATAATTTTGAGGCCTCGGCCTGCTTCAAGTGGACCAAATGCGGCAGTTGTTGAAGCAGTTGTTGCTTCCTGCATTTGGTTCAGCATGGCATTGTTGGTTAAATGTTGGGCATCGTTGGTAAATGCTACCATGACAAACACGTGTAGGACTGTTTTAGAAAGGGCTCGTGGACGACGAAGAGAAAATTTTAATTGATATATGGTCATAAGAAAACATCCCAGTTCCTAGTAGGTATCCTCAGAAATATTGCAGTTTTTAAAGTAATTGGCTGTGAAATGGAGGCTCTGGGATGTGCCCAGACAGTGAACCAGTAAAGCACTACGGCTGGAAAAAAAAAAAAAATCAACATTATCTAGAAATACATGATATTTTTGGAAGTGGCAGCTCAGGTGACGAGAATCTGGCTTGTTTGGCTTAAGTGCAAACCCTCCCCAACACACCTGAATCAAATGGCTCTGTAGAGGCCTGCTAACGAGCCAATCATTTAATTCAGGTGTGCTGGAGAAGGGATGCAACCAAAATGTGTGGGATAATGATATGTTGATAGGGCTGTAACAGCACAAAAAAGTTCACAGCTCAGTATGTACCTGAGTACACAAGTCACGGTTCGGTTTTTCTTCAGTACAGTAATGGCTTTCTCTACCTAAACAGGCTCACACACCAAGTTGTTAAAAGTTGTTAGAAACAGGATGGTAAGTGCGATGCACCAAGTCGGTTTTTCTGGTCCGTCATTCAATTATGTCCGATGGCACACAAAAACTTAATGAAACAATAAATAGCTAAATAAACAAATCCTGCGCCCAACAGTTCGATACAGGGTCATGCCAAACTGAGAGTAGTGTACCGATCGGTTCAACACAAATACACATACCGTTATAGCCCTAACATTGACCAGAACCATAGAAATACAGAATTGCGACATGCCTTGACTTCAATGTAAAAGCGGTTATGTGACTCGCGGAGAATGTCATGCGAACCCTGTGCTGTTATATCTCACTGCAGAACACACAGCAGCAATCAGATTACCGACATTTAACACGAAGTAAACATCAGTGCTGCACAGACATGCTGGTCACTGAATGTTCTCGGTTAGAGAGAGCACATCATGGTTTGCATTTTTAGTGTTTTAGCTTACTGTTTTTAACGTTTTTCTGTTTTTATACAGTGTCTTTGTGCACATTGATAAGGTGCTTTCAAATAAAATGTATTACTATGATGACGATGATGATGGGAACAAATTGTATGATTGGAAAAAAATGCTGAAAGAACCTAGTTGTTGTCTTGTAAATAGTGACCCTGCAAGATTCACAGTCTTTGTAAAAATCTGTCTGAGACTAGACTAAGACTAAAAACTGTCTTTAGATGTGAGTGTGAGATGGTACAGGAGTCTTTTCCAAATCTTAAAAAGTCCTCTATTGTGAGGGAGACATTAGATAAGCTCTGCAGATCTCTGTCAACTGAATCAGACTGACTTGAATCAGATGTGTTGCAGCAGGGAAACTTTGAAAACCTGCAGGAAACCGGCCCTTGAGGACCAGGATTGGGAATCTCCGGTCTACATGAACCTCTCACTAAATTGTCATCACTATTTATGATGCTGTTAATGATAATCTCCTGAATGTCTAATGGGTTGGTAAGCGTAGCTTTTGATGGAGGGATATGTTAAGACGAGGTACGTAGGAAAAAATATAGAACTATTGCCATGGAACAGCTAATAAAAAGGCAAGAAATACAAATAAAGAAACTTTAAGTTTAATCAAATAACAGTTTTTTAATAAACATGTCAAGGTTTAGTCAGATTGTTGTGAGAAAAACAGACATTTTCATAGAAACTGATTAATCTGGCCACTTGTGGAAATAGTTTATTTCAGGTTGTTTGCAACATTGTGCATCATCATCATCATCCAACATGTTGTGGTCATGAAGAAACTGAGTCAGCTACCCCACAGGATGTTTTCAATGATCACTTTAGAACAAGGGAGGTTGGTTTGATGCAAAGTTGGTTTTAGTTTTTACTTTACTATTTGATGCACGGTGAGTCAGCTGAAACAGACGGAGATGCCGGGGGGAGTCTTCCAATGGTTCCTGTCTTTTTATAAAGCCTAGTTTGTTCTAGCTTTGTGCTGAGGTATCTCTCGTGTATTATATGATTCTGAGTTGTCATTTTCAATTTCTTCTGCTTTCTGTGGAAATCAGACACTGATTCAGCTAAAATACTTGGAGAATTCTTTTCACAAAATCTATCTTTGAAGTAGGAGCAGTCAGCATGGTATTCAGTCTGTATAGTATATCATTGTCGTATGTGGGCCTTTGAATCAGCTGAAGCAGCGGAGGCACCTTGAAGAGAGATTGAAGAGGGTAGAATCATAAAACAGGATGAATCTGGGGAATGCATCAGCTGCCAGCTGGATGTTTTAAAAGAGAGCATCAGCATTGTAGTGGACAGATTCACACTTATCCTTGGAATGAATATTTATACCTTGAACCTTGCAAATCTACAGTGAGGCACAGTTGAGCCTTGTGTCACTGTGTTCACAGCAATACAGTACACTTTTTACATTCTTTTACACTCACACTGTGGAGATGAAAGTTGGTTGGTATGGGAGTCTGAAAATGAAGAGTGAACAGTATCTTCTTAAGCTGCATTTTTCTGAGTCTAACACCGGTTCAACAAAATATAAGTTTTGGTTTTGGAAAATGACAGCTCAGACACTGCCGTTGGTTTGTCAGAGCATCTTGGTGTCACAAGGAAGTATTAGTTAGCAACCGATCGAAAGGTTGGTGGATCCACTTTCAACATGTCTGTGTCCCTTGACAGGATACTGAATCTGACATTGTGTGCACATCCTTTCAGCGGTCAAGCCAATTGGCATATGCCGATAACAGTGGGTTTGTGTTACAAAGCAACACAATCACCAGTAGGGGGTGTAGGAAAATATTGATATGCCGATATATATCGATATTTTCTGTTGAGATATCGTATCAATATTAAAAAGCACTGAATCAATATTTTTACTAATGAAATCTTGCGAGAATTCGTAAGGCGACAAAAAGATTTAGCTAGATTTAGCTGATTTAACATGCTCGTGTCCAGCATGTTTAAAAGTGGCTGTTATTGTGGAAGAACTTCATCTCCCAGCATTCCTTTCAGAGTCATGTGACTTCAGTGCAGCTGCTGCTGCTACAGACTGACTTGCTTTGAGCTGCTTATAATATGTCTGGTTTGAAGTTGTTAGTTAAGTTACCAAGTTGTCAGAAACATTATAATTAGCCACATGTTGGCAAATACCTGCTAGTTTCTGATATATGGCAGCATTGATGATGTTTAATGTGCCTTTGAAATCTAATTGCTATGATGAAGTGTAACTCCACGTTAGTTAAGAATCATTATTAGTCATTGAAATACTGCATTTGATTTACTTCAAAGGCTTGTAAGCTACAGCTTGCACTATTTAAATAGATGGAACTAATTTTCATAATACATCTTTGATTCGTTTTATTTGAAGTAGACTCTCTGTCCAGTCAGAGATATATATTGTGTAATTGATATTTTTAGGGTTTTTTTTTTTTTGTTGTTGTTGTTTGTTTTTTGACTTTTTCAGTTAATTCAATCCAAGTAAATAAAACACTAGTAAGATGTCACCAAAATCATCCTGTCCCATTTAAATCTTTCAGGAAATTTTATAAGTCTATCAGATTATATTGAATCGTATCATTGGCCAAATATTGTGATATTTATATCATATCGTGAGCTGAATATTGTGTATCGTGTCGTGTGATTAGTGTATCGCTACAGCCTTAATCACCAATAAGAAGATTTGTGGAAGGGCATGTCAATCTCCACGTTAACATTCCTGGATATACTGAATCTTGCAATGTGTGGACATTCTAAGAATACTATAAATGTTGTCAATAACACAGCAGACTGCTGTTTTAATGCAGTAAGCCAAACAGAATCCCTAATTAGATGGTAAGTGGATTGACATTCCAAATTCCAAGACAAGATACTGAATCTTGCATCTGCACATTGTTAAAGGTTTCCACAAGTCAACTTGACGATTCATATTTCTGCATCCGTGACGTAACAGTCAATTGATGGTAAATCAACCATATTTTCCTAAACCTAGCCAAGTAGTTCACTCCGGTACAAATAAGGGGACAAATAAGGTTTCTTGAATTTAATTCATTTAACTTTAATTTCAAGTGTCAGCCACTTAATTTTTTTATTGAATGAAGAATACCATGATGTGATGTGTCATGCTTTGTTCTTAGTTTGGAATTACTCTTATTTTAACACCCACTGAGGACAAGACATTTCCTCTTTTATTAATGTCCTGATTTCTTAAAGTTTGAAGTTGAACAAGGGTTTACATTTTCACATGGCTGTATGTCAGTGGAAATGAGATGTTTAGAAAAGATAAAGCTTCTAACTAGAGAAAGCAAACCAAACTCGTATTCATGAAAAGTACGGTATGACTTGTCCTTCAGTCCATCCATCCTGTTAAAGTTGTGCACAAACATTGTTTTGGTCGTGTCAAATCTATTGGAAATTGTCAGACAGGGTAGACCTTTCTGACAGGATGGTCTGGATGGCATGAGGCCTTCAAGACACAATACATGTAGAGGGTGTTGTCAAATCTATATTTGGGTCAATATCCTGGAGTCTGAACTGCACTAACTGTAATGTAGAAGGGGAATCTGAAGAATAAACTTCTGTATATCCAGGGATTCTGCCTGTATTGTTGAGCTGGTATGTTTGGTTTAATAAACGGTTTTTGTGTGTAAACTTTGAATTGGTCATATGGTTTCAAATAAAATTTTGCGGTCATAGCAACACATCAAAAACATTTGTCTTTAAATACTGAAACTGACCAGATCCCAGTACACAACTGGGATTATCTTTTTCTCCTTGAAGACTTCTGTGGCTCACCTTGAGCATGAAATTCTGCATCAACAAACATGGCAACTTCATGGGCTTTTTGTGATTCTTCCATAAGTGTAAAGGGAAAAAAGAGAAGCATCTTTTATCCCTGTTGTAGCTGTATTGTTAGAAAACGAGGCTGACTGCAGCCATGTGTTCTGTATCTGCAGCAACCCTCGGTGTAATCACAGAATCTGTTTCTCAGAAAGCACTGCTGATTACATGGCCTCACAAAGACATTACACTGCAATCAAAGCAAAGCCAGCCTCTGATCTCCCCAATCAGCTTTCATCCTTTTCTGCATTATGCAAATTTACTTTCTCATTAAGAGGCTAAAGTAAACAAATCACTATCTATTAAATATTTAAGCTGCTATAGGTGGACAGGTTTTATTTTAAGCAATACACCACACAATACACCCATGTAGTTTTGAATTTGGCTTCAAGAAGTTTGTCACTTGCTTCCTCGTTGAATGATTTTAACACAGTATAAACATATTTCGGTGGTGACCCAGTTTTCCGGGAGAGGGGGGAAAAGTATCCAAACATCAGTATAAACTCTGCAAAGTACTCCTGCAGTGTTATCTATCTCCCCACAGGCCATCTGTATGTTTTTTGTTTAAGGTTTTTACCACATAGTTTAAAAAGCTGGGAACTGTTTGCGCCTGTCTTAGCTCTGAGACATTGGCCTCGTTTTTGTTTTGTTTTTTATGCATCATAGGTGTTTATGAGCTCCTGTTGAGGTGCATAAAAAACATAAATTCCTGTGGATCCTAACACTTCCACCTTTTTTTTTTTCCACCTCCAAAGCCCAAAAATATCGATCCAAGTAACCAATGTTTCTATCCTCCACAGTAATGGTCTGAATCTTTTATTGGGCAGTTTTTATTAATACTTGAATAAAAAGAAAAACTTTCACACACACAACTGTTCGGAAAAAAAACATTTGCTGTCATCTTTGCTCAGAAGTTTGAGGCTCCAAAGACATCACACAAGGACATCTGCAATCTCCTCACAGCCATTTAAATCCTTTTACTAATGAGATAGTATTTAACCGGCCCGGCCCCCCCCCCCCCCCCCTCTCTTTTTTCTCCCCGTTTTTTCCCTTTCCCCCCCCCCCTATAAAGTGGATTTTATTCACATCTGAATACTTCCAAAAAGATGTTATACCAGTCCCCAATGTTTCCACTTTTCTATCACAAAATTATCATTTTATCAAATTATCATTCCGGGTGAAGCATCACTGCTTCAGGCTCAATAATCACTTGTCATGTCCGCAAATGGTAAATAAAAGTTCGTATTCTTACCTGCTGCCCGCCAACGCAAGAGAAGCATATAATCCACGGCATATTTACCCACAAATCGCTGGTAAAACGTACCGCTGCAGGAGAGACAGGACTCTGCTTTGAGCAGAGGGAGATGAGGTGCTGCTACCAACGCAGCAAAGTAGCATCAGCAAGTTTAGTATTTGAGGTTGGACATTTACCAGATTGCTGTCCTTTATGTCGCATCTAACAGGTGCAACGTTTCTAATCGTGCAGGACAAGTTCATGTCACTGAACTCTGAACTGGCAGTAAATGACTTGATCAGATCTGCACAACGTTCAGCAACTTTTAGCCAAATGAATTAAATTCAACTTAATTTGTATAGCGTCCATTCATGACAATGTCACCTCAGGGCGCTTAAACAGACAGAAAAGTTCAGTTCAGATTCATAATAACCTAGCTAAGGAAACCAAATGCAAATGCAGCAACATTCTCCATCCTCGCAATCATCATGGTGACCTTGTTCACTTTGGCTGCAGCTTTTATGGCCCCCGACAACTCATGCGGCTGACTTCATACGTTTGCGCGCGCTGGTCACACAGTGTTGCACGAGTCATTCGGTCTCACATGCGTCTGTACGTCCAGCTTTTGTCCACTTTGGCGCTTCATACGCAGCCAGTCCGAGCAAACCTGGTAGGCTCGTTCATAACACGGCAAAATTAATAATCAGCGTGAGAAATGGCATGTGTGGCGTTTGAGCATTTGAAGTTGTACAAATGCGTGTGTCGCACGCTCAGTGCGTGAGACTTAAGAGCCCTGATAGTAGATACTCTACATGCTAACATTCTAAGCTTTGATGCTAACTTTGGCACAGATTGATTCATCTCAAATATGTACTCCGGCACAGCTTTTGGATGCAACACTTGGGTGAATTCAAAGCATCATAGAAAATAAGCATCAAGCTTGTTTGCCCTGTTTGGATTAGAGCCAACACACCGTGCAGCATATTGCATGGAGTGGATCGTCTTAAGTGGTAAGATGGGTTACATTGCAGCGTGTTAGTCAGGAACACAACTTCATGTAAGAAAACACAATTACTTTCCTTGGTCATGAACAAAAAATAAACCAACTGACACAAAGGTGTGTTGCAATTACTATTTGGGGGAGAATGGAGTATGGGACCAACTTATATGCTGGTGGCCCATGTATCTAATCTTTCATGTGATCAATCAAGTAAGATTTTTTTTTTTCTCATACTCCATCTACCATAATATGAATCGACTTTTTGGCATCATTCAAATGCAACCTATAATGCAGCTGTTTCCATCAATCATCCATCATCTATTAAAGCTCAAATATGCATGAATAAATGATGGAAATAGGAATCTAACAAGTAAAATTGCACCAGCAAGAGGGTCAGCAAAGACAGACAGGGGGGGAGGTAATGGCACCATTAATACACGCTGTGTGCCTTTGTCCAGTGGCCAAAGCAACATCGTGATTAACAGTTAACCTTTCACACAAGCAAAGTCAGACAGCAAAGTGTGGAGTGAGTCTGTGAGCCAGGCTTGTTGCCAGACAGCTCTGAAAGCATCCAGGTTCCATTTCAACTCGTAGCCAGGTTGAGGCAGAAAGGTCAAAGCACAGCCGGCTACACACCCACAAACGCACACATAAACACACTGTTACGCTGCAGTCCTGTAACTTTTTAGGGAAGCCAGCTGAGGAGTGGGAAAGTAGTATTTGTATGACATTTCAGAAAGTTAATTTGAAAAGGTCATGAATATAAAATCTGTGAATCTCTTTTTGTTGCACAGGGGCCAAGTGGGAGAGGGTGTGGGGGGTTGCAGTCTACCTTTTAATTATCTATGTTAATTTGTATTGCTCCACCTCTGTTGACTAAATCGATGTTGCGGAGTCTTTATAAACTGGCTGTGATCCATGTTTCTGTGGATCCCTTCGATCTTTTCCAAGCCTGTGATGGACTGGTTGACTGCTGGCACAGGCACTGGTGTAATGGTATCATTGCCCGTATCCAGATGGTGACTCAACTGGCTCCTGGACACAGTGGCCATAACAAAAGGAAGTTTTATTAGTGATGCTTGCCCAATAATGAAACATCTTACATGCATTAAAACCACATCTGCAGTCAAAAACTAAACATCTTTGTTTAAGTCCTGCACATACACCCCTCACTCAGATGTGAGGGCATGATGAAACAAGGTTTTCCCTCTGCACTGACTGACTTTTTGAGATATAGATTTGAGGATATGAATATATTGTATAGAAACACCATATTTGATTTGCTTTAAAAGTTTGAATTCACACTTTTGTGTTTAGTGGTGATGACTGATCAGAAAGAATGACGATTCTCTGTAACAAACTGACTGCAGTTTTCATAGTAAATACCTCTCAGAAGACTTAATCATCCTTAAATTATACCATTAATTACTGTAAATAGGATTTCAGTATGGAGCTGGGCATTTTAACATGTTTTTTGCATGTAAAATCCAAGAATGTACTGGTTTGGGGGGAGGAAACTGACAAATTAATTGTAATCTACATTTTTCTTGTACTTTATTGAAATTAAAGTTGGCTGGCAACTTGATTCTTAATTTTTCAGTCCACATTTCCTCTGTTAAAGCTTGTGCATGTCAAGTTTCCTTCAGACAAAATATACCGGTAATTCTGAATTCATTCATATTGCATCACTTTTACTTCACCTATTTGATGAAGCTAGCATCATATCCACTTCACAAATACAGCTTTTATTAAATATCTCTTAAAGTTTACATAAGCTTTCATTTTCTGAACGCTTGAAGTCATCATCTAAAAGCATCGTCCACATCAACAACTATAAAGCACAAGCTGTGCACTCCAGCTGGCTACAGCTTAAAAAAGTCACACATCCCAAAGTCAAACTTTTAAAGGCAAAGACAAGGTTCAGTTAGAAGTCTGGACTTGAGGTAGAACTCTGTTCAACAATGTAACGGCTCCGCTGGCCAACGGAGACTGTAGGGCAGTGGTTTTCAAACTGGGGGTCGGGACCCCCATGTGGGTCACATGATAATTTCAGGGGGTTGCCAGATCATTGTGGGGAAAAAAAGGAACCTACATTTGGAATTTTGGGGGCTATCAATATTAACACATCGCAAAGACACAAATCTAAAATTAACACATTCATTTCTTAATTATTGCATAAATAAAGTCATCATCAACACCATACAAAATATCCAAATTTGGAATTATCTCAGCGAGAGAAGCTGATTTTGGGAATGTAGGTGCCTTGTCACTGCAGCAAACCGAATCCACTCAAAAACATTTATCCTCCTTATCTACGAAGTCTTTGATAGTTTTCAAGCATAACATGTAGAACACGAACACCAAAGTGTCATTTTGGAGGTCGTGGCCTAAAATCCACAACCAGAAGGTCGTGTTTTACTAGTCAATTCCCAGCTGGGGAGGGAGTTCGAACAAGTCCAACAGCAGCCTTCCTGTGTGGAGTTTGCATGTTCTACCCGTGTGTGCGTGGGTTCTCTCCGAATACTCCGGCTTCCTCCCGCCATCCAAAGACATGCATGTCAGGTTAATTGATCACTCTAAATGGGCTATATGCACGGTTCCACTACTTCCTGAACTTCAGACAGCACCTTTGCGTCCTGTCTGTCATTATTGGACAAACTGATTAATCCAGGTGTGTCTGATCTCAATAACTGGCCAAACACACCTGGATTAATCAGTTTGCCCAATAATGAAAGACAGGAAGCAAAGGTGCTGTCTGAAGTTCAGGAAGTAGTGAAACCGTGCATATAGCCTATTGTCCTTGGGTATGAGTGTGAGCGTGAATGGTTGTCTGTCTCTCTGTGTTGGCCCTGCGACAGACTGGTGACCTGTCCAGGGTGTACCCTGCTTCTTGCCTGATAATAGCTGGGATAGGCTCCAGTAACCCCCCGCGACCCTGAACTGGATAAGCGGTACAGAAAATGAATGAATCGAATGAATGAATAATATAGAGGTAAGAAGTCACAGTGCAGACATTTGTTGATTAAACTGGCTTGTTGAAAGCTTGAAAGGCTGCGGTTAAAAAGATTCCCAGCTTTTTTTTTTTTTTTTTTTTTACATATTTATACTGAACAGAAATATAAATGCCCCACGTCAAATATAAGAGTTTATCAACATTTTGGGCTACACAATATCTTGAGAAATTCATGTGATCTGTTGTTGAATTTTGATTTTCATACCGGCATTGATGGCATTGTGGTATGACCATTTGTAACGGATTGACAGTCCTTTGAACATGATAGGAGTCAGGTTGAGGAATTTGATTGTTCAGTATCTTGTGTGTCCGCCAGCTGGTTACGGACAGTCTGAGGTGTGATGTGTCTGTTGTGCAGACCAATGGTCTCATCAGCTGTGCGTGTCACTGGTCTTAGCCAATCCCACAGATGGACAAGCCAGATGTGGCGATCTTGTGCTGGAGTGGTCACACGTGTCCGACGAGGATGAGGTCGATTTGCAGTAGTGCCAGTCTGTCGGAAACAAACTCTCAAACAGCCTATGGTCCGATAATGGACATTGAGCCGCACAGCTACTGCTCTGGCGGACATCCCTGCATCCAACATGCCAATGGCACATTCCCGCATAACTTGCGCCATCTGAGGCATGACTTGTGACAAAAATCTGACATTTTGGGGTGTCCTTTTGCAGTCAAAGGATTGTCTGGCTGTTGTTTATTTTGTCTGATCACCCACTGATCAGTGAGTAAAAACACAACTCACTGCGTAAATGCTCACTGACAGCGAGTTGGATAAAAAATTATACACAAATTAGGAGAAATATTACTTTTGTACATAAAATGTCAGCAGATGCTCATTTACAGTTGTTAACTCCACGTGGGAACAATATTTTACATGGGGCATTTATATTTTTGTTAAGTGTGTATCTGATAATGTGTGAAATTGTCATCTGGTGTGTTTTTACTTTGTGACATCTGTTTCTGTGTGACCACTTTGCCAGACAGGCATAGTGCAACATTAAAGCTTGTCCCTTTGTTAGGGTTTTTCATATTTGTGCATTAATAACTGAAAAAATATACTGGGATGTTCTTTTAAGCGCTCACCATTTTTCATGTTTGCTGAAGTATTTTTTTGCTGAGCTGCAGAGCTTCTTGATATGAAAGGTAGATAAAGAAGTATCTGCTTCTAGTTTTCTTCCAAAAAGCTATTTACTAACTAATGATTAGGAGACACTGTTTTTTAATGCTTAATATTCATTGAATTACCTCCTGATTTCCCTCGATTATATATCCTCAGTTCCGCAGTATTGCTTTAAATGCACCATGAGGTTTTCTGATGGCTGGTTTGGGCTTATTTTTTAGCGCAGCATCTTGCCAGTCCCTTACTGGAAATATCTGATGTGCTTTAATAGATCCCTGTCAGTCATGTCAATGCAGCGGCAAGTCAGAAGAAGTTCCAGCTTCTTGAGTTTTCCAGCTGGATTTCATTATGGTTTCTTTCCTCACTGTCTCTCTCTTGGCTTCCTTACTGGAGCTTTCTTTCTCCTGGTTTGACAAGTGAACACTGAGATGTGACACTGACGTTTCAGTTCAGTTCATTCAAGTTGTGCTGGCCACTGGCCATTTCAGACCAGTGACTCAGGTCTGGTTTGAGTGAGAGGTGTGACTGCAAAGAAATCCCTAATGGGGCCACTGCAAGTGGCCGAGGAACAGCGAGACAGCTGGAGGTCGAGGAGGTCTGTGTTTGTGTTTGTATGTGTGGTTGGGTTGAGAGGGGGAGTCAAAATATTCAGAGATAAAAGATTTTGTGGAGAAAAGGCTCTCATAATCAAAATTACTTAATCTGCATTCTTTTTGCTTTTTTTTATTTTATTAAATATGACCCATAACTAAGTATCCTTATGATTCCTAATCAGGGGTCTTTGCTCTCCCTTGTAAGCAAAGACCAACTTGTGCACAGTGTGCGCACAGGGCCTTTACTCCACTGAGATTGCAAAATTACATTTGCACATAAATTATCCCACATTCACTGGATTATCAAAAGTAAGCAGGATGAGGCATTATTGTTATAGAGGAATGATGGTTATGACTGATATGTCTGTCTTGATGTCTTGTCTGAATTGAATTTAACTTTGGGATAATTAAATTTCCCTTCAGGATAAATAGTGATTTTGCTTTTTTCATTCAATTTCATTTCTTCTATGTTTACAGTATGTTTTTTCTTTGTTTTTTAACTTTTTTTTTTCTTTAACCGGGTAAAATGTTTGGGAACTAACTCTTATTTGCAAACATAAACTGGCCAAGAGGTCCCCAGAAAGGAAAAAATAACCTTGACAAAAATAAATATACTAACACAGATCATCATAAAAACAAGCATGTAAACCAACAAACATAAAAATGACGAGTAGGAACAAAATAAGTCGGTTTATATGTATATATCTGTGTTTTTCTGTCTGTGCGCATGCATGGATGTGCATGTATAAGGAAAGGGTGGCAACATATGCATGCATGCAAGTGTGATTAAAACCACCACTAAGTGGATACAAGCTCCTGAATCAAATTTTGCCAACAAGAGTTACAGTTGTGTGAGAAAGTGTTTGCCCCCTTCCTGATTTCTTACTTATTTGCATGTTTGTCACACTTATGTTTCAGATCATCAAACAAATTAAAATATTATACAAAGATAACGCAAGTAAACACAAAATGCAGTTGATAAATGATGGTTTTTATTAGTAAGGGGGGGGGGGGGGGGGGGGGGGTCCAAACCTACATGGCCCTGTGTGAAAAAGTGATGGCCCATTGTTCATGACGCCACCATAAGAAAGAAGCCGGGAAAAAAATGGCCTGCATGGCAGACCAAAACCACCTGCTGAGCAAAAAGAACATAAAGGTTCGTCTCAGTTTTACCAGAAAGCCTCTTGATGATCCACAAGACTTTTGGGAAAATACTCTGTGGACTGACGAGACAAAAGTCTAACTGTTTGGAAGGTGTAGGTCCCATTACATCTGGCATAAAAGTAACACGGCATTTCAGAAAAGGAACATCATACCAACAGTAAAATATGGTGGTGAAAGTATGATGGTCTGGGGCTGTTTTGCTGCTTCAGGACCCGGAAGACTTGCTGTGGTAAATGGAACCATGAATTCTGCTTCTACCAAAAAACCCTGAAGGAGAATGTCCGGCCATCTGTTCATGATCTCAAGCTGAAGCACACTTTGGTTCTGCAGCAGGACGATGATCCAGAACACACCAGCAAGTCCACCTCTGGCTTAAGAAACACAAAATGAAGACTTTGGAGTGGCCTAGTCAAAGTCCCAACCTGAATCTGATTGAGATGCTGTGGCATGACCTTTAAAAGGCGGTTCATGCTTGAAAAGCCTCCAATGTGGCTGAATTACAACAATTCTTCAAAGATGAGTGGAACAAAATTCCTCCACAGCGCTGTAGAAGACTTTGCCAGTTATCGTAAATGCTTGATTGCAGTTGTTGCTGCTAAGGGTGGACCAACCAGTTAGTAGGTTTAGGGGGCAATCACTTTTTCACATAGGCCCATGTAGGTTTGGATTTTTTTCCCCCTCACTAATAAAAACCTTCATTTAAAAACTGCATTTTGTGTTTACTTGGGTTATCTTTGTCTAATATCTAAATTTGATTGCTGATCTGAAACATTTATGCGTGACAAACATGCAAAAAAATAAATCAGGAAGGGGGCAAACAGTTTTTCAAACAACTGTATACTATACAATATGTATAATTTCCACTGGGAAGCTGGAAAATTTTTATGATGCCCAAGTTGCCAAGATAAAGTAAACCTAAATAAAGTAAACAAAAATATCCTGAATTGGATGCAATGCATTCTGTTTTAAGTTTTCTGCTGCGGTTATTTGGTTAGTTTGTCGGCTGCATAATTCTGTGACATACAGAACTTTAATAACATCAACCATTTAAACTTAGTTTTCTTTTAAAAAATATGGTTATTTGGTTTACCTCCTCAGACCAGACACTAACTAGCAGCTAGCTAGCTAGTCAGTTGAAGATCACCTCCAGTGTTTAACTTTATTACGACAACAAATCACTCATTTTCAGTTAACAAGTGGAAAGGTTCCTCTTTCCCATACCACATGAAGGCAACATTAGTTTAATTGGGGAACTGCAACATGGTCCACTGCAAATAAAATAGTCTGGTGGCACCATGCATGTGACTTTTTGCACCTATTTACTTACTAACAGGCACTGGAAACAATCGGGGGTGTATACAGTACTTGTACCTCTACATTTCCATCTTAAAGACATGGAACGTATGAAGCTCAATGCAAAGCTCATTTTTTGTTTTTGTTTGTTTTTTTCAGGTACTGTAGCACTTTACAAGGTCAATCTTAAATTCATAGTCTAAAATATTGCAAAGTAACTCCAGTGGCAGAGCTTTTAACATCTACAGAGCATAATTCAGTGAACAGTCGAGCGATCTGGGAAAATCTCAGTGCATAAAGGCGAGGGATAGAAACTACAGCTGGATGCACATGACCTTCAAACCCTCCAGCAGAACTATATACAGTAAGAACCTGTCATGCTACCATGATCAATATGGCAATATAGACACAGGAGTACCTTTGGAAAAACATTTTTAATCAACACAATCCATTGCTACATCCATAAATGTTACATGAAACATATTGCATGAGGAAGACCAACTTTAAATCAGCTAAAGCTTGTCTGGATGGAGAGGACCACACACATGCACTCTGGGATCAGATGCATCCATGTATAAAGTGAGATTTTCTTTTCAGTTACATGAATCTAGTCAGTAAAACTATAAATTTTATGGATTTATCATTCTTGGCAGTGTTCTCATGTTGAATTATATATAATAACTGTAGTTGGACCTACCAAATCTCACAGGTTTTCTTTTTAAATGAGGTTTACACAAGCAAACATATTATTGATGCCCATTTGGCAGAAACGGAAAGCACAAGAAGATACTGGATGCCAGTTAAATACTGTTTTGCGTTTCCTTACATGAGGATAAACACACTAAGTGAGCATCCTGAATAAGTGCAAGTTAAGATAAAGTCACTTAAAAACATCTTTATGTGGATGTGAGTCAATCAAAGCAGGTCTAAGTTGAAAACCTTGGTGATGCTCAGCTCGTTGAGCTGGCAAATGGTGGAAAGACATTTGTGATGAATAATGGGAGACCAGTTTAAGATCTGAAAGAGGGAATGATTTTCCAACAGGTTCTGGCTTTGAGAGTAAGTGCATCCAGGTGAATGTGTGTATGTGTGTTTTGTGTCGCGGCTCAGCAATAATCCAGTTTATCAACTACGCTAAATTAGACAAGACATTCAATCACTGAACACACACAGCATAATGTGGTGTTAGAGGACCAGCTGTTTACTTTTCACACCAATAAAACTTGTCTGAGTTGACACACATAACACACGTCTCATACACACACCGTCGCACACATCTTCACGCCAGAGTCTGTGTGAATGCAGAGGAATTAACTTCTGATTAATTCAGCATAAACTAAATATTTTTTTTCACCCTGTCACTCACAAAAGACACACTCATACACACTTCTGAGATGTTTAGAGACCATCTGTTCATTCTATTAAAGTCTGATGCAAAACTGTGCGATAATACAAGCAGAAGCAAATGGACATGCCTCTGTGAGGACAAATAATTATTAGCTGATTTCCTGCTTTATAATTGGAGTGGCTGAATTATCCCAAATCTTAGTGACTGCATATGTTAACTGTTTTGTGTGCTATACTTCCACTGGGAGCGGAAAGAAACTGTTGGGGGGGGAAAAAAGAACAAACTTTTGTTGATGACAGCATCTTATGATGTTTGGAGCCTGGTGCTGAGGTGAAGATCTCAGAAGGAAAACATAAACAATGTTTGTCTGCAAGCGTTAGCTGCAGCACAGCTGTCAAACTGATGTTTTCTTAATGTGCAATATGTTGAGTAGGATTGACTCATAAAGGCAAGAGCAAAAACAAAGAGGAAAATATCTAGGTGGGATAGAGAGTTCATCCTGGTCAGGATGTTGCATAAACTATTTGTTCAATTTGAAAACAAAAATATCTATGTGGATGTTATGGAAGAAAATATTCAGTAATCTAATTTCCAAGAATCTTGAGACCTGTTTTAATAAACATATTCATTATTCTACACACTACATACAGTAAAATGGGGAATAAACGAAGTACGAATGAAAAAATGTAAAGGTTATTTTATTTATGACAAAATTTGTTTGTTAAGATGTAGAAAAGATTTAATGTGAGGGAATTTAGACATGGTGTTGGGAATATATTAATGTGCAAGAGAGTGAAGAAACAATCTGAGATAAATTAAATTTAATGTAATAACAGATTTGTCCTCCTATTTTCCTTTTTGCTGCATACTCATCAGCAGGACTGCTCTGTTGCTGGGGCTGTGCAATTAATTGAAACTTAATAATGATCTCAATTTTCATGTCAAACGATCTCCAAACTCATATATTCCAGTTAAAACTATTTGTTTGCCATTTTTCTGGAAGTTATTCTAAAGTTAAAGTTCATTTCGGTGGCTTCTCACAATGCAATTTGTTGGGTGTCATTAACAAAAATGCTAGATATGGAATGTAGCATTGTAGGGCTAGAGTGAGTTTATTTTGGAAATTTTTTTCTTATACAGTACATTCAAGTATTTATTTTATTCTTCAAATATGGAGAAATTGCACAACAGCTGGATGCATAGTTTATTTTGGATACAATGTTGTTCTATGCCTTATTTAATGTTCAAAGAATGTTTGTTTTATGCATTTGATGTTTTTTATAGCCTTTTTTTTTCCCAATTTCAATTCATGGCAAACTACGCAATGAGGGCCTGGGCAGGATTTGATCCCCAGACTTCTGAGTGACAGTTGCACGCAATAACCAGTCAGCCAAAGGGATGTCCTTGTGGCCAAGTAGCCAGGGTGCATGGTCAGCCGGAGGCAGAGTGACGGGACCCCACACCATCATATCTCTCTCCCTCTTTCCACTAGCACGTCCTCATGCTCCACACAGGGTGCCACCCATTATTAATCCATGGACTGTTTACCAGTATCGCACACAGATCCTGCCGACAACGCCAAATGTGGCAACGTACACAAATGGCCCGTGTGGGATTTGATCCCCAGACTCCCAGGAGAGAGTCATGTGTGCTTACCAGTCAGCGAAAGGGACATCTGGGATATTGGGAAAATAAATTGGGATCTCTTCCTAATTTCTTTTCCTGATCATGAACATAACACAAAGGGAAAACAACTTTTAAAGGGAAAAAATAGGAAACGGAAATGTACTACTTTTAGTATAACCTGTCAAGGCCCTAAAATCTGGAATGAGATTGACAGCACAATAGAAGTCTGCATCCTTGTACATTTTCAAAATGAGGCTTATACAAAAATTGTTATTAAATTATGTTTAATGTCTACTTCATACTCCAAATGCTAACTATAGCTGAGGACCCAAAATGATTTCTGAATTTCTCTCAGATTTGCATATATGCCACATAATATCCAATGTGTTTATCTGTATGGGTATCTTTGTATCCATGACATCTGAAGAAGTAACAGGATCAAGGTTGGGGGATATGGGCATGGTGTGGGAGTAAACTAGGAATTGTCTTGTAACTCATGTCGGCAACTGGGCCCCTGTTTTAAAGCTATAGATAGCTTCTGGGGAGTCCCATTTTTACAAATGTACCTGATTTTATGTTACTGTATTTGCATATTAAACTGATTTGTAAAATAAACTGAACTGATATCCCAGTGGCCAAGTAGCCAGGGCACATGATAAATCAGAGGCATTGTGACAGGACCCCACACTGTCATAAATGTTTTGCGTAAATTAGCAATAAGTGTTTTTTGACAGAGAGAAATGGTAAATAAATGCATTGTGTAACAAAAAAAATCCTTTGAATAATCATGATTTCAATATTGACCAAAATAACTGATAATGACTTTTTCAATAATTGACCAGCCCTATCTGGGGCCAAATGCTAGTGAAGTAAGGATGGTCTTTCTCCAAAACTGATTTCTTTCTTCCAGGTTGCAGGTTTTGTCAGCCAGTCAGCTCACTCTTCACATTCCTCATGTTTTTGGGTGAAATTCAATTTCCTCTGACAGATGAGAGGTTCAGAACTGATGTCACAAGGTGGCATAGCAAAAATAAATGATACTTATAGAGTTCTTTAAAGGTACAGTGTGTAAGAATAACTGGTTTCTGGTGGTGAAGATGAGCATAGAAATGACTTCACATGCTAAGCACAGCTGTGAGCGGAGGGAGGCCATCGGTAGCAGAAATTCTTAACACTTAAATGTTTTATTTGCGAGTGGATGCAGGGTGGTCAGGTGCAGCGATGTCTGCACTTCAGGTAAACTACTTCAACATTTAAGGCATTACTTATCCCAAGCGCTCCTCTAGCTCCAAACAAAGCCAGTACAGCGGTTTTAAAGCTCAGAGGGGTCTCGTTTCACACATGGAAGAGGGCTTTGGGGAGTTTTCATGCACTTCTCATGCATGTGAGATTTTTTCAGTTCTCCAGCTTCCTCTCATGGCTCCATATATACAAATTAGGCTTTGTAATTTGATCCTGGAAATGCGTGTAACTGGTTGTCTGTCTCTGCATTGTCCTTGTGATGTGCGATCCATCCAGAGTAGCAGGGATAACGTAGAGCAACCCTGCATTGATGGCTTTAACAGACGGATGGGAAATGTCTTAAATGGTGATGCCTGGAATATTGAAGAGAAAATTTGTCACAATGTGTTTTCACGGTATATTTCAAAATCAATCCCAGCCTTTAATTGTCACATCCAAGCAATGAGTGAAATCCAAAGTAAAAGGTTAAAGAATTTGTGTAAAAAAAAAAAAAACATGTAGGAGGAGGGGAGCCTTTCAAGCAAGAGAAGATGGCTGACAGAGACGTGCAGTAGAAACTTGGAGGATATACTTACTTCTGTTATCACACTCCACAAACCTCGTCTGCAGCTACACTACACTAACTTCATGATACTTTCCATTTTCACACTCTGTCAAACACTTTTCCAGTCTCAGTATTATAACTACACTCCAACACAGACACAGTGAAAAATCTCCGTCTCCAGGTCATTAATCTAAAACTGAGATGTAAAGACGTACTCTTTCTGACATAAATGGGAAAAATGGAACAGTGTGGTGTGATCACATCATTTGTTTTCTCCATAAAAGCATTTGTTTTGAGTTTCTTCTCATCTTTTTTTTCTCCCTTTAAGCTTAGAGTTATTTTACATGCAAGCAATGTTTTGGGGTTTTTGTTGTTGTTGTCGCTTTTTCTTACAGGGCAGCAGCTTGTCTGTTCACCACCATCGTGTGTTACTCCTAGTGTATATGTCAAGAAGATGAATTATCCCCTACCCTTCCCTCTTTTCTTATTCTACCTTTATTTTACAAAACAGAACTAATCTGTATGCAAAGAGGGCCCCTCTCACAACCTAAATTAAAATGCCATTTTATATTCATCAGCACAGAGGGTGGTGCTGTCTGCGTCTGTTTGTGGGTAGCTGGGGTGGCCAGTTGGGAGCTCGGTGAGCATTCCCAGTGGGTTGCTTCACAGCTGTGCTGGTGTTCCAGTTGGGAGAGAAAAAGACCACTTTGACCATAATGTTTTATCTCCCTGATAGGAAAACTTTTAGCTTTCTATGCTTGCAACTGTGCAGCCTCAGGACTGATACCCTACTCTCACATAAATGGTCAAAGGTGACCTCGACCATTCAGTCTGGCTGCACAAGTTGATTTAATTAATCTCTTGACAACATAATAAAAAGCATTCCAAAACAGGGAAAATTGATGGTAGGTAGATGCATTCAGGGGCTGAAAAGCTTAGGTGAGGGGGGGGGGGCAAAAGACGGAGGTTTAAGCAACTAAATGTGGAACAAATATTTTACATGGACAAATATGTACAGAAATGAAACAGAATTGTTTCTAATTTAATTTTCATTGTTTCATATTTTGGTGTATTGTACAGTTTTTGAATACCGTGATGTATTTTTAACAACAAATAACCCTGCTGAAGAATGCATTGTTTAACTGCTGAGAGGAGTTGGATTAGGCCTGGGATATATAGTAGTTGCTGTGGACGCAAACGTTTACGCAAGCTGTCTGCGTCATCTGTGAATATACTTGCTGCAGCACGTTGTGGCCAAAACCCTCAATACTGGAGGCCACCGAGGAGCAGTACACAGCACTCGGACACTGAGAATGTGAAAAGGTCAATCTGCTGGTCAGATTGTATTTCCGGGGCATACGTGAACGACCCAGGTCTATGTGGAAAATGGACAACGTTGTTGCTCTCAAGGAAGAAAGAAGAAGGAAGAAATATCATACAAATGCTGGTAGTTTCAGACCAGGTCAGACAGATGCTCTTCAAAACAACTCGCCGATGCTATTGTCTTCGCCATTGTGTTTACCTCTGACCTCGTGTTCACATGCACGCAGCACATTACCTCGGGTGAACACCAGCGACCTACGTGCCGCATTGGGCACCATGATGCGGACCCGCCGCCAGCATCAAGTATATTCCAGCCATTAGGCTACTAGTATTAAAAAATGTTTGTGAAAACTGAGTGTAATGCCGTACGCAATTGAATACAAAAGATTTCTGAATCTTTTAATCATTGATTTTGAGGTCTTTTATACCCCTTTCCCATTAGCCGAAAACCCTGTTTAAACCCACCAACAATCAGCTTAGCTCAGGTCGGCACGCAGTGGGAACGCCAGATCTGGGTTGAGCTGGGAATTCACGTATCGCACCTGTCGCATCTTGTATAACGTACTAAAACAACTCCACTTCGGCCTCATATTCACATCTCCTACTACGTACCATCAGCGCAAAAAAATCACCAGCTGGTTGTTGTTCATTTTGAGAACGGACAAAACTGTAACAAGAAAGCACATTGACTACGGCCTGACTCGCTCTCCATCATTTACTTTCCTGATTTCTGTCACACAGATGACATCATCAGTGTGAACCCAGCATGATGGCCTCACCAGACAGGCAGCGGTGGGGACAGACACCATGCCAGCGGGGATTAGACCCAGCTTTTTTTGCCAGTGGGTAAGAGCCAAATCCCAATTAAAAGCCATGTGAACCTGCTAATTTAGGTGGGAAAGCACCTTTAGTCACAGTTTTAGCAGTTTTACACATTGCATACCTGGTTCAGGGTTTACAGTCTACTGAAGGTTAGGAAACTTTTGGCCTGGATTAGAATAGACTGTGATTATCTCCTACTTGGATTGTTCTGCACCCGTAGCTAAGTACACACAACAGTTGACAAACCACTTGTCTTGCTTCAATACATTATTCAAACTATTTAAGTGGCACAAATGGATTAATAAATACATATTCAAATTTCCTGTTCATCCACACAAATACAAAGTTTTGTTTCATGACTCCACTTATTTATTTTTCCATGAGACCAGGCTGGGAAAACAGAATAAGTGGATCACTGGCTCAGAAACACAAAAGCTTTAAGGGCCTTTAAGGGTCCTTAAGTCCACTGAGAGATTATTTTTTTTCTCTTTGCATGTATTTGATATTCATTTATCAACTAATAACCTGAGTTGGCCCACACATGGGATTAGTCTGTCCAATAATCCATCAGTGTCTTCATTTCTTGCAGAAACTTTAAGTGTTTAACTTTATCACGCTGACCTTTTTAGAGCAAAACAAGTCCTTTGATATATCGCCAGCTGGTATAGTAATCTACCTCAGTCTGGTCAAAATGGCAGGCAAGATTATGAGAGCGCCTGTTCCACTAGCCTGCAGGAGCTTTTTCAACCAGCAGCAATCAGAAAGACAAATATCTTATCTGATAGTTCTTATGTGAGCATGTATTATTGGAAACAGGGAAGAAGTACAGGGTCCCCCTTTAAAAACATTACAGGTATAAACATTTCTTGTCAATTTTATCAATGAGCTACGTTTGGCTGTAAGCCTTTGGTACTGACTGTGTCTGAATGTACATGTGGAGGATGTAGATTAATGTACAGGCATTGCACAGCAGGTCATCATGAGCAGATGTGTTTTGCATAGATCACCTGAATTGCTGTGAATTTTCATTAATTTGTTTTTTTGGTTGTGTGCAATGCTAAGTTTTACATTTGTGATTTTATCCAGTAATTTCCTAAATCCAAGAATTAATGTTGACTTTGACGTTAATGGGGGGAGGGGGGGTGTAACATGCAAAATTGCCTTTTTTAGCTTTTATTATGTTATCATGTCGTTCCCTCCCCATTAAACATGCCAGGGGGTTACTTTGACCCATTCGTGCATATTTGAGAAATCCCTAAATCTCTTGTGGAAACCAACATGGCTGCCAGAATGGTTGCTACCACAGAGCATAGACATCGATAGACCCAGCATTCGCGGGTTTGAGACGTGCCGACAGAGCGGCCATCTTGGGTCAGACCAGGCTGCCGTCAGAGTGAATGCTGCCTGTTGAGGAAAGTGGTATTTCTCATGTTCAGACCTGCTTAACCCAGTGAATTTTCAGCCGATTTCTAGATAAATGGACTGACTGAAAATGCCATCCTTTTACGGGCTGCACAGGACTATTTGACTGACTTAAAGGATTGCATAACTTTATATATGACATTTTGTTTATGTATTGACAGTGGCAAACCTGCAAAGCATCTCCACTTTTCTTCAAATAGAGGAATATAAACCAGATCTTGCGTGATTATATACATTGTGTGTGTGTGTGTATATGTGTGTATGTATATATATATATATATATATATATATATATATATATATATATATATATATATATATATATATATATACACATACACACACATATATATATAGGGTTCAGGTTCGCTGTAGGACGGAGAGATACAGAAATTCATTCCTGCCAGCAGCCATCACCTTAAAGAACAAGGCTGACTGACTTATTATTGTTATATCATTTCATATAAATGTTGTATTAATTTTAAAAAAAAAAGTGAGCTTTTCCAAATGCTGAATTTCCCTTCTGGGATGAATAAAGTATTTTTCATATATATATATATATATATATATATATATATATATATATATATATATATATATATATATATATTGTGTGTGTTTTTTTTATTCTTTTATTGTGTTATTAAAACACTATAAGCCCGACACAACAATAAAATGTAATTAATTAATAAATCAGTTAATGATCAAGTAATTCATTCACATTTATTAATAATTCATTCATAATGTGTTAATTAATCCATTGATTATTAATTTATTGAGTTATTAGTTAATTTATTAATATTCATTAATAATATTCACTTATTAATTAAGAATGGATGAATTAATCATTCACTCATTTATTCTAAACTTTGTTAAGAATGTACACTGAATACATAGTAATACAAAAGAGTATGGGCATTACAAAGGGAAAAGGAAAGAAAAAGTAAATAAATAAAATCCAGTGTCAGAACTTTGCATAAAAGTGATTCCAGAACTCTGAATCCAGTTTGAATCAAGTGAATAAAGTTTGACTTTGTTCACTTGAGTTTAAATTGTTTTTGTTCTAAATAAATAAATGTTTTCCAAATAAAGTTTTTTTTCCAGTTTGTCTTGGTTATTAAAATGGTAGAGTCATCTAAGTGCTCATTGTGAAATTTTATTCTATTTTTGAGTTGTCTTACATGTGATTAATATGAGATCTGAGGAGCCTCCCATTCATTCTGACAGCAGCCGTCTGACCTGTGGTCTGACCCAAGATGGCCGCCCGATAGGCACGTCAGCCTAGCGGCCAGCAGCGTCCAATGGGGTGTCTACGTATATGATGTCTATGCCACAGAGCACCTCCAATACCACGAAGCTCCTCCCCTCCCTTTAAGCTCCGCCCCACCAGAGCATGAGAGTGTTGTGATGAGTGGAGTGGACAGCAGTGAATTTTTAAGGTGTCAGATACAAACACGGAGTGATGTCACATTTCTTTAGGTTGTTTTTATGTATACTGTATTTTCAAAACTACTGAAGCTAACAGTTATTTGGTTGTGCCATGAAAGGGAATTATGTCCTTAATGATGACATGAAACCCCCTCTTTAAGGCTTCAAGTTCATTCACCAATGTCATGATTCATCAATACCTGGGTCTTGCTGATGGGTTTAACTCATGCTTTTCAAGATGGAACTTGTGTAAAACTCCAGTCATCAACAGTTAATTTCCTTTTTATTATCTTTGGTTTCAGTTTCAGTTTTCAGTCAGCTACTTGGCTTAATTTAAGAAAATGAGGTTAAGATTAGGAAAGACACAAACTTGGAAACTTTTAGCACTGTGGTCCTCATGTATAATGATGTCTAATATTAAATACAACATGTTTATCTTTATAGAAACAGTATTTTTCCTCATGGCTGTTACACATAAGGAACATGGTACGATAGTTTGCTGCCCCTGTGCAAAGAAGGAAAACATGAATTTTAAAGAAGCAAGAGGATCAACAAGTTATATATTTGAGTAAAATGCTGCCTTTTTATTGTTGACATTTACTAATTGGATACTTAAAGCAATACCAGTATGTCTCTGTTATTAAGTTTGACATTCTGCTTCTCTGTGTCTCGTCTCTGAGGAAGATTTGATTTTCCAAAAGCAGTCGCAAGTGTCTGAAGCCTGTAGCCATTCTGTTTGCCTCAGTTCTCAGATAAGTAGACATAAAATTCTTACCAATAAATTGTTTTTGTGTCAGCTCAGAGATGAACTATTGCATATATTGACCAAAAAATATAAGGAAATGTATTCTAGGATATCAAAGTTGTAATAACTTGATTTAGAAGAAGAACAATGAGGTTTGTTTTGTTTGTCTGCTATTTGTTGACGGAAAGATGGGTTTTTCGTAAGCACAAGTTTGAACTGAAAAATAAAAAAAAAACCACTTTCGATAAAAACACGTAACAGCACACCTTTTGTCCTGAGGTGTACAGTGGACACACCATTCACAATGTGTTATTATACTAAAATTTATATTATATTATGTCATATATCATATTATATTATACTATATTGTACTATATTATATTATATTAAATTATATTATATTATATTATATTATATTATATTATATTATATTATATTATATTATATTATATTATATTATATTATGGGTTGTTTATGGTTTTATATAGATCTTCTATTTTTTCTTTCACTCCAGTCTACCCAGCCTGGTAATATAAAAAAAAAAAAAAACTTGTCTGATCACTGAGTCACATTACATGTTCTTAAAATGTGTTTTTTAATTTTGAGCATTATTTCAAGCAATGCAGTGACATTGATTTTATTCTAACCCTTACATGACAAAACTTAAAATTATAAGAAAAAATTTTAATCTGCATAAATGATGCACATAATATGCCTTTAGTGGTTTTATATCCACTGCTTCAAGATCATGTTGGTATGAAGGAAAATACTATAGTCTGTCTAGTATGAGGAATTCTGGTGTAAAAATTTCAGCTACTCTGTAATAATAATAACAATAATGCTAGTTTAAACTTATTCCTTCAGTCACTTTCCTTTGCATCTCACTGCTTCCACCTCTTTTTTCCATGTCTGTATGCGCTGTAATAAACTGCATCCATCTAATGTAATTTTACTGATCCAAATCTCCAAATAGAAAAAGAACTGAAACCTAGGGAAATAGAGAATGAATCTCATCATATTCCTGCAAATAAGTATGTTAGACCACATCTGGCCTTGGCAACCGTGTTACTTCATGTGTGTTTAATAGCCCACCCCCTGTGAGACTCGGATGCAGCAGTCTGAAACGACTCAAGTTCAGAGTTTATTGGGCACCAATTGGGTCAAACACTGCTTGTCAGTCAGCGAGGCAATCGTAAAAGACAAGGTGAAGACAAAAGAGCAGAAATAATCAAACTGTCCAAACAGTCCAGGACGTCTGAATGACCAGGAGCAAAACAGAGCGATCACAGAGCAGCGGGAAGAAACAGGACGGCCACAGAATAAAGACAATCTGGCAAAATGGAACTGAAACCCACTTGGTAAACAATCATACATGAATTAAAGTAAACCCTTGTTTAATTTAAAAAAAAAAAAAAAAAACAGCTGACCCTGAATAGGTCTCAAAATGAGGCAAATACAAGTTCAGATGAAAAGCAGCAGATGGGCGTTACAGGTGTAAATACTGCTGTCAATCAGAAATATTATGTGACGGCCGGTTTCCTGCCAGTCATTTATTTATTTTCTTCTCTAGTCAGCCATGCTTTTCTTCTGTTGCTTCCATCATCAGGCAGTACAATTCATTTTTAAGTCCACTGCTCGTCCATGAGAGCCTCTCAGTCAGAGTGCATGTGGGTGTGGTGCGTAAACAGACATCTTCAGAAGCAGCATTCGTCATTATCAAAGAGTGAGCAGGTTTTTCTTGCTGTGTCACCTGCCAAAGCCTCTGAATCTGAAAGTGTCCAGTTAATTAACTCAGTCGTGTGTGTAAAACTGCAATTCTTAAAAGATCGTTGTGTTCTTTGTGTTGAGCAGTTACTGATTCACACTGAGGGAGCTCAGCGGTATATGTGGACCATGTTTCTGTCCTCCTCTGACTTTATTGGTCCTCCTGCAGAGGAGTCTTCTTTTAATAACCATTTGTTAGTCTCATTTGTGTTCTTGCTCTAAAATATTTGTCACTTTTTGTGCAAGAATTTCATTTTACTCTTCTTTTTTATTTATTTACATGTATGCCACTGATGCTAGAACTTTGCTTTTTTACAAAAGCACAAAAATATAAATCTGTTGATATAGTGAAATCAGCCTTGAGGTTAATTATTTTCACTTCAAATTGCTAAAAGTTTCCTCATTGAATTTTTATTTCCCACCAAGTAAGAATTTCTCACCTTTATATCAGGGATGGCATGTCAAAATTAGCTTACCAACTATTTTCAGCAACTGCTTGGACTTTAAAACGGAATCAGGCACCCATATGTACAGATTATTTTCTCGTTCAAAAGATTATCCAGATATTATACATATGCACACACATAAATATTATCTCTGAGTTGCACTCTGAAGGTCAGCAGGTCATTTTAACCATAACCACACCGATAATGAGCAATCAGCAGTGAAACAAATCACTGCTGCTTCCAACCTGTTAGCCTCATTAAAAATGTGTGTGTGTGTGTGTGTGTGTGTGTGTGTGTGTAACTGAAAATGTGTGAGGGGACCTGTAATGATATGGTGACCTTGAGCAGTGCAGAACGACATCACGCTGGATCAGGCAGAGAGATGATCTTTGGGTTTGGGTTTTCTGGATAATAACTTACAACACTTAAAGAAAATGTTAGCAAAGTTATGTTAAAGTTTAATTAACAGGAAACACAACTGTAATTGGCAATAACTTCCTGTGCATAATTACCGCTGTTTTGTTTTTTTTGTTTTTTGTTTTTTTAAGTCAGTTTTGTTGTACTTTAATACTTCTTATGCACCCAGCTGAAATACCTGTACTTCTAATATTTTACATAAAACCCTTTGAATTGTCTTATGAAATTTGTTGACAGTTAAGTTTGCCTTTCCTTAATTAATAATCCTATCAACTCCCAGAATCTAGATTTTTAATTGGGCATTTGAAAAAAAGCATATTGTTCTTGCATATTTGGTGCCAAGCATAGAATCAAGATATATCTTTATTTCAAATAAAAGTCAGGTGGCAAAATTTTGGCTTTTTGAGGACATGACTTAGTGCAAAGTCGGGAGAGGATAAGGTGAATACGTGTGGCATGTAAACACTTACTGTATGCAGGTAAAAATGCAACTTCACAAAAGAGTGTTTTCCATCAACATTACCAGGAATTTTTATAACCCGTAATTTATATACCAGAATATTAAAATCCCTGGTGAAACCCACTTCGGCTGCTTCGGTCCTTCAGCTTCCTAATCTTGATTCTTTAACTTGTTTCTACTGCAGTTACATGGAATCTGACTTTTCCGGTCGGATTCAGGCCACATTCATATGTGGTACTGAATCAGATACATATCCGATCTGCGTCAAAGCGACTGCAGTTTGTACGGGCATGTTGCAAAAAAATCAACCTCTTCTTGAGACAGACGTCCTTATTTCTGTGCCAGAGGAGACAGAAGCGGAGTGTAAACATTGGACTAACCAGTTCAGTCCTATTTTTCTGGCTTTGAGTGCACAGTAACTTGGAAACTGATGAAAGTGTTGTTGGATAACTTTTGTGTGGTCCAGGCAGCTCAATGGGTGAACATGATTGAGAGGGTGTGCACGTGGAACGGAGGCGCACTGCTGTGGACGAGGCCAGTAAGAGAAAATGCATATATAAATGCATCAGGCAAAGAAAGAGATAATGGGCCTCATGCAAGACGCATATGTACAAGCAAATTCTTTCTTAAATGGTTCCT
Source organism: Atherinomorus stipes (assembly GCA_023101725.1). Classification (NCBI taxonomy): domain Eukaryota; kingdom Metazoa; phylum Chordata; class Actinopteri; order Atheriniformes; family Atherinidae; genus Atherinomorus; species Atherinomorus stipes. Next base: position 10,397 of record JALJCO010011130.1, on the reverse strand, counting down.
ACGAGTGGTTTAGGAGAAAATGCTGCATTCACCAATTTTCTCATATTTCTAATCTTCTGTCAGGTACGAACAAATTTTTCGACTGCTCCAGACTTGATGTAGGAGTATTGCGCAATCAGTCTGCTCTTATTCAAACCTAGTTTTCCACTAAAGGACCATTACGTAGAAGCAATTGTGTATTTTAAAATCCAATATAAATGACAACATCAGTATGCATCACTCTGCAGTTATAAATTACATTTTTATGGGCAGACTGAGCAACAGGACTATTGGCCACTTCACTTGCAGCCGGTGAGGGGACGATGGTTTAATTTGTTGTCATTTTGTCAAAAGATTGTGCAGTCAGTGAGCTCTATGTGGGATCAAGCTACTATAAAAATGAAATAACATCTCGAACAGAAAATGGATAGAAAATTCAGAAAGGAGGTTCAGCACCAGTGACCGCTGCAACTCGTGCAGTCGGGTCACTTCATGGCACCTCGGCTTCGCTATTACACAAAATGTGGATGTTTGGGTCTGAATTTGTCAAATTATAGTTTCACTGTTCACATTTTTTTGTGTGTTCTATGAGAGAGATGGAGAAGGCGAAGAAAAGATGACAAATGTGGTCTAGCTACACGTCTACTTTTTTTTTTTTTTTATCCAGCTGGGATGCACAGTAGGCTACACTTGTGTGTGTATTAAAAGGAGATTTTGCAGAATGTTGCGCTGTTTTGGTTGATGGAAACTCATATTAAGCATTTACATGTTGCACCTCTTGGTCTCCACCAGTAGTTTTCAGTGGCTGTCTTGCTTTTGTTAGACATCTTTTTGACACAATTATTGGATCAAATAATATTTATTTTTACTTCTCTAACAGTGCAACCAACAGGCGGCACGGCATTTACAGCTCTTGTGATTTATTCTCCACTGCTCGGCTTTTACCTCCTGTAATTCTGCTGCCCAGATCTCAGTCGGAAGAACCTCCATCTCCAAACTGGTAGTAAAGTTTTTCTTCTCTGCCTTCAATACCATTTTTCTGAATGAACACCTTCTGACAAGTGTGGGAAGTTGTGTCCTTATATGGAATTATTGGGGCGGTAATTATGCAGATTTGCAATTCTCGTGAACGTGCGCTCACGTACACACAGTTGGAATGCATCATGTTTATGAGGATCATTTACACAGTTATCTGAAGTTGAGAACGTTTGTTGAATCTGATGTGGCGCACCAGTACGAGTCCACGGTAGAAGAAAAAGACAAATTTACGAAAAAAAAAAAAACCATGTTGCATGAGGTCCATTGACTGCAGCAGGTAGAGAGAAGAATAGCGGGTTATAAATAAGCAGCATTAAAATAAAGCTGCTTCTCTTCAGCATAACAGCTGCTGCCACAGGTGTAGTTAAGTTTGGGAGTTAGCCAAAGGAAAGCTACTTTTAGCCTACTTTGGACTAATTAACACACGTGTCTCCCAGAATTTTCAGATTTTCCTTCAGTAACACCCCACCCATGCTCAACTGAGCATGCGTATCACTTCAGAAGCATAAGCTGATCACACTGCAGTCAGTGGACAGGCCACATTTAGAAATTTAATGTCAACACCCGCGCATTAAGATCATATCTGACAAAAAATTGGAATTGAGCATTAAGACCTGCGGTGTGAACGTAGCCTTTGATACTCGTTCTTGACATTCACATGGCTTCTTCAGTGCACAACAGATCATATTATACCCCCCAAAAAAATCCCAGTAAAGTGAAATTTGATGTCATGGCACCTTTAAATTTGGTGAACAGAGTGCAGAATGCTGCAAGTATGTTCCATCAACCAAATAAAGTCTCTGAAACTCTTTAGTTCATACCCTTTTTCTTTTGAGGCAATGTGACCAACTTCAGTTTGCATTTTCCTCCTTGCATGATGACAAAGTTTGCAGCAATTTGATTGTCATTATCTTAATTAACTGTCCCTGGTTTCGTCTCCCAACTCCACGCAATGACATTTGACTGCAACATCATGCTTGACCAGACACAGACAACAATTGGCACTGTTGCCAACTCTTCAGCAAGAGAGGTCACTAATGGCTGGCCCAAAAGTTGCCAGAAATCACTAAATGACATCACCAATCTAAACAATCAATTTTGCACATGTGCAGTACCATATACTGGTATCCCAGTTACTTATGTTTGACATGCTACATCGCTCATTGACAAGGGTGCTGAACGAGTGACATACACATTTGAGTCATGGTGCAAAGAAGAACCAGTTGTGCCACAAGGCATCATGGGAAATAATCTGGATAAGGAGGCGTGGTCATCTCACTCACAGCAGCTCAGAAGGGCTGCTGTCTGCAAAGGGACAGCGAGAGCAGTGGGTGAGTGCCAGGAAACAGGGAGGGAGGGGCTGATTAAAGCCAGCTCCTGATGAACGGGTGGAGCGATATAAACTTTATCTGTCTCCATGATCACCAGGAAAAGTCGCTAGATTTGTCGCTAGGCGCTTTTTTGAAAATAAGTTGCTAGAGGGGTCTGAAAAGTCGCGCCAAAAAAATAATAGTGACAAAGTCGCTAAGTTGGCAACAATGTGAACCGGTCGCTGCAACCAAGACATCAGAGCACAGCTGACATATTACAATAAAAATAAGGTTGTTTCATAAAACAAAAAAATGCAGATTAAATCAGTTTTAAAAATTGTTTAAAGTGTTTTTCTTCAGTGAAAGTTTTCTGGGTCTGAACTTCACAGTGAGTTGACCCAAGGCCCACAGGATTCATTTAAAACAATCAATTAGTCATGAGATTAAATGGTGTGTTAAACTTTAAGCCTTAAAAAACCTGTTAAACACTAACTGTTCCTTCCCTGCTCTTAAACACACACATCTCTCCCCCTATTTGGTTATCCAGTCACTTGTTTCAGGCTCATTAATAGAAATAATAATTGCTCATTGGCATAATCTTAGTGCTCCACCGGGATTACTGGTTTTCACTCAGCCTGGACTCCCTATCTTGACTTTCTAATTGGGAGATTGTGTAAAATAATGAGATATGGTGTAAGGCATTATGGTTTAATTATTCAAATCTCACATGGGTTAACAGTCTGACGTTATGATGACATATATTGTGATTGACTGTGTGTTTAATGAGATAAAGTAGTTCACAGCACAAGTAACTAAATGTCTTAATTAGCTCCTAAATCTTAAGGGATTTGTCACATCCGCTGTGTTGTAACTTATACAGTTGAATATTTTATCATCATGTCCGGATAATCCACAGCAATCAAACTGTGATTGACTTTTTTTTTCTTTTCTGCCACCACATGGAAATAAAGGAATAAATCCAGTTGTGCCTGTATAAAAGTGAGACGGGTGGAGGGAATATCTGGGAAGCATTCACGCTCACACCTTCTCACAGCCCTGAGAAGGTTCTCTTTTATGTAATGTTGGTGCTCATACACCTTCCACCTCTATTTGGCATTCTTTAAACTCTAGAGAAAAAAACATGCATTACAGTACTGACTTGTATGTACTCTGCTCCAGAAGAAATACATTCAATAGAAGCATCAATGGACATGTTTTGCAATATAGCAAGCACGCTGAAATGAAACCAACTGTATTCCACTATACCAAGGGTGCCCAAGTCCAGTCCTCGAGAGCTACTATCCTGCACATTTTGGTTCCATCCCTTCTCCAACACACCTGAATCAAATGAAAGCTCGTTACCAGGCCTCCACAGAGCTGAATGTCATGCACATAAGGGCAGAGACACACCGGACAGACTGCCGACGACTGTCTGACGCCGATTACACATGTTCAATCGGCTAAAAAGGATACCGACGGTATTGGCAACGGCTGCAGACGGCCGACGACACAGAACATACCAAACTGACTCATGACCCCGACTTCAGATGACTCTACGATGACACCAGATGGCCAAAAATGGGCCCGTTGTGTCTCTGCCTTAAAGCAACCCTTACCGATGTTGCATTCTTACACTATTTTTCTAACAGCGTAAAATGCTATGAATGAGGTAATGGAACTCTAAAATACAAGACAGACCCACCATTAATCAAAATAAAATATTATTCCAATCTCTAAATATTCAATGAAAACTCCAACCAATCCTTGAAGTGGGGTGCACCTCTAGGATTGTCCAACAGACCTGCCTGTCAGACCTTTGCTTCTGCATTGGGAGGTGGAGGGAATGAAGGGGTGTGTCTTAGGAGTGAGGCGGGACTGTTTATATTCAAATAATCTTGCTGTGCTTTCTGAAATGCAAGATTGGTAAAGGTTGCTTTAAGGGAATAAGCCGTCTGATTCAGGTGTGTTTGGAAGGGTATGTTCGGAAAATTGCAAGATAATGGCTCTTGAAGACCGGACTTGTGCACCCATGCACTATACTGTAAAAATCTGCCGTTTTGACCATCATAGCAATACAGTTTTAACTGTTGTCTTCACTAAATGCTGGATAATGGTGACCAATGAGAGCCTACTCGAGTTTGGATGGACTCTAACGACCCATTTATGCTTCCTTACGTATGTAAATTGTGACATCTGTTTCGAAACGTCGCCATGTGTCACCACCTTCATACTTTCATGTGTCTTTTACATTGCCATGGTTGTTGAGCCAGTTCATCCACTAGTTGGCAGTGCTGAGTTCAGAATTCACTTCCGCAACATGTCAGTTTCAGACTCTGGTTGGTGGTGATGATGCACCGCTACGAAGTTGTTTGCAACCCAACACACCTGACACACTCACAGTCTTTCTTCTCAAGTTAAAACTGTACAGCTGTTGTCTTCTCCTTCTTCTTCTACTGCTTTTTCCCTTACCGTTTCCCCTCTTCTCAGTGTTTTCCTTTCAATGGTTGCATGCTAGTAATAACTCAACACTGACCCCATGGTTTCCACTCGTATTCCAGCGGTTCCGTTATCTGCGTTGAATGACGGATTCACAAGACCTACGAAAACAGACCAAATTGTGCATGTAACCAAATCAGATAAAACTGTCCATCCATCTGCAAATCAGTCTGCATCAAGCATAAATGGGACTCTACAACGGTTAGCCTTCAAAATTGACCCCGCTCAAGGACATTTGCAGTTCTATGAAATCCCCTTCTGTATCAGAGACAGGTGCATTTCAAATATTTAATTGCATAGGAAAACAGGATGAATCTAATTAATTCAAATCAATGCTGTTTGTTAAAGGTAGAGTCTGGAGTTTCCCCCCTGAAAATAAACGTTGGACTTGTACAAGTGAAATCCATCTCAATCCGTGCCTTTGGGCCTCAACTCTCGTGGAGTGGCGAGTTTAAATGCAACTCCCTCTCCTGCTGTCTGTAATTCGCTCTTTAGCTTCATTTTGTTGTGGTTGAGACGTTTCTGGGTGGAGATTTCTGTTTATATCACCAGCCAATGACAGAGCTAAGGGCATAAAGCTGTGTGGGAATAAGCTCATGATTGGAGCAGAAGCCAATCACTCGAACTCTCAAAGAAAGAAAAAGAAAAATGGTGGATGCACCGAAAAGAAAAGGTAAGAGCTTTAGATAGTGCATGTTGGAAAACCAGGGTTTAATACTGGTTTGGCTTTTACCCGCTTCAGAGCTCTGAAGGAGTCGTTGAAGCTGCAGACTGAAGAGCGAGGCGGCCATTAGCTGGAGAGGGAGAGGCGCTCAGTTTGAATAGTGTTGTTTGAAAACAGAAACGGTGGAGGGACTCTGGACTCTACCTTTAAAAACAGTTATTAATGTTTGAGAACCATAGACAAGCATTTTCCAACTTTTGGTTCAGTTTTTCAAAACAAATACTTAAATATACAACCACTGGTCCCAAATAAAGTTGGGATGCTGTATAAACTCAAAAAAAAACAGGATTTAGAAAGAATCCTTAATTCTAAATCGTTTTATTATCATTTCATTTGAACCATTTTAACAAAGCAAATGCATCAGATTTAGATTTTTTTTTATCTTCAGAAAAATAAATGTTTATTTTATCCCAGAAACGATGGTCGGAAGTCAAGGAAATAAAATGTTTTTCATGCTTTTTCGCTGTTCAAATGTTAAATGAGCATAATGTGGGATGTTAGTGCAGACAAACTACATACTATATATTAATGGGAAAACTGACTAAAATCCCAGACAGTGTAATACTGGGGGGAGGGAAGTAGTTAAAAACCTCCGAAAAAGAGTGGGTTATTCTGAAAATATGGCTGTGCTCCTCCATTGTGCTTCCCTTAACTGGAAGTAATTTTAATGTAATGTAATGATTGGTTAACTGAGCTGGACCGAATTAAGGTAAAGACCTCCTCATGATGGCTGAACTCACCCTGCCAAGCCACTAAAGCTGTGAACTCTATTTTCTGTGACTCATTGTTAACTTTGCTCTTGTTCCCTTTTGTATCAAAGCAAAGAACTGCAGTTTAATTAGTCCCAGAGCTGCCAAGAGCTCTGTGTCATTGATATGTGGCCTTACCTCTCTCCATCTTTCTTTCTGTGTTATGCTTCATGTCTCTGTCCATCTCATCTTTCCAGTTACAACACAATAAACCCATGAACTTGGTCAGATCCATTTAAGTTGATTTCATTATCAAGTCTTGCTGCCTCTGATGTATCTGCTCAGGGACAATACGAAGATCCTGATGATGATCGCAACTTATTCAATAACACACTAACTGGCATTGACAGCATTTATACTCGAGGTAAAAGGAAATGATGTTGAAAAAGAAGAAAAGAGAGGATAGAGCATGGGTACAATAAGCAATCAAAGGTTGAAGATAAGGAGCTGCGGACATGGCTACAAAGTCTTGTTGCAAAGCTTTTAATTCTGTTCCAAGTCCTGCTTAAACCTTGGAAGACACAAAGTGCAAGTAGACTCTTAATAGATATCAGACCTCGCTCAATGACATTTGCAGTTCTAAGAAATCCCCTTCTGTATCACAGACCGATGCGTTTAAAATATTTCATTGTATAGGAAAACTGGTTGAATTTAATTAATTCACGTCAAAGCTGTTTGTTAAAAACAGTCTTATCGAGAGATCCTTATTCAAAGCAGTGTCATTCCTTCACAATATATTACGTGGCAGTGTGTTAAAATGATGCACAACCTCTACAAACATATAGATTAGACACATAAGTTAATGATTTTTTATGTATTCTGTGAATAATGAATACTTTTGCATCTACTGTTCTGTTTGTATACAGATAATGCAGTATAATGTCTTCATTGTCAATACAAGCACAAGTAGAAGTGTTCTTATATGGGGCCTACCTGGATCCCCACTGGCCTTCATTAGATTGAATAAAATGTGATTTTATTTGTCTTGTTTGTTGTTTTTTTTCTATCTATTTATCCCCAAAGAGATCATAATAATATTGCATCAGGGTTTTTGGCGTATCAATGAATGATTGATAGTCAAAAACTATGCATATAAGTTGTTGTACCAGAGGCTTCTGTACCATTTTTTTGTTTCCTTTCTGTATCAGAAAGATTTGGGCATCTTCAGTGTCTGTAATAGTTCTTGAAAGATCTTTTCTTGCTTATTGGGGTGAGCCAATGAGTCTTTCAAGGACATTAATGATGTGGGATGTTGAGACAACTGCTCTGTAGTCAGGTTTTTAGGTGCAAGAATAAGGCAGGATGTTGTGCAGCACATAGGAACTTTCCTCTGACTCAGGCCAGTTTTGAGGAGCTGCTGTAGAATTTAACATTGTTGATCTGTGCAGGTTTTCAGAGCCCAACACAGTGGTTTGAGTTACTGGAGATTAAAAAGGAATTTGTTCTCAAAAACCTCCCATAGAAACACTCACATGAGACACTGAGGGGAGCTTTAAAAATAGTTCACTTTCAGGTTATATTTTATTTTCTGTAAGGTTTTTAAATGTTGATAATAGCATTCACACAACACATTGTCAGTGTTTAGTTCAGGTGGTCTATTTAGTTTCTTTCAACACAGTGGACGGCAGCATCTTCTGTGTGTCATGAGTCAGGCAGTGACAACTTAATTCGCTGCTTTCTGTGGTTGTTAAAAGAACTTTCCATCCTTGTAAGAGACGTTTCTGACTGTATCAACTACACATGGCAGTAGAAGACTGTTTTAGCCCATAACCCTGTTTAAACCACACTGCCATGCACTTGACTGAGGAAGTTGTGGGGCATGACTAAAAATAAGGCCCCCCCTAAAAGCCCCTGTGTAATTCACACCTTAGCTGACACCATCTGGACCTGCAGCCTTTTTCCTGCAGTCTCTCCAGTTGTTTCTTCAGCTGACTAATGGCGACAGACGGGATGGAGGAGGAGGCAGCGGAGGTCCTGGGTAGTCCTGATGTGGAGGGGGGATGAGGCTGTGTTAAGGTCCATGACTGAGCTGCAGGGTGATGGAGGGGAGGTGTGACAAGCAAGCTGTGGGCTTGGAGAAGAGCGTCATGTCTGTTTGACTAGAAGAAGGGAAGGATAATGTTAAACACTGATATGAATAGAGCCCGCTGACTAACATGTTCAGCTTATTTTCTCTGTCCAGACCTCCGTCTGTCTGATCATTCCTTATTTTGAAGCCTGTGATCGTTCAGTGTCTTGATATCTTGCACCTTGCAGCCACTGAGGCTTCCAGAAGCTTTTTCCCGCTGAAGCTGCTCAAGATTGATTTGGATCCATTGGACACAAGATAACTTTGGTCACTCGCTGCTTTATATCTTTGACAGTCTTCAGAAACCAGGTCGCAACAGAAGGGCATGTATGATTAGAAGAGTTTACTTTCATTTAGAGCTAACTTGATTGCATTGATCACTTCATACAAGCAGAAAACCCTAAGGTTGGATTGTATTGGTTAAACAGCAAATGCAAAATACCTAAAACAGAGAATAAAAATCTTTTTTTTTCATTAGAGATAACTTTTTCCCTTTCTACTTTCATAAAAATAGACATATGCTCCACCCAGTATCGCAAAGGTTGACACTTTCGAGTCTCCTGTATGTTGCCAGGTTGCATGCGGGAAAAATGGAAACCTGTAACACCTTGTAGAAGTTTGCTGAAAGCAGTGTGGATGACGTCTGACTGATACGTGTTATTTCCTCAGGGCTTGTCATACCTGGAGTCTCACTGCTGAGACTATTCTTGAATATTTCAGTGCTCGTACCCCTCAACCTGCCCTGGCTCGGCTGATGCTGATATCAGCTCTCATAAACTCTCTCTGCCTCAGAGACTTTTCAGATATGCTGATCTGCATTCTGTACTCTAGAGAGAATACTGAAAAGCTCAGCTGTGAGCCGCAGGGTTTGATTTCATGAATAGCCTGCTTTACTGTATATTGCCTACAGCCTAATAGTTAGGAGGATAATTAAGCCTCCTCTTCTACGTTGCTCCTGAAACATCATTTGTTAGTTAGACTTACTCTCTTAAAGGGACTAGAGGCAGGAATTTTTAAAAAACAAACATGCATGTCCAGTTTTTTTAATGCTAATGGGTGATGAAGCGCTAAATACCAAAAAGAACGAGCCCACCCACTTCTCTCTGTTGCCTTGAACAGGCTGTGTTCGGTGGCCGAATTTCCTGGGCTGCCCTGCGGATGTGATGTCAAGTGACGCTGCATCCGCAGTTTTGATACAGGAAGAAGACGGTCGTGGTAAATTCAAACACTGTAAGCGATAGTTATGGATTCTTCTGACGTCAGCAAACAATCCAGATCAACTTAAAGACACTAAAAAGTGTAACTACGAAGAAAAAGCTTAGTAAACAACATTATAGCTTTAGTTTGTGCACGCTCCCATGACGGCTTTGCTTGTGGCTGCAGTTACCTGAAACGACAGTTGCAGCAGTCACGCGTTTTATTTCTTAATCTTGCCTCTAGTCCCTTTTAAGGATAACTTTCTTTTTTTTTCAACCTTTACACATGCATTTACTCACCGGTAAAGTTTCTGCATTACTTTCACTCCTTGGGAAGATATTACTTTGAGTCGCTTTTCGGTGTACATCCAGTAAAATGGCGGAGACAGGGCAGCCTCTATATAAGACATCATCTGCAACAAAACTCCTTGATTTCATCAATGCTTTAAGTAGAACGAACGACCGAATGAGTACTATTGTCCTGTGAGTTCAGAGTTTCGCAAATTGTGTTTTTGTTGTTGTCTGGGTAGTGAGCTGCTCTTCTCAGCTGTACTACGGAAGTGCGCATCCTGAACGCGTGGCCCTGAAAAGTGTGTAGAACACCCTGATAACTAACGAAAAGCTAAATCTGGACTGACGGGACAATAGTACTCGTTCATTTGTTCATTCTACTAAAAGTATTGGCAAAAATCAAGGAGTTTTACTGCAGAGAACGCCTTATATGACTGCCCCATCTCCCCCATTATTACTGGATGTACACCAAAGGGCGACTCAATGTAATATCCTCTGAAGGACTCAAAGTGATGCAGAAATTATACAGTGAGTAAATACACGTAT
>JALJCO010011129.1:0-96945 GCA_023101725.1 Atherinomorus stipes | reverse complement strand
ACAGTGGTGTAAGCCTGAAGTAAACCTGGAAGCGGTCTGTTTGAAAGAATGCAGCTCCCTGACGAGCCTGAACTCCTCCAAGTCCTGCCTTCTCATCAGGATCAAGTGGACCCACATCCTTTTACTTCCTGGTGATCTCCTCCTCCTCAGAAAAAGGGCTGTTTGCTGCGACGATGAGAGGTACATCTTTCACAACGAAGCGTGCCGGGGAGAAAACACTTCCTGGTCTGTCGCTTAGCAACGCGTGCCTGACATGCTCACTGCCGCTGTACTCTGCGCCCTAGCCTGCGGTGAGCGCAGCGAAAAACACGTTCTATCTGCAAAGGCCAAAAGGGGAATACCTGTGGTCAAGCAGCCAGGGCAGATGATCAGTTGGAGGCATAGTGACAGGACGTCAACTGTCACATACTGTTACAGCTGTATCCTGTTTACAGTGGTCCACAACCCTACTCAAGGGTTTATACTTGAAGTTTTTTCTAAAGAAGTGACTGAAGTGTTTGTTTTTTCATAATGTTGTGAATGAATTACTATACGTTAGATGACAAAAAGTATACTGTATAAAGTAAAATGTGAATCAGATGTATTTTGTGTCATGTATTCAGTTACCTTCTAAAAACAGTAACAAGTAACTGTATTGTAGTTTTCAAATGGCTGTACATCCAGTGTGTAGTGCTGTTGGGCATTTTCAAGTCTCCAGGATCTGAGTTTTTGTATTCAGGAACACTCAGAGATCAGACTATCACAATGAAAACGTGACTAAGCCATTTGAGCACCTTGTTCATATGGTGACAGTACTTTCTATTTTGATGGCTCTGACAGTTTCATTGACATAAAAACTTGCTTTTGAGGGATGAACTATCTATTTTTAGCAAGTGACACACTTTTGCAGGTTATCCAGGTTCTGCTCTATGTGACAAAGCTGAGACAGTCCTATATATATATATCCAAGGGTTGGAGTCTTTTTGGGCTGATGAGAGAGCTAACAATATTGCAACAAACCACAGAAATATTCAGATTTGAAGGATTTTTACAGCAAGTAAAACAAGGGTCATTATTACACGTAAACAAAAAAAGCTGGAGAATCTCAACTCGTGATTATGATGTTATGTGCAGATAAACATTTGAAACTTGTAACACACCAGCCACCTCACCTGCATCACTAAATGGTGGATGATGTTGCTGCTGCATTTTCCGTCTTGACCTGACATGCCTTTTGCTTTAAAATCATGTCCTTCTACATTTTCATTTTTCAAGAAAGACAAAAATGTTTATTGTATTTGCATTAAAGTATTTAAGTTACTACGGCATGGCTTAAAGTTACAAAGTGACTGAAAAGCCTGAAGTTTTTCATTTTTCTCTTATTCCAATTGTTATGCCTTAAACACCTTAAAAGAATTTTAAAGGTGACCTGAGTAGTTTCTGAAACATGAGAGGGAACTGCTTCAGTGGGCAAAGATCAAAGTCACATTGACCTCACAAACCATATTCTTGGGTCATACATTAGGAATTCATAGGCCATTAATGTCAACATTTCATGAACGATGACAATTAATGTCATTAAAAATCAAATTCTTTAAAGGTCAACTTCATTGTGGTGTCATAATGTTTTGTAACAACACTTTCCTGGCTATTTTTTTATTGCCACAACTTGGAATCAGGATGCAAAAGTAGTCACATTTAATATTTAGTCAACTGCATCTGTGACACTAATACGTATGGACTGCTTTTCTTTTAAAGTTACATCAGTAACTACCAAAACTAATAACTGTCAATAAAATGATTTTTTTTTTATTCCATGAAATGAATATTTTTAACATGAAAATGTAGGCATACTTTTAATAGGCAGCTTATATATTTCAGGAGATTTTTTTTATTTGAAGTGTACTTTTATTTATTTAATGACACTTAATTTTAAAATGCCATTTATATTTACATATAAATATACATTTAAATTAAGTTCCCATTGAAAATTTAGCTTCTTTTGTTTATTCCTATAAATCCATTTCTTGAGTTAATGTATTTATTTCATGGATACATTCATCAAGTTCAGCTTTTATTTATTGATTTATATTTTTCTTTTACTAAAGCTGCTCTCCATACATATTAGCTAAAACTGTAGATTTATTTTGAGCTTGTGTGTCAAGCATCCTTATATAGAAATTGGAGAAATTTATGCAGAAGCATCTGTAAGGATGCATTTATCCTCACTGGGACAACATTTCTTTGTTTTATCCAAACTGGATTTGGGGACCAAAAGTAAATAGCCAAAAGGCTGCTTTTTTTTTAATAAAATCTTTTATAGGTTTCACAATTTATGTGACTGAAGTCTGGACAGACGTCCAGCTCCAACTTGACTGGTTGGTAGAGGCAAACAGCCACAAGGCAGTCATTTTAGTTACTGTAAGTGCTCAGTGGAAGATGACATAAGGTCACAGGAGACTAATGTGATGTGAATACTGGCTGGCGGGGGTGTCAAGAAGAGGGCAAAAATGTGAAGATCTGGTTCATCATACCCTCAGATCATGCAGTTCCCATAGGTTTATCTTTATCGGCAATACTGCAATAAATTCCTATATTCCAGTGAGATTCCAGAAGATACCAGCAAATATACCAAGTTATCTTCGGCCATTTAGAGAAAAAGAAATGGATAAAGGGTTGTATGTATGAGGGGGGAAAGGGAAACAAAGAAAGAGAGAGAGAGAGAGAGAGAGAGAGAGAGAGAGAGAGAGAGAGAGAGAGATAGAGAGAGAGATAGAGAGATAGAGAGATGATAGATAGATAGATAGATAGATAGATAGATAGATAGATAGATAGATAGATAGATAGATAGATAGATAGATAGATAGATAGATAGATAGATAGATAGATAGATAGATAGATAGGCCTAGTAAAGCTGAGAAACAGAATATGAAATAGATGAAAAAGAAACTGTTCTCCCAGGGTGTCGTTTTTGTTTTGTTTTTTTATCTTGACAGCATGCGTTATATGTCATATGAGAGCACTCTCTCATTTCTTTGTACACCGTATAGATCCCATATATCCCTGGGAGTGTGCACGCATCTGAATTGCATGTTTCTCTGCATTTGCTCGTCTTTGCTGCGTGGGTGCTCCTTTTGGTTCATCTGCATCACACGTCACCCCAGGGAGCTGAAAACACAAGCCACCCCAGCTCCTGCAAAGTTTTCCTCAGTTCCTGAATAAAACTTGAGTGGTGAGTCGATACAGTAACCTTTAAAGCAGGGCCTCCTCTAGCTAAGATCAACACACCCACCCTAGTGTAAGTTATTACTGTGGACACAGCTTCCTGTTGCAATCATAGTATTATTGGATGCGGACAAAAACGCTATATACCGCGTTCATGACTCACCAATGTTGTGCCAATCAAGGATCCCATGTGGAAATGTAGCAAAAATATGACACACATGAGTAGTGTTATTGATAGTAGTGAAGAAGCAAAACTGTTCAGCTCATTAGAGGGATGGAGGTGGAGATAGGTTGTGTCATGAGCATAGACTTGCAGAAACAGTGTTAAAGCACTAATGATCACACACCAAGGAGGTGTGTGATCATTAAAACTATAAGCTTCTAAATTGTTGTGACAGAATGATGCCACAGTGACAGATGAAGACACTCAAGACAATGTAGCACATCCCATCTGATTTTCTTGGATCTGGAGTTGCTGATGCTGTTGCTGCCTGTTTATAATCATGCAATGAAAACAGTCATTTCTTTCTCCGCTCTCTATAGGATGCATTTGAAGTTGTAATTCCTTTTTTAAATAAATGTGTGAAAAATATTTACATGCTTCCATTTATTTACTTAATGACTTTGTATCACTTTTAGACAACATTATACGATGAGCATGTTTATCTTTGTACCATTATTGTGTTACAAAGATGAGATTATGAGACTGAGATGAAACGGTTAAAACATAAGTTATTGCTTCATTCTTGTCATCATGGCCATATGTGCTAGGATTTTGTTGCTGTGGGACATTTCACTATCTTTTTACAAAACTTTATTAAGGATCCATAAAAACTAGTTGCTATAAACAGAAAAATCTTGTAAATTGAAGCAGATTTTTTTTAAAGAAAATATAAATAACGATTTTATCATTGAGCTCCATGTTAGAGAAAGAAAAACAGGGAGTCCATTTAAGTGCCATATTGTTTGTTTCCTAAAGAGAGCATTTTCTGTTTCAAAGTAAAAATCTATTAAAAAGACAGGAACTTCAAATAGTTTCTTGAAGGCATGAAGTTATTTGATAAAATTTCCATAGATAGTCTGTGATTTGGCTTTGGTTAAAGTTTTGTAAAGTGACATTAAAATATTAGTGTGTAGTGATCTCAAACCCAAAGGTCTCAGAAAAAGGATACACACCAACATAACTAAATATGCTTTGGGACTTTATTGACTGATAAAGGCCACAGTTATGTTAAAACAGATGTCCCAAGAGTTCCCTGCTCACTGATTTACTGTCCTGAGGGCAACTCAGGATGACCACATCTGCAAGAAACTCCAGGTAACCCCGACCAGAACGGGACCTGCATGTTGGAAAAACAAACAAAGGCCAATTGTGGAACTTTGAACCCGGCCATCCTCCAGGTTTGGAGATACCACAGCAAACTCCCTTCACAGTATTTACAACCTGCTATAAACTGGGTCCCTTAAAGGCAATTTTGTAATGTGTTCTTAACATTCAAGAACTGTTTTAGTAGGAAAGTAAGCTCATGTTGATCTCATGATGAAGACCTTTCTTTTGATATGCAACATGACATACTTTGATGATTAGAAACTAGATGTTTCTTCCCCAAATTCACATCACATGCATTCCAGGATTTGCTGCATAAAGGGTGAAGAAAGAGACACTTTACCCAACTGCTGAAATCCACTTTTACGTTAGAAATGGACTTCCTCATATCAAATTATGTCTAACACATGTATTTTCTTTACAGGAATCTAAAATCATCAAGATTATCTCTGTTAGGCTGTTTAGCTGATTTGTTTATCTTAATGCCTTTCTTAATTCATCTACTTTATATATTTGCTTCATTTTATTTCATCAGGTCTGAATAACTGATCCATTTTACTCATGCCTCACTTAGAACTCACAGATGTTTATAACCATTAAGCTTAACTGACAGTGAAATGATGATTCGAGACGTGTCTTACTATTGGATAAAACCTGACTCTGTCAGCTTCCCATTGGCTGACAAGCTGCAAGCCACATTCCACTGCCAAGGCAGAGCGCGAAGCTCTGAACAGAGGGATCAGAACTAAGTCTGAGTAGAGAACAAACCACTGAGAACAAACTGAGAAGAAACTTGGATCAATGAGGAAAGAATGAGGAGACCATGGATCACTTACAGTAGGGAGGAGTGATGGAGAGAAGAAGATGACTTTAAACCATATGCAAACATATTTTTGTACCTTTTTGAAGCCATTTTTGAATCACTCACATGATTATTTGCCAGTATTTTTATTATCAACCATCCCATGACATCAGACCGGAAGCTGCACGTCTCTCTGTGGAGACGGATGAGAAAGAGGACAAACCAGAACCACCACTGAGCTGACAGCCCGCAGAGAGCCAGATGAAATTCCAGGAGATCAGGAAGATTTTTGGGTCCATCCACGATCCATCCGACAGTCTTCCAAAGGATTGAGGAACAGTCCAACAGAACCAGGGTGTGAGTCAATCATCTCAGTCAAGCGGAACCTCTGAGGAGAATCCCTCACATTTGCTTGGATTGGATTAAGAAATCCTTCCTTCCTTTTCTTTGAACCTTTATTAACCCCCCCCCCCTAACTGAGGTTTAATTTGTTTCATTTTCATACCATCTCACATTTCTTTCACAAGATAACTTTAGGTTGATCATCATGCTCACATATTTCTTGTATATATCTTGTACATATTTTTTCTTATGTAGTTTGTAGACTAGTTAATAAATACTCCATATTATTTTAATTAGTCATTGTTAGTGGTTTTTCTGATGTATCATGAAAGGTCAATTCAAGCAAGAACTCATGAAAGAGTCCTGAGACTGATCACTTTATTAAATCAATCTAAGAACTCATTTAAGACTTTTATGGTTTTCCTTGCTTCCATTACATATCAAATAAGTAAGGTGGTGCTCCGAGGCTATGTCAGTATCAATATTAAAGGAATAGTACACCCACAGAATGATGTAACTTTATTTTCCACTTACCTTCATGGTGAGCAAACCGGGACCAACACAAGAGGGGTTGGATATTGATTTTAGAAAAAAGAAAGAAAAAGAGAACGCGCAATCTTGTTTGCCGCGCCTTTCGTCGTTTCATGAATGCGCATCGCGTGCTCGCAGGAGATGCGGTGTAGCACTGTTTGGGCTCTAAAAATATACTAAATGGCATAGTTTCAAGTAAATAGGACCCCCGCCCCCCCGCTCCCCCCCCCCCCCACGCTCACGCCGCGGCGCGCTCCGCGGGCCCCCCTTTCCCGGGCCCCCGCCCCCACAGCCACAGCGCCGCCTCCCCCCCCCCCCCCTCCGCCGGCCCAGAGGAGCGCTCCTTTCCCCCGTAGGCGCCGCGCCCTCGAGAGCCGCACACACCTTACTTTTACACCCAATCCTCATTCCACTGGTCAAGGAAGTGACGCCATCCCGCGTGAGCCAACTTATAACAACACCCGTTGTTTGTGCCGCGCTGCGATCGGTAAGGTAGCATACAGCAAACGGCCAACTTTGTCGCTCCACACATCTAAGCGCTCCTTTCTTGCAGCCCCAGTGTTCCCTGACGGGAGGACAGCCCATTTTCATGTTTGTGGTTTAACCCTTTAACCGCAGACGTTAGCTGCAATCTAGCTCTGTAAGTGCCGTGTGTGCCCCCCGGGGCACATGTGTTTTATTATAAGTTCTCCCTCCCGCGCACCGCTTATCCAGCTACCAGACCCACACAATGTTATTTATCCGATTCACAGAACAGAGCAGGCGCGGCGCCCGGGGAGTGCCCGCCCGAGCGGATAACCCCATTCTGGACGCTACCCACTCAGGACACTTGGATTACATTGGTCGAGCAGTATGGAGGAAAATTGACAAGTTTTTGTGGACTTTTATGGACCTTTTTGGCTCGGGCACAATCGAACTCCATTATATGAAAGCTGGGGGAAAACGAGAAGCCTTCCTTATCGCCGGCTGCATTTGAGATAGAAAAAAAAGTGCTCCAGAGTCTTGCTCACCATGAGGGTAAGTGGAAAATGAAGTTACATCATTCTGTGATGCAACTTTATTTACATCACTATTCCTTAAATATTAATATTAATATATGGTAACAAAGTGCACATGAGTTTACAGGCTGTTGCTACTCTGATGATTAAGAAAGACACATTTTTGTCAAAAGTAGGGAGTGCAACTAAACTTGCCTTGCATGTACACTCCCAAACTGTTTTGTTTATGCAAGGAGAATAGTTTTAGAACAGAGCTGCCTGAGAAGGTGCAAATGCCCTCAACCTGAAATTCCATCAGAAACTCTTGAGCATGTTCATCCACATCGAGGTCCTGAGCATGTGCACCAGAGTTGGTTGCACATGGTGAGCCACTCTCTCATGTGTGGATGCTTTGTGCGAGAGGCTATTTTATGCTATGCTAATCCAGCTGTACAATGGATATGCTGTGCAAACTATCTCTTCCTTTTGTTTGGAGTGGTGCCAAACAATTTTCATCTTTTTTCGGACTTCACTCCTTCTTATTTTTTTTTGTTGTCTTTTTTATGATTCCTCGACCAAATCAAGCTTGTTACAAGCATAACAGCCCTCATTGTTGCTGTGTACAGCAGGGCAGGAATTTTATGGCGGCAAGGATGGCCATGGCCCTCTCATTGGTCTTATACAGATGCGGGCATGAAAAAGTTCCCCTTTCTGCCGACTGCCAGCCACGTACCAGCGACTTGTCTGCTAATTCAATCACACAGAGAAACGCCTGTGTGCCCAGGGGAAACGATTTCAGAGCATAAATGAATGCCCGCAACAAGGATGTTTCCACACGTCAAGTTTGGACACTGTGCGTGATCACGTACTCGCGGGACAAATCATTCAGCCAGTGATAGTGCAGTAATAGCGCACTATCACTGCACCACTTCTGGCAAGAAAAGGTGGAACTCTTTCATGCCCACATCTGTACCCCTCAAAAAATTATATGTCTCACAGCCACAGTGGCTCTGATGCCACTCGGGCGCCTTTTTTTTTTCCCCTCTGTGTGATATTCCTGTCAGTCAGATTTAATGACCAGTTTGGTTCTGCCTCATATGAACCACCCTTACTGTGCTATACGATACAGCAGGTAGGATGTTCGAATCTTTTTTACCCTCCCCCCCCTCCCTTCCACTACCACTCAACCACCCACCCCCCCCATTCGCCCTTTACCATTTTTTTTGTGATGTAGTTGGGATTCTTTGTTTCTCGGCTTCCTCGCTTCCCACACCCCACCCTTCCCTCCTCCCCCCAACATTCGTTCGTTCCTTGGAACGCCGACGATCACGGATAGCACATTACATTACACCTTTTTCCTCGTTCCCCCCCCCGCACCCAGGCAAGCGACACTCCTCCCCGCTCCCTGACGATATCGGCGATCATATTCACCAACCCAACCCCACTTAGATGTTGAGATTTTCTTTTCATATTCCTCACCTTCCCTCCCCCCCCCCACCCACCACCCCCCCCCCCCACCCCAAAAACACACTCAACCCGACTTTTACTCATTCACCACCCAGCTTCCCTTCCTCCCCACCCCCCCCCCCAACACACTTAATTTATTCATTCTTTTAAACTCCCAAACTTCACAAATTTTCTTTATCATCCCCACAATTTATCCCCTTATTATTTTTTTTTTTATTTTTTTTTTTTTTTTTCCCTTTATTCTTTCCTATTCTATATTAACCTTTCACTTAAATTTTTTTTTTATTATTTTATTTTATATTAAAATAATTTTTTTTTCCTTACCAAAAAATAAACCATTCTTTTCTCTCCATCCCAATCAAAAATTATACCTTTATAAAATTAAAAATTAACCCTCCCCAAAGGGTGCCCTGAGAACTACTCTACTGCACATTTTGGTTGCATCCCTTCTCCAACACACCTGAATCAAATGAATTGCTCATTACCAGCCTCTGCAGAGCTGAATTGCATGCACATGAGGTAATTAGTCATTTGATTCAGGTGTGTTGTAGAGGGTACATTCTAAAAATTGCAGGATAGTAGCTCTCGAGGATCGGACTTGGGCACCCCTGCGATACAGCATCATTGGGCCATACAGGAGTTAAATCAGACCAACCCAGCAGCCTGTTAATCCAGAAGCAAGAAAGCAGCTGCTGGCTGTTGCACTGAACTGAGCCAAGTTCAGAGACTTTGATGCATTTGTGAAAGTATACGACAATAAATTCTCAACCAGTAACACACTGCTCATATTTAGTGACACAACGCAACTCTGTGTGGTTTTGTGTAAAAATAAATCTAACAAAGTCATTGACATCATTGACAAATAAATCATTGCTTTATTTGATGGTCTTCCTGTCCTAATATTTGGCCTACGGGCCCTCGAAAAGTTGACAACACCAACGGCCAAGTAGCCTTGCCCCTAAAATGACAAACTTCCAGGCCTGTTGTGCAGTAATTTTTGTTGGTTTGAAACACTGTGACCACTTAGAAAAGCATATTTGTGTTGATAAGATAAAGCACTACATTGAAGATATTTGGTTACAGTACATGAGGAATTATTTCAGTCCCAGTCCTTTTGCACACCTGTTGTCACAAGTTAGCACATAAAGTGCTACCCAGTTCAAAACTTTGTAATCAACTGTGCATCGTTAGCTAAAACCAAATTACACAGATCTTCTATAGCGGTTTCTGTGGAAAGAAACAAACTCAAAAACAAGGCTTCTTACATTTACAATAAAAAAGAATTTCATCATGTATTAATTTTTTTTTTATTCACCTTTCAAGTGTGTCCTTTAAAGATGTGGATTTGCTGTCTGAAATCATTTATTAGCTGTAAATCTTGCTAGCCTGGTTTTAGATCATCCTTGTTTCTTGGGTATTTTTGTTTGTTTTTGGAGGGGTTAGTCCACTCATCTGCAAATTGCTACAAAATTTAGTTAAAATTTTGTCAGTTTTCTTAACATCTGCTCTTAAAGCCACAGCTGGTAATCCTTCTCAGAAACACTTTGTTATACTGAGTGAAATGTTCCTTCCTTGCTGACAGTATCAACACATCATGATTTCATAAAAAAGTCGGAAAAAAGTCAGACCTCTGTGAGAGCTGTAAGTCTGAAAAAACTCTGACCAACTCCTGCCATTCCCACCGAAAGGCAGGAATTGGTCATTCGCAACATATAGAAGATCGAATCAATGCCTTTAGGTCTCGTCTCTGTCCCTCCCCTCTCACCGTCCCCACCTGGTCCCACGTGACCTACTTTGTGCGCCACTCACTGTAAACAAATATAGCTAACGGACTGCCAACTTCTGCTGTGCCAAAATAACTAAACAAAACAAAAGAACAGATAAGGATTAAGTTTTGGAGGCGTTCACATTGGCAGTATGGAGTTTTTACACCGCAGGAGTTGGAGGTGAGTGGATTAAAGCTTTCAGAAACATGGTTTGTCAGCTGTTTATTAGAAAACTAACAAGCTATCCACTCAGCTGTTATCGTTAAAGGTGTCATAACCTGCTGTTTTACATACACAATCTCTGTCGGCATTCTTCCCCCCTCTCTTTAGAGGCCCCTTATGAGTAGTGAAGGAGTTGGAAAATAAATAAAAATATAATTCCCCAGGACTCCCCCCTTTCCTTTTTAAGATTACCCTCCCTCCTACCCCCTTTATCCCCCTCCTCTTCTCTCTCTCTCTCTATCTGTTTACTTCCCCTCTATATACCATCCTTATTGGAGATTTCCCCCGGAAGATATTTCTTCAGCGTATTATATATTTATTTCTTCTCCCCGCCAAAAGATCCTGTCTACCAATAAATATATACTTCTCGGCCAGCGTCGTCTCTTTTCCCCAACTCCCCCTTCCCCCCTTACCAGGGTGCCGATTCTTCCGTCACACCAAGCCCGAAAAGTTTTAGCCAACTTCTCGAATATCCCTGTTTTTTCATTTTTAGAAAGGAACTAGCTGCTTAGTTTTTTGTTGGTTTGATGAGACCAACAGCCGTCTCCCCCTCTCTCTCCCCAATGTGTGTTAGACTATCAATAAATAAGAAATTTTTATTAATTATAATTTTATTTTAGAAATATATTCTATTTTTTTATTTTTAGTAAAAAAATTAAAATATTTTATTTTAAAAATAAAATTTTTTTTTTTTTTTGAAAAAAAAATTTTATTTGAATCTTTCTCATTTTTTCACCTCTCCTCCTTCTCTTCTCTTTTTTTTCTTCTCCTCTTTTTTTTTTTTTTTTTTTTTCTTTTTTTTTTCTTTTTTATTATTTTTTTTTTTTTTAATTTTTTTTATTTTTTTTTTTATTATTTTTATTATTTTTTTTATATTTTTTTTTTATCTTTTGTAGAAGATCTTCCCTCCTCCTCCCAATACTATTTTTTTTATATATATCTATTATATGAAAAAAATTATTATGAGGAGAGAGAGAACAGAGCTGGAAGAAAGAACCATCAGAACCACTTATTATTATTATTAATTTAAAAGAATGAATCAATTAATTACATAAATAATTTTTTTAATTTTATATAGATAAAATTATAGATTATAAATAAAAAGGAGAAAGGAGAAGAGAGATAGATAGGTTAGAAAGAAAGAAAGAAAAGAAAAAATAATTAATTTTTTCTTTTTAATATTTTTTGATAGAAGTAGGATGATATATGTTTTATAAAGCTGCAGTATTTTTCCCCCCAACCATTCATTCCCCCCCCCTGAGTAATGTATGGGGGGGAATTCCCCCATTTTGAGAAGTGAATTTCAAGCCCTGACAATCTTCTTAAATTATCTTCAAATGAATTTTTAATTCTAGTTGGGTGGGAGGAAAATTCAATGAGCTCATTTTAACCTCTTTTTATCCCCAACTTTTGTTTGTCGCGAGAACACGTACGAGAGTTAGACCTGTCTGTAAGCGCGTTCACGAGGCAAACGTCAAAGCCAAAACAAAGTTTTATCAGGAAAGACCAAGTGAAGGAAATGATGTCCCAACAGAGAAAAACGTGATAAAAACGTAACGGTACGGTTGATAGAGAGGATCCGCGGAGTAAAAGGGCTGGACTCTGATGAATATAAGGAGCGGATGTCTGACGTGAAGTTAACCAAACAGTGTTAGCTTCTGTAGCTACATTAGCAGCTTGTCCGCTCGTCAACCACCGTTTACTGGTCTCTTACACAAAAGATAATAAGTTACACAAGCAGCAACACTTACCGACTGCACATCCTCACTGATAAATATAATCCACTGCTCCCCGGTAAAGCTGTCCGTCCTGTTACACTGCAAACTGTTGAATTTCTGCCAAGGCAACTCATCATGGCAATCTCCCCCCTCCTCTACTACTACTTCGTGGCAGGTAATCCGCTGCCTTCAGGTGGTGCTAAAGACGCTAGCTTAGCAGCTCGCTTGCAGCTTCTCTAGTTCACGTCATAACAGTTGATCATAACGACTCCACGGCAGGTAATCAGCTGCTTTTAGGTGGCGCTGAAGAGGCTAGCTTAGCAGCTAGCAGCCTCTCTCGTTCACGTCATTGGGAGAAAGAAATCCAATTCGCGTACTGTGGAGAGCGCGTGTTTGTGGCTGATTCTGGTGAGATGAGAGCGCCCGCACTCGAAGACGAAATTACTTTCACTTTCTGGAGTTTCTGGCACGTTATAACTGAGGTCCTGTTCCAATACACGTTTTAACGTGAAAAAGTGGGATTTCCGGGTGATGTCACCTTTAAACTGCTCATAAAACATCGGCGCACACGTCTCTGCGCTTTGAAGGCGTGGTTTCGGGTGGTGTGTTTTTGTAAATGTCACTTGCTCTACTCATTTTTCCAACATTGCCAACCCTGGCATTTAGGCACTAATTTACGCGTAAATGTGGGTTGTTCATTTGTTTTCTTATCATGATTATTATTTCTTAGCACTAATATTTATTTTAGAACCATTTATGTGGGTCACAGCCAGAAGTTTAAAATTACTGATTGGCCTTTTACCCAGTTTTGCTCTGGCTCTACAATAAAGCAGCATAAAACACATAAACATCATTGTGTGGTTTCCAATAGATGAGCCGTATAATAAATTGCGTCATGTTCCTGTCATGGAATATTAAAGTGACCAACATTAGACTCTATTATTAACAACCACAGCTCACTGTGTTTGTTTAGGGCATGACTCTCTGACAGGTGTTGTTTTGTGCCCTTTCCACCTACACAGAACAATTAGGTTGAAGTAAGCTCTTTATTGGGTATTGATTTTTCAGTGTCTATTTGTTGTTTTGCCTTCAATGAGCAAGTGATTAAAATCAGAGTAATGAGGAAAAATCTGACTCTCAGAGAAGGAAGAACAATTTATATAACTGATTTCAATACTAAGTGCCGCTAGGTAGATAAATTGTAACACCAGCTCTCTGTCACTAGATGACAGACATGTTGGGAATGGAGGTAATCCCATTCAGTGGATACAGATGAATGGCTTTATTACTTTTGAGGATGCATTCTGTCACAGCTAATGCGTTTTTGGTGACACTAACAGCTTGTCAATCATTACATCCTTGAAAACATCAACTTTACCAGCACATAAAAACTTACTATTGTCACACCCATCCATCCATTTACCTGCTTATGGCAATGCAGGGTCCCAGGGAGGCTGCAGCCAGCAGCTACTGGGCAGGAGGCAGCGCATATCCCGGAGAGATAACCAGGCTCACACCTATCATATTGATTTGTGATAACTACTTGTGAAACTGGTTCATTTTGCACATTGAAATTACATTTCATATTAATATTTCAAACTTACAGCTTCCATATGAAATGCATAGGAAAAATGAGTGCCTCTGCAAGTAAGGCCTCTGTGGCTATCAGAAAGTTGAATGAATGTTAAGATTTTAAGATGTTATCATTAAAATAAGATTGGCAATATTGGAAAAATGGTTTGAGCAAGCGACGGTCCAAAAAAACACACCACCCAAAACCATGCCTTCAGAGCACAGTACTTTGTGTTAATACATTTACCGGGCAACCGAAAGTGTCAATTTGTTATTTCTACTACTGCTCCAAAACAAGGGGTTACTCACACAAGCAACCATGGTCTGCATTTACCAACCTCCCATGCGCTTCACATATTCTCTGTACAAAGAAAAGCAATTAGCTCCACGTAACAATGAGGGAGTGTGCAAACAGCATTACCTTTCAAGCTACTGGTAGCAAATGTTTTATGCCTAGTTGGTGTTTAACCCACATCTGCACGTATTAAAACAGTAGAATACAAAGATGTTTATGAGGTGAGATGAGGAACTGAAAATGATATAATCTACAATGTAAGGTTGCAGGTAAAGAACATAGTTACCAGATAGAAATTGTGGAGTCACCAAATCTTTTCCATGCCATGTATTTATTCTGCCCAGCCACTGAAGTAGATGAGTCGGTTCAGCTGTGCTATTTTTCTGTTTATTCATTCATTTTCAATTATTTTCATCAATTCAAAAAGGGACATATTGCACATTAATGGCCATAAGTAGGAATACAACATGTAAATGTGTGCAGAGTTAGCATTACTAAATTACATTACTTATTATTTACTACATTACTACATTATTTATGCTCTTTTGATATGTGCCCCTCAAGCAGCTTTCTGATTATTGAACAGTTGACCTACTAATTTCAAATTTATCGTGAGTCTTTGTCTGTGTCCTGGAGGCTGTGTACATTGGGCTGTGTCCGTGTGTTTAGAGGCCTCATGTTTATGTGGACACATATTTCAATTATTTAAACAGCTCGAATGTCCAACTAGTCACACAATAATCAAGTCTGCGAGTTGCCTCAAAAACAGAAGAAAATATGTTCGCTTTTCATGGAGCATGAAACTGACAAAAAATGGCAATCATGACACACTTTACTTTGGTCTCTACACACAGTGTGGAAAAACAGCACACCTAGCTGTGAAAAATCAAGAATATCTACTGTGAAATATTTCAAGTGATCTTTGTTGTATCGGTTTGTTGCACTGGGCAGATATTCTGGATTCAGTGAAAATCTGTTCTTCCAGCCTTCTATGTGGAACAGGCGGTCTGACATCAACTTTTTATGACTGCAGATGATGCCAAACAGATTCAACTTTTTAAAAAAATCCAGCTATAACGCCATTGCTCATGATATGTCTTTGAACACATAAAAAAAAAATCATGTTGACATGTTATCAAGGTACTTGAGTTTTATAGGAACTTTTGGTTTTGCTGCTCCTGACACATAGTTATAAAATTATGCACCCATAAGTGTGACAGTTGATGTACCTGTCACTATACCTCTCAGTGACCATGTGCCCTGGCTACTTGGCCCTTTGGCTGAATGGTTAGTGTGCACAACTCTCACCCGGGATCTTGGGGATCAAATTACACTTGGCCCTCCTTTGTCCTGGCACATAAACAATATACCAAGAGAGGAAAATTTGATTGCAATAAAGCAAGATCCCATCTAGCAAGCTGCAAAAGTAACCTGTTTTATAATATCATATTTTTCCATGTACAGAAACTATAAATTAACAATAGGAGGGCTGAAAGTGCTGAAAGGGTCACAGCAGGCTGATATGATCTATATGGCACTGCTCACCGCTGTGCACCTCCCAGTCAGTTAAGGCCAGGCCCATCCAGATAAATCACTTCCTGAGCAGAAAGGAAGACGAAACAGCACTTAAGTCATTATCCAACTGCAGCCTCCTGTAATGGCTCTCAATCTCCAAATCTAATCAGTGGCTTGCCACCACAGAAGAGGCTCACCACCTGATTAAATGGAAGTTCAAGTGGTAGAAGTGGTGTCACTTTATGGTTTTACATCAGGGAGAACAAGAATTGTGTTTAAACACCTGGAGCGCTGTGTTCATTGGGATTAACTGGAACAGGTTGGGGAAGATATTCAAGCAGGTGCTAGATGTCATGAACATGTTGCTGTGTTAGCTTAACTGTTAGAAAAAGTGACTGAGTGGAAGTCAAGCTAACATTTGGGAAAAGGTCATTTGTAAAGGAAGCATGTAAGATGTCAGAGATGTGAGCAAGGAATTCTGCACTTCCAGCCGTTTGCTGTTCACCCCCAGACATTAAGCAGATTACATTAAATTGTAACCTTAAAGCATCAATCAGAGCCCTATAGCATCACAGTGTGGGTGGGATGTTGGCCCCTTGGCTGTGACTGACTCCCTGTTTGAACCCCTTACTTGTATCTTCGCTGCATTTATTCAAGACAAAAGAGCAAGCGAGAAAAAGAGACCTCTCAGCAATCGATAGCCAGACAGTTACAAATACTGTGGACTTAGGGCGCAACACTGAAGAGAGTTTGTGTTTCCGAGAAGTGCCTGTCATACCACTTTATCATGATTACACAAGAATGAATGAAGTGAGCGGACTCACGGAAATATGGTGAAATTACGTTTGATTGTGCAAAGATTACACTTGCCAGCCAGACGATTATTCAATAATTCATTTCTTCCAATGTTTTCTAATAAAAGGCAAGACCTGGATGCTGATGCAGAACAGCACCACTCAGGTTAGCCTGGATTCATTTTTAGGACATTACAGATTATATCTGGAGCCAAACACCACCAATCAACAACTGTTAAAACACTAAAACAGAAAGTAGAAGAAAGCAATCTTCCAAGTGAATACTTCGCTGATTAACTGTCCATTCTCTCAACCTCTCCTGAAGAGTGATTTCCCATTCACAACTTGGCAACTTTATCCATCTTTTCCATGTCTAAAATCACCAAAACCTTTCAAAAATCAGCAGGACTTTGCTGAACAGACATTTTGTCTACATCAGCCTGGGAAGGTAAAGGTATTGTAAATTGTATAAACCTAACAGAGAGCTTGAAGCCACAACAACCACTGTTGTGGTGCCATGCAAAAAGATGCTAACAAAGTAAGCTACCTAACAACTCTGCCAGGGGCCTTTGCAGAAATTAGCTGAAATTCAGATCCTACTATAAGACACTTGAAGGGGGATGATTTGTAGACCATATATCAGGACATTAGGATAACTTACACTTACACAGCTAGAAAGCATACCACTACTGCCCTTTTTAAGCCTCCAATATCTTTTGATATTTTGAGTAATGGAACCATTATTTTTGCATGAATACTCTGATGCACCTTATGTAGAGTGACTCAGGCTGGTGCCCTGTCAAAAGCTGGGCAGAGGCAAGCAGTTTCTCTGAAGTATCTTAAGGAAACTTGGCTCTCGTCTTTGGAGTCATTTCAGATTCAATCACACTTGATCAACTTGGACTGCATCCGGTGGTATTTATAGAAAGTTAAACGTTATGCGGTTATAAAGCCTGGCTGAGACCCAAGAGCCTGCCATTATTTCTGCCTCTGCAGCAAAGCTGGGAGTTGAAAATTCCTGGCTCTCGGTGCAGCTCAGAAATGCTCAAGTTAGTGTCGCTGAGAATAACGTCTTTCTCCACCCCAAATAATATGTATTTAAAGTTTTGTTTTTTTTTTTTTTTTTTTTTCCAATTGTTTCATCCCAAACTACACATGTAGACTGATACTAAGTAACATTTTAATCTCATCACCTCACTTTTATTTTCCTGTCAGGTGTACGGGATTGTCCTCTTTGAATGTTATTTGCCTAATTGTGAATTGTCAACTGTTAAAGAAAGGGCACATCTTGACCTCGTAGTAGGCTATGACCTTATGCACCCAATAACACCTAATGGTCCTGGGATGAAACAGTGAGTGTTATAATGCAGGATAGAAAGACGTAGCAAGGAAGCTGCTTGGTATTAAAAGTTAAGAGTGGACTTTCACCAGAAAACTGGGGTTTAATGTTTTGTGTGTGTATTACAAAATACATTATTTAGTTGAATTTGGGAAAATACGTAGAATTGGAACATTGGTGATCTGTCCAGGGTGTACCCCGCCTCTCTTCTGATATGACAGTTTCTAGCCACCAGTGCCTGTGAATTAAATCAAGTGGGTATAGAAAATGGATGGATGGATGTAGCATTGGGTTTTATTG
Organism: Atherinomorus stipes; assembly: GCA_023101725.1. Lineage (NCBI taxonomy): Eukaryota > Metazoa > Chordata > Actinopteri > Atheriniformes > Atherinidae > Atherinomorus > Atherinomorus stipes. The sequence continues at coordinate 78,774 of JALJCO010011129.1, read as the reverse complement.
CACCATTTTATGTTTGCCATGTTAGAGGACCTCATCCATTTCCCCTGGATATGAAGAGGCCCATCACATGAAAATGAACAAGAGTGGTGACACCACAAGAGGTGGCCTCAATAGTTTAGACTATGTTCTGCTCAGTGATAACAATGGCTCATTCTCACTAATGTATAATTATTTGAGTGTGATAATTCAGTAGTGGCCTTTAGTTGATATTCAAAGCTGCTAACTGACATAAACCTTTGTCAGATTTTTTTTTCTTTTTTCTCTCAGAGCTTTAGTGCTTCATTGTCTCCCATTACCTTTTTCTTTTTTCTAAATGTTTTTTCATGTACCCTCTGCTGCTTATGACAGGTTTGTCATGTCTCACCAAAGAGTACTCATCCTTTCGAGAGCCTGTTCTACTTTTCCGAGGAAAATATCTCAAATTGTGGACTATCAAATTCCTGACCCATGAACCTACTTTTCTATGTTATGTCACACTTGTTGAGGCAATCGAGTCCACTGGTTAATGATTCAGCTGGTATGACAATGAAATTAATAAGGTGTGTTTTGCTATTGTTCTAATTTTTTTTTTCTCCCCTACCAGAAATTGGATACTTTTTCCAATCAGCCAAAAGCATTTAAAAGCACACTTCACTCATAAAAGGTTGTTATTGTGACATGATAGATCCTAAAGCACAAGAGGCCATTAAGGGAGTTTAATGAATAGATTAGCCTGAGCAGCCAGGTGGCTCCAGAGCAACACTTGATCACCCGCCCACTAAAGCTCCAGCTCGTGCCATAGCTCTTTGCTTCACCAGTTGTGTGTCTAAAAAGGATAAATAGAGTTCTCTCCAGTTCAACCTATGAAAAATGATACAGGAAGGCTTTATTTGAGACATAAAAATATAAACTTGTTTACTCTCTCTTCATAGTTCGCTGAGATGACTTATTGTTTTAATTTGACTTTGCTGTTATAGGAATCAGAATTAAAATTTCTAGACTTTAATATCTATTTCATTGAATTTCCAAAATGGCCAAAACCAAAAGTCAAAAAGCATAAATATCAAATTGAGCTAACCTTTCCCTATGAACCAGAATTACTCCTTGTGTGTTTACTGGAGTTCTTTTCATCTCTGATATTGATTAGCAGGCCTCCATGTCCTAAATTGCTCTCATGCTTGCTCTGCTGTAATGAACAATACAAAATTACATAATGTCAAGTGAAATTCCATCATCCAAACTGATCATAAAATCACATAGCAATGGCTCCCACCAGTCAGTTCATGGCTGTTTACAGATCCCCTTAATCATCAAACAAATCACTTAGATATCAAGCTTCAATATAAATTCCTCATTAAACATAAATGTTGCATGAAATGTTGTATGGCTATGTTTCCATTTATTCTGAAAAAGCTATCTTAAAGGTGATTGATACAACTTTTTCATCACAATTATCTAGAAAAAAATTACATCCACAGAATCTCAACAAGGGGTGCTGAATACAATACAAGAAATAATTGTTTTATCAATTTTGATGGCTCTAAAAAGTAAATATTTATATCTGCTTACCGTGCCAATGTCTGGATTCTTTGCTGTTCGCATTAGCTCTAGAGTTGCTTGCTCAATTGCTATGTATAGAAATAGCATCTTCCTTGCCTTACATTTCTCAAATTCAAGTTGACAAAATATGAAGCAGGATGAGGGTGAAGGTAGCAAAGGGACTCAAAAGCCCCGTGGAGGTTATTACTTTCCTCCTAGACATGTAGATAAGTTAAACTTTTGCTAAAGCTAATTAACGGTTAGCCGGTTCTGTAAGGTAGCTTACTGAGTAAGCAAGTGTTAGTTTACCACCTACTGGCAGGGAGGATTTAAACTTATATATCACCTTTAAATCTTGTCAGTATCATTAGAAATGTGTCTTATAGGAATAACTATTCTCACCTCTTTTTACACTTTGTTTTTTACACTTTGTATCTCCTGCAACCATTTTTATATATTTTCTGTGTACCATGATTGATACTGGTGCTATGTTGTTGTCATTAAATGCTTATAAAAACTGACACATTTTTAAGTACATAAGCACAATGCCTTTAATTCTCAATGTTCCTTTTCTTACAAAGAAACAAAATCAAAGAAGACTTGGATCAAAAATGCAAAATCTGCATTTTAGCAAAATTACTCAACTTTGACAGATTTCACTCTTTGGCACCCCCTAACTAAGACTAGTTCAGCATCTGTCTTGCATCCTGTCTTTTTCTAAGCCAGTGAAAGTCCGACTTTGGTAATGCAAGGTAATGAAAGCACCATGAAAGCAACAAATGTCAGTGTACCATCAAATTGAGGCAGAAACACGGTTTTATTTAGTTTTAGTCAGAAAATTGTTGCTTTAAAGGAAAATTCCAGTTTTATAAATAGGGACAGTGTCAGGTATTAATGAATTGCTTGTGTCTCACTTGCAACAGATGGCAATCACAGTGCTCTCAGTTTGGAGACGCAAGAAGGACTTCTGATGGTCAGTCTAACCATCAGAGCTTTACTGAATACTGACCAAAGAGGAGCATTTATTTATCCATTTAATTTGTTCTTTAAAAAACTATAAAATTTTTAGCTAAAGTTTTATTTTGGATATTTACACTTTGTCACTTTTGCTTAAAAAAACTATTGAAGGTCTGTACTTACTCTGCAAGAACAGGGTCGTTTGTTCTTGTTTGTTCTGCCTCCCATTTGAATTTTTATGTCGAGAAATTCCTTCTCCTGTGGCCACATTCTTAGTAGCTTTTTGCTTTGCTTGCCAGTCAGAATTGACCCTGAGTAAAGGTGTATCATTTTAATTTTCATCATTTTGTTTTGATTATATCGTGAACTCAGCCAGAATGCATCATTTGTGGAGAGAAACAAGCAAACGAAAGCACGAAATCAAGCATGATTTCAGTTACAGAAAACAAATCGCAAAGAGGGTCCACAGCTTTATCTTAGTTGCATGAAGGGGGTCCTCAGGAAAATTAGGTTGGGAACCATTGGTCTATGGTGTCAAGCCCACATAAATGCTTATGAATGATTTTTCAAATAACTTGAAATACGTAGAGCATTAACCTAGAAGCAAATAACAAGGAATACAAATGCACGTGTGACGTCAAGTAAGCTCAGTGAGCTACACGACTCAGACATCAGACTCATGTTTCACACAGCACACAAGGTTTTTATGTCAAACCTTCATCCAGAATGAAATATATCTTTGTCCTGAAAACCCTGATCAGGAGTGTGGACAAAATGAAGAAATGTGACTCATAACGAGGCCAAATTGAACCCCCTCCCAACTTCCTCTTGTGCCTGCTGTCGTCAAATCATGTGTCATCACAGAAGAGACTGACAGTATATGTAACTCAATGCAATCAACAGGTTTGAGTTGATATGTGGAATCAGCCAACAGAAGCAGCTTTATCATCTCCAAAAGTGACTACTCACATCAGTTTCATTCTAAAGTTGAAGTTTAGATGAGCAAATTAAATTAAATCTTAAATATTTGCTGGAGAGCCTAAATGATTAGATGTCTCTGATATCTTACTGGGTGACAAATGAACAGTTCTGCTGTGTTAGTTAATAGACTATTATAATCAATAGTTAACAGCACATGGCTGCAATTCCCTGCTTTCCAATGTGAAGCGAAATATTTCTGTTTTTAAAACTTACAGAGATGGAAGTAGCTCTTATCAGTGTGCTTATAAGAGTCTGTGTTGTGTTTTACAAAGTTTGACTGAAACTCCAAAGAAAAAAGCTTGCCTTTAGGGTGGTACTTTAGCAGCAATTCTCAATATGGTGACCGTTTATAGCACCCAGAATTATCCGGCTCAATTTTCTACTAAAGAGGGTCTTCACAATTTGTTCTCATCAAGGCTGAATGAACAATATTGCTTCTTCTCTCTGCTGAGGGCTGGTTGTTCGAGGTATTAGCTGCCATTAGCTGGTTTTAAACTATATAAGCATCTATTAACATAAACCACTTGTAAGAATCTAAGTTCTGGCACATCCCCTCTAAGTCAGCAGATATCATATGTGTACGTGAATAGCAATGTCAAGACTGTTTCCCTCAACCTAAATAAGGCAACATTGTGTGTTTACATGAGCTGTAAATGAGATTTTTAATTAATATTAGCGTTTACATGTAACACAATGCAGTCTGATTAAGGACTCTAGCCCACATCCCCACACACAACTGCACTGTTTGTGCCTACACTAAAAGCTATATCCAATTACCTCACAACAACAATGTAGGTTTAGCCTTTCCTATATTTACCCATATTTACACCAGAATTGTGTTTATTTATTTCTTTTTTTCTTTTTTTTTACTACAGCCTTTCTAGTCTGCACTAAATTCTGCCAAGGGTGACAGGTTATGTGTGACAGCAATTAGCAACGCAATCTTTGAGAGCAAGCAGAAACCAATGGTGTTCTTGAAAAACAAGCCAAAAAATGCTCATCATAAGTTAGAGCAGCCTTTCCCAAATTGGGGGTCCTAAGAAAATTTCAGGGGGTTATCAGATCATTGTAAATACAGATGCGGGCATGTAAAAGTTCCCCTTTCTGCCGACTGCCTGCCACTTACCAGCGACTTGTTTGCTAATTCAATCACACAGAGAAACGCCTGTGTGCCCAGGAGAAATGATTTCAGGAACAAGGACGTTTCCACGCGTCAAGTTTGGACACCGTGCGTGATCACGTATTCGCGGGACAAAACGTTCAGCCAATAGTGTGATATGCAGTAATAGTACACTATCACTGCACCACTTCTGGCAGAAAAAGGCGGAACTTTTTCATGCCCACATCTGTAGTTTTCTTTGTGATTTCCACATACATTCACAAATGATCAATTCCTCATTAATTTGGTGTTAGTTGGTGTAGAAATGTATGCTAAACATCTTGTTTTAAAAACGTGATTGAAAGAATGTAATTAATTAAAGGAGGTGTCATAATAAAGTAAAATAAGAATAAAAAAAAAAGTAAAAAGTATAACAAATGTGATGTCTCCTGACTGCCCAATTTCACTTTCAAACTATGATTTAAATTAAATGCGATTCAGAATCAGATCCGGCTAGTTTGTTGATCATCCCCCTCTCTGACCAGTGGTATCACCATGGCTACAGCATGCTGTAGGGGAAACACTGTATCTGTCTTTTTCTCTTCAATTTTCATTTTATTATAGAAGTATCGGATCAGGACTCGGTATCGGCTGATCCTCAAAATATAATGACTCGGACTCAGAATCGGGGGCAAAAAAAAACCTGATCGGGACATCTCTAGAAGAGACCCCCAGAAACTTGAAGATTTGAAGGCAGTTTGTGTGGAAGAATGGGCCAAAAGCACACCTCAGCAATGTTTTTCACTGGTTTCTTCATACAGAAGGTGTCTTGAGGCTGTAATCACCAACTAAGGTTTTTGCACTAAGTATTACAGAAATTTCAGAAAGTGTATTCATTCAGTGTATTGGCCCTGCGACAGACTGGCGACCTATCCAGCGTGTACAGTACCTGCCTCTTGCCTGATAATAGCTGGGATAGACTCCAGCAACCCCTACAACCCTGAACTGGATAAGCGGTACAGAAAATGAATGAATGAATGGATGAATAAATGAATGTAGTCAATACTTATTTGGTGTGTCATTTCACTATATTAAAAATTTAAAAACATTTAAAAACTGCATTTTGTGTTTACTTGTGTTATCTTTGTCTCACATTTAAATTTGTTTGATGATCTGAAACATTTAAGTGTGACAAACATGCAAAAAAGTAAGAAAATAGGAAGGGGGCAAACACTTTTTCACCCAACTGTATATTATATAGACGCATTTCACACACAAACGTCCCCACGGTGATAGTAAAAATCCGGAACATGGTCCCCACAATGAAGCAAAAACGCGCCCACACACACACACACACACACATATATATATATATATATATTTTTTTAAAAAAAAACATATATATATATATATATATATATATATATATATATATATATATATATATATATATATTTTTTTTTTTTTTTTTTTTTGTGTATTTTTTATGTATTATTACTTTTTTCAGTTTTGTGTTATTTGAATTTATTGCCTTTTCTTTAATGGGAGGGTTATTGTATTGTAAAATAAGCTCTATGACATCATAAACTGGTAAAAAATAACCACAGCTAACAAATTCTTTTCTACATTTTGTGGGAATTTACTTTAAACAATATAACCCAATTGGCAATGTCTCTCCTCCAACAAACAGAAAAAAAATTTTTCTTTGCATAGTCAGATGAAATCAGAACATTAAAATGATTAATTATGGTCGTTCAGAACTGGTGTGGCTGCATTTCCTGACATTAAAACAATAAAAACGATGGATAGGAAAAGCCTAATCCTCCTTTACATAATGACTGAAGTAAACTTCTTCTAGGACTTCATTTCTCTCTTATGGTAAAGAGTGTTTTTCCACTGCAATCTGAATGACTCAGAGGCCAGCACACCGTATAGTCATGCACAGCTTTGTGACGTCAGGTACTTCTATGCTTATTCTTGAAACACCACGTGTGATTTAATTCTTACTTGAGCAAAGAGTCAATTTATTAAGAGGCTGATATTAAGCAGCCGATGTACTTTTCTTTTTGAGTCAGAAAAAGCCTCTTCAGCCCTTTGCCACTGAAATGCTGCATAAGCGCTTTCGTCAACACCAGGAAACTGATGGGAGCCAACAGAATCTCGGCAAAACTCCCTCTACACCTCTTCTCTCACACATATGAATGCTTTGGCTTTTAGGTAAAGGAAACGTTCAATGACGACACGCAGCATTGACACCTATAAAACTTATCAGTGGGAGGGGGTGAGATGGCTTTCCTCTGTTTGCTGTGCAGCTGGTGACCTCTGACCTGAGTTGTTATAGGACAACTCCAAATTTAATGCAACCTTGGCAGGGTGCCGCTGCCTTTCCCTCCCATTAGTCCAGCCGTTGTCCAGGTCTGACCTATTTTAGCAACAAAGAAGGGACTTGTGGAATTTTACAGATCACGGGATGAACATACGGTGTAAGACAAATGTCTGTGATTTGGTGCTGTCACTTTTAAGAAGAGTACGGAGAAGTATACTTTGTGATTATGCAATTAAAACAAACGGAAAAACATGAATGGGAAGAGAAATGGGCGCGCACGCTCCCTCTTCTACTCCTTAAAGCACAATCTTCCTCACCAGCACCACGTGTAGGTCCACGGTGTGGCTTGGACGCATCACACAGTGACTCAGGCTGCTCTCCATTTGAAAAATTAAACAGGAGAGAGAGAGACAGGAGAGATGGAGGGGGTGTTTGGCAGAGTTAAATGAGGCCCCCCAAGATGAAAAAAAAAAAAAAAAACATGCTGAGCTCAGCACAACTTCTACAATCTCAATCACGGAGGAGGAGGTTGGCGCGCTGATGTAATGGTTGCCGTCGTGCTGCCGCTGCCTTGGCAGAGGAGGAGAGCTCGTCAGCACAGTCCCACTAATTCACCCCCCTTTTCCTTCCCTTCCTTCCTCCCCCATCCTGGATCAAGGGTACATCAGATATTAACAGAGAAGGTAAATATATAAATAAATAAAGGCCGATTGTGGCCAAGTAAAAAACCAGACATGGGGTATTGGACATAAGTGAGGATGAGGTAGTTTGTGGGTATTTCTCTGAGGGCAAAGACGCGACAGATGGAAAACGGATGTGGAGATTTTCTCAGCTGAAAGATTTGGGTTCCTAGACACTGCAGCACTTTGTGTTGCATCTTAAGTGCTGTAAAAAATAAAGTTTGACTTGATTTGATGATTTGATTTTCAGTTGTTGGGAAATATTGGTTATCATATGGTTAAAAAGTTAGTTTTCATTCATAACATTCTTTTGATATCTACTATCTATATTTTCCTTGGGCAACCTTTGCAGAATGTTCCCAATAGGTTATATCAGTGTTCCCCTAAACCTTATGTTGCAGCCAACCTTTGGAAAACCTCATGACAACGATCATTTACGGTTCTCCAAATTTTAGAAATTTTCATGTGGATTTGACAGTCCTAACTTGTTTTGTCAGTTATAGTTTATTCTTTGGTAATGAAACGTATAGATTGTACAGTTCTATCAATCTTTGTAAAATGTTCTCTCAGTGTTCTTTTACTGTATTGAGAAAGAACAAAATCCAACCAATACGTAAAAAGCACAACAGGGAGAATGATGGAGATTTTAGTTCACAAACTAAGCTACAGTATAAGTCAGGAATATTCTGCATTACCTCATGCAGATGTTCTCTCAAAATTAGTTCGGGATTTTCAGCCTTGTAATCTTAAGAGAATCAGGTTAATTTTACTTGAAATTTTAATGTTATCTGGATGAGAAGTTGCAGTTTGTGAGAATCATCTGCTGTTACAGATAACTGATAAATGCACCACATGTGGTCACCTGCCAGTGGTTAAAGTGGGATTTGACAGGTGGGGGAGCCCTAAAATCTGGTGTCAATTTATTTATCTGACTAAGGTAGTGAAGCTGAGGGAGCCCAACCCCGAAGTGAAAGAGCTCAGACCTGAGGTGGGGGAGCTGGGCTCCTGTGGGTTCCTGCCCACTTTGACCCTCTTAATCTATTTAAAAAATATATATATTCAAAGGAAAGGAAAAAGAAATAAACAGTAGGGAGTTCTTTGATTAGATATCCTTAAGAATGTTAACTTTTACCATAAAAAATTTAATAACTGTTTTTTGTCTTTTAACTTGAATCAAACAAGATGATCAGGCTGCTGCCAGTCACAAGGTACAGCACATGATGAATATTTGAAAAGTAGATTTTTCATTTTAAGAAAGGTCCAAAAAGGGGAAAAGGAATAACTTTTTATGCAAAAACCTGATAAATAAATAAAAATACAAACTGTAAATTACAACAGAAACAACAAAGAGCAATGGAAAACCTAAATAAACATGGATTTCTCTGAAAGGCCTCATTTGGGTCCAAGAAATGTGTGGCTTTTAATCATATAAATACATATAATAGAGCAAGAAATGTAACTATTTTGTTATTGATGTGATGAATAATAGATTGCAATGGTATTCTATACTGTCATCATTTCCAAAATTGGTGAATTATTTATTTTATTCAAAAGGATTAAAGAGTTCAAGAATGTGTCTAATTTAATGCTTTTTTCTTTTTTTCAATTTTTTTTTCATAGAGTTTATTGAGTCCCTGGTGAGCCTGCATTGGAATAAGCAATGGATGGATGAATAGAGTTCACTGAGTTCTTTTGAACTGAACTCAAGCCACAAATTAAGAAAAAAACTCCCTGCTTCTGTGTTTCAGAGAGAAGAAAAAACAGAATCTGCTTCAAAGATGAGAAATAATTTGTTTTCAAACTGCTTCACAAAACAAAAAATATCAATCCATACATGGAAAAGTACTCTGTGTTGCTGCCTGATTTCATGAGTGCACAGGCTGGAGTCAGACTGGTGGTATGGACAACACCCAGGTGATGCATTGGCAGAAATCTCAGTAGACCCTGCATGTGGGAAGAGAAACTGAAACCATTGTAAGACATCTAAAGTGGACAGATGTGTGTATAACACCCACCGCTGTCGTCTGCAGGTCAGCTTGATCTTTCCGTTTTCACCCTAACAACACTTGGTGACTCATGCTCTTTGTCAGTTTCCCAAAGTTAGTGAAAGCAGCTCAGTTTTCTTCTAATTTATTGCTGCCACCCAGTGTTCATGCAAAAACACTGCTGCTGCCTGGCCAGAGCAGAGAAAACCTGCAGGCAGATCCATCAATCTGTGACATGGATGCTGTTGAGAACATAATATTCAGATGAAGTTGACAGTGACATTTTGTACATTAATTTACATGTACTGTATATATATATACAAAACCTTTGTTATTTCTCTTTCCATTACATACCTCCTTTTTAATCTCTATTATAGCCTCACTTGTACTATATTATGTTTTTATCTCAACTGTTAAGTTGCATCAACTGGCATGGACGTCACAATTGAAAGCATGAAAAGGGTTTGAGAGACTGATGTAACCTTGAGCAAACAAATGTAAATTTAGACAGTATGAGGCAAAAACAAGGTTTTTGATCAATTTTAACAAGCTTGAAAGTCAATAGTTGGCATCTTCATTCTTCAATACAGTCTTAAGACTACTTCATTTCTTTAAGTAGTCTTCAGGAATGGTTCTCCTGGATTCTTGAAGGGCATTCCCAATATATTCTTTGGATGTTAGCTGGATTTTTTTCTGTTCTCTGTTAAGATGCTCACTGCTTCAGTAATGCTAAGATCCAGGCTCTGACTAAGATTCACCACTCCATACGACTTGTTGCCACTGATTTTCAGTCTAGTTCTTGTGCCATTTATCATACCTCAGCCTTTTTTTTCCTGCTGGCTTCTTGACAGCCACCTTTCTGAGACCATTCCTGATGAGGCGTCAGTTAAATGTGATGGATCAGCTGCATCTCTCAAGATCTCTGCTTGCATTGAACGCCATCCTAAAATTTGTCAAGTTTTCAGCCAGTAGCTTTTTTAGTATGAACTTGCTGTTGCAAACATATTAGTCTGAGTGTCCGTATTACAGGATGTGGCTTTGCAAAAGGCTGTTGGTAACAAAGTGCCCACAGTTTTGAATAGGTTCTTTATTAGGTTGTCTATATGTGACACAACACTCGTCCATCCTTCAAGTTAACTGCTTTTTCATGAATGAATGATTCTCAGATAAGTGCTGGGTGACTTAATAAGAAAAAAACTGTTCCTTTAAAAAAAATAGTCGGGTTCAAAATCTGGACTGAAAATGAGTAAAAAAAAAAAAAAAAGAAGAAGAAGAGTAAACAGTAAACAGTAAACATTTCTTTAAAACAGTAAACAAAAGTATTTACGATCAACTCAGGCTTTAATGGTAACAAGTTGCCTTTTATACTGAGTCAGAGGAACTGAACCAGTATTCTTACATTTAGTGACAGATTGTTGCCAACATTTTTACTTTAATGTATTTATTTCTATTTTTTCTTTTTAAGCACTGTCTTTTGTTTTATTTCATTTTGTTAATTTTAATTTACAATGCAAAATAATTTGTGTCATCTAAAAATAGGGCTTTCATTGCTCTCACCCCTCACAAACACATTTTCCCCTCTGTACAGTAAAACTGCATTACAAGTCATATTGCAAATTTGATAAAGAAAACAAATTGATAGTACCTTAATAAATAAATATCAGATAACAACAACAACAATAGTAATAGTAATAATAATAATAATAATAATGATAATAATAATAATAATAATAAAGAAAAAAAAATACAAAGCAGACAGCAGCAATAACTAAATTCATACTGTAAGTTAATCAATTGATCAATTAATTAGTAAATAAGTTAATAAAAATAAGTTTTTAAAAATTGGTATATTTTCTTTTTGTTTACAGTCATGAAATGGTTGTCAAGTTTCTTCATACACTCTCAGTTCATTTTTCAAAACAAAATTTAATTCTTTCCATTGATAAACTGTACCACACAGGCTAATTGATTCAAATTGAAGGCACCACTTTCTTTTTCAAGTTCAGAGCTATCAAATGCTTTGCCTGTGATCACTTGCACTCAGATTTGGATAGCAGTGTACCAGAATCATTTTATGCTCTAAGGCAATATTTACAGTATAGGCAAACTCTTCTGTATAGACAGTTTCCTCATACACCACCATTTTATTCATTTATTTATTTATTTTGCCACATTTACAAATAGGCTACAATGTATAAATGAAACTTTTCCTTCACTGCATTTGAAACCAGTGTCAGCCAGGTATCATTGCTATATATGCTGTTTGACAGGGGTTATTTACGTCTGCATTAACAAACTGTGTTGAAGTCATTTTAAATTGGTGTCACTGTTTGGGATTGTGCCTCCTTACAAGCTGTGAACCAATCATCATTTGAGGTATCTGTTTTTAATCCTGCCTTCCATATCTCTTGTTTGGCTGTTGATGTATTTTAATGTATTTGTACTTTACCCTAATTAAAAGAGATTAATATAATAGCACTACTGTTTAGAATCCATTTCAAGTTCTTTTGCGCTATTAGATAGCACTTTAGATTGAAGTTTTCAACTATATCTTGTCTGAGGTGAAAAAGTGTTTTAAACAGATTTTACTTATAATTGGCTCTGTCTTCTTTATTGTTTAGCTTTTTTTAATGGAAACACAACATTTTTATTAATAGCAATAATAGTTTTAATCGAATAGTTTTAATATTATCATTATTATTATTTTAAATTTCACCAACTTCAGTGATGTTTGATCAATTGATGCTGGTGTGAATTCGGGGCTCTGTTGCTTTCCCCTGACGTCACTTTCAGGAAAATAAATCGAGAGACTACCACAGTGCGGACGGAGGTGAAGCACACATTAAAGTAAAGATGGTGAGTATGAATGAAATTTCACATTTAGTGGTCCATCTAACATATAATGTGTTTATAAACTAAATAAAACTGGTAAAGTCAGTTCGCTTTATTTTTTGGTGAACGCAGACATAATGATCCATTTACTTACTCAGGCTAACGTAAGCTAGCTAAGTTTTTCTGGACTGTGAGTAAGCAAAACAGCTTTATTTGCTAGCGTTAGCTTCAGAATGGCACCTGATTAGTATGAAATAGTACACGGCTTGTACTTAACTTACTCTCTTACACTGAATGCAAACTAATCTCCTGTTAACGTCATAAAAGTTTGAGAACTGCATTTATTACTAAGTTGTGTTAACAGTTAGCAGCAGGTTAACGCCAGTTAGCTTGCTGAAGTTAGCCACACTAGGCTGAGTTAGCATCGGTAAAACCGGCAGTGATGCCTTTACTTTCGTTTTGTGAAAGGTCTCTGGCTTCTTGCGACAGGTTAACAACGCATTGTATCAAATCAGTTTAATGAAATTAAAGTCGTGGGGATGATTTTTCAAACCTTTGACAATCGATGTTTCATCTGGGTACAAATAATGGAAGTAACAGTACAGCGACTTCGCCTTGTCTACTGTTTGCATCGGTTGCTGGATTGTGGTTCTTAAGAGACTCAACGCAGATGAGGTTATATCAATTATTCAGTTATCGTTGTAATTTAAAACGTCCATCTAGACAAGTCCTGGTTGCACATAGACACCGGACTCTGGAGTCCTAAGTTCTTGAGAAATATGTAAATCAGGAAGCGGGTGATGATGCAGGACAATTATGTAAGTTTGGCTCTAGTTAGTGGGATTCTTTCTAGCTTTTCTCTGATGTCAGTTTCCATGATGGCTTATTTTTATCTGTAGTTCCGTAACCAGTACGACAACGATGTGACGGTGTGGAGCCCACAGGTAAGGTGCCATTTGCCCCACGTCTTAAATTAATCACTGTTGACATGATGTGCAGATAAATGTATTTGTGTTCATGCACAAACAGGGCCGCATTCATCAGATCGAATATGCGATGGAGGCCGTGAAGCAAGGATCTGCAACTGTGGGGCTGAAATCCAGAACCCACGCAGTCCTGGTTGCATTAAAGGTATGAGCATCCTGCTTTAATCCTGTTATACTTTCGATGTCATTCATAATTTCAGAACAAGAGCAGTGCCACCAAGCTGGTAATTGCTCAAGACTTTGTTACAACCGCATTCACTTAATGTTGTGGCACCGTCTGTGTGATTACTACACATTTACTGAAATTCTCCAGGACCAGCAATGTGCTTGGAAGTGTCAGATTACTCTAAACGCTCATTAATATTTAAAGAAAAGTTGCTTTCTAAGGTAACTCTTATCCTGATATGTCAGATGTTTAAACACACAAAGCCTAGGAGAAAACTGTGTCTCAGTGTCACTTAAAAGGTGATTTCATAAGTATGACACAACATGGTGATCACATAATAAGCATGTCACGGTTTGTTACTCTACAGAGAGCACAGTCTGAACTGGCTGCCCACCAAAAGAAGATTCTTCATGTTGACAACCATGTTGGTATTTCCATTGCTGGTCTGACTGCAGATGCCAGGCTGCTCTGGTAGGTTGCATCTATTTTGATGTTCTATTTTACATTTAGTAAAGATGCAAATTAAAATAGGCATTTAGTTGTCGAAACCCTTACTTCTAACATACCTCTTCCATGTCTGAAAAAGCATTCTGGTTGCTTTTACTTAAAACCATTGGGCAGTTGCTAAGATGTCATTCATTACACAGTTAATAGATTAATTTTGACATTAAATCTGCTTGCAAGAAGAGGTAAACAGATATCTTGTTTACCTCATTAAATCCAAACTTTCCTTATCCATGGTTTTACTATTTATTGGTAGAGATACTCAACCCCTGAGCCAAATGAACATAAGCCATCTAAATCTACATCTACAGCCATCTACAAACACATACACTATGTGGCATTGAGGTACTGTCGGGTTTAACTGTTACCATGGGGAAGCGGAAGTAGGAACATTAACAGAAAAGCTATATATGATTCTATGATTGATGATAAACGAAAACCAGCATAATTTAAGATTAAGATGACTGAAAATGACTTTATACTAATCTCTTTTCTTTCTTTCAGTAACTTCATGCGTCAGGAGTGCTTGGACTCTAGATTTGTCTTTGACAGGCCGCTTCCCACATCACGTCTCGTTTCTCTTATTGGCAGCAGTATCCTTTCTACCTTTTTGAAGTTCTTACTTGATGTATATCTAACCAGCGTGAAGTTTTTGACAATAGTAGGTTTATATTTGATGAAAACTGTGCAAAGCCCTAGTCCAGGGGTCGGCAACCCGCGGCTCTTTAGTCCCTCTGTTGCGGTTCCCTGGTATTGGAAAATGAATTAATGACTATTCTACTAAAGTGTATTGTATTTTGGTTGGTTCACTTTAATAATGTGATTCTAAAAGACCAAGACAAATGTCCCCTTGAGAGACAATAAAGTTTCTTATCTTATTCTAAATTTGAGGATTATGATGATCCCTCTGAGGGATTCATGTACAGTTGCGCACTTTTCCCGAGTTCTCTGAGCACTGCAAATGCAGCACGTGAAATAAAATCCAACTCAACTATTAAAATAAAGACATAATTTATATTTTACCATTTTGCAAAGCAGCCCATTGAGTGTCAGGTGCAACAAGCAGGTAACTGCAGTAAAACGGAGAGTAACTGTCCAGCATGATGACGCGTCTCACAAACCTTTACGCAGCCAATCAGTGTTAATAACTGCACTTCATGCTCACGTGCCGCTATTGTGCAGCATAGCATGATACAGCCCTATTGAATCAGCAATCACGGAATTAAACATTAAAAACGGAATCAATTACAAACAAAGAATATCACTGAGTGTGGACGTGCCGCGGAGCGCTGAACTTTCCTCCTGGCGCACTATCCCACGAACGCCTCATAGCGGAGCGTCTCTGTTGTGCTGTTGCTGCAGTTCTGGCATTTAAAGTGAATAATAAACGAGCAAAAGCTTATTTGTCCACTCCGACCCTGTCATGCTGCGCTTTGATCACTTCTCCAGCAGGTAGGCCGACGATGGAGAAGAAAAGTGTCTGATGCACTGAGCATGTTCAGCGCTGCGTGGACAGATTCATTTGTTTTCACTGCTGACCAGATTATTTTGCGTAGCTATGTTCATATTTGTGAAACAGTAATTTCATTTTTCGGGTAGCTTACTGCACGCGCCAGTAAAAGGATGACGGCACAGACAGGACAGCGTAGATTAAAAAAAAAAAAAAAAGTGACCTTCAACCTGACGTCTTTTTCTTTTTTATAGTTTAAAATGTTTTTTTTGCTGGATGCAGAAATGTGATTTCGTTTTCTCGTTTTTATGTTAATTGCAACACATTTAACGTTAAAGTTTTATTTAATTATCAATGTTAAAAGTCAGTTGATGCTCCAGTGTTTTCTTTATTATAGGAAACGGGTCTAAATGGCTGTTTGGCTGGAACAGGTTGCCGACCGGCTTATTTAAGACTTTTACATTTTTGCGGCTCCAGACAGATTTGTTTTTCGTTTTTTTGGTCCAATATGGCTCTTTGAACATTTTGGGTTGCCGACCCCTGCCCTAGTCCATTATCTGCTTTCCTCTTGGAGGGGGGGGGGGGGCTCTTTAGCTGCCTTTAAAAATCCAAATGATGTGTGTAAATGGCATCAATAATCCTTGAATATAACTCCAGAAACCCAAATCCCAACACAGAGGTATGGAAGGAGGCCCTATGGTGTTGGACTCCTCATTGCTGGCTATGATGTAAGTTTATTTCCTCGTTTTCTTTAATAATGTACGTAATTGACACATAACTGGAATATGGAATATATGACATGAATTAATTTTCATCTGTTGTACATCACCCAGGATATGGGACCTCACATCTTCCAGACCTGCCCATCAGCAAACTACTTTGACTGCAAAGCCATGTCCATTGGAGCCCGCTCCCAGTCTGCGCGCACGTACCTGGAGAGATTCATGGACAAGTTCTCTGACTGTAAGATTCAGGGTTTTCCACAGCGTCATTCACACTCCAGCAGCTAAATATGTGATGCAGTTGTTGTTATTAGCTTAATGATAGCGGGGGAGGGGATGTATGTGTAAAGATTCTAGTCGTGCTATCCTCTTCAGTTTTTTCACAGATATCATTTCATAAGTGTTTTTCTTTGTTTTATTTTGTTTGCAGGTAATCTGAATGAACTTGTGCAACATGGCCTCCGTGCTCTCAGAGAAACCCTCCCCACTGAGCAAGATCTCACCACCAAGGTACTCCAGTTCCCTCTTTTCTGGCCTTCTGCACAATACATCAACCATATTTGTCTTCATCATAGCCGAAAATTGTACTTGCTTTATTTTCTGCTACCTGCAAAGCATTTCTGTACAATTAGAGAAACTTCAAGGAAATATACTGAATAAATCTGGTTGCATGTTGCTATGGGTTACATGTACTATGCATGTAGATGATCTGTATTGAAGTATACAGGCCACTTATTGGATATGTGTGTTATTCTTTTTAGAATGTATCTATCGGCATTGTGGGAAAGGACATGGAGTTCACCATCTATGATGATGATGATGTTGCTCCATTCCTGGAGGGATTGGAGGAGAGGCCACAGAGAAAGGTACATCCAGTCCAGCGTAGACTGTTTGATTACAGAAACCACATCTTTTAGGACTTTTTCCCTCTCTGGTTTGCTGTTTTTTTTTAAAAGAATATAATAAATTTGTGTGTTCTCAGGTTGCTCAGCCTGCAGATGAACCTGCTCCTGGAGAAGCGGCCGACGAGCCAATGGAGCACTGAGCCAGCAAACTTACTGGAGATCTGCTTCCTGTCGATCCCCAACCAACCTGACATTCACTGCAAATTGAAAGAGAAATTCTAAGAGGGGGAGGGTAATCTCAGATAGTCTCTGCTGACATCAACCCTTGTGATGTTGCTTTTGTATGAGTCAAATATATCATTACAGAAGTAATAAAGGATCTTTTTTGAATTGTGCTTCTGCTCATCTCTAAGATTCAAATATCCTGAAGAGAAATACTAGATTTGATCAAAACTGGAATAAAATACAACCTGATGTGATGGGTAAAAATTACCAAGAAAAAAGCACTGAACTTGTTCCCAGTATTTTAATCCCTTTTATGCATTCTTGGGCATTTGTGTTGAAAGCAACATTGTAAAACACATTACCGGTACAGGAACAGAAGACATCCGGGGAGCTACAGCTCTCATCAGCAAGTCTCGGCCATTAAAAGGTTTTGCTTTGTCATTGTGGAGAACCGTGTGCGTTGACGAGGAAAGAGGAAGTGAGTCCTTTTAAAAACAAACCTTGAATATGATGGAAAACCTCAAAGGATCTGAAAATGTTTCACAGGTTCTCTACTAAGATGAGAAAAAGCCTCCCCAGCACAGAACAGAATTCTACAAGGAGACATTTTCTGCAGGTCCAGCTCTTCAGTTCATTCACACTTATAGTTTTATTCCTTCAAGTTCATGTTTAGATTTTGAGAAATCCTCTTATTGAAGCAATAAATGTCATATAAAGGCCTGGACATTTTTAATGTGGCAGATTCACAGACTTGTCTGCACTGTGTCCACTAAAATTCTTTACATCTAGAAATATTTCTACGATATTAGAAATCCCATTAAACACTTGATTAATTACTTCAGTGGGGGATTATTTTATTTGATTGAGAGCATTTGTGTTAAATGCTGCTTTAGGACTTGATACTTTAAAGCTGGTTCACAGCAGATATGATTTAGCTTAAACTGTTAGCTGTACACATGTATCCTCACTGACCTCAAAGATTTAAAAAAAAAAAAAGGCTGGTGTTCCATTTTCATGCCGTTACCAGCTATCATGCTACGGTTCATCTAAAAAGACAGTCTGCCCCTTGGAGCAGGCTCAGGTTCAACATCTGCACCTCACGTTGGAGTCAGTGTAGAGCTTTCTTCGCCCTCCTCCTCTTGTTCCTGCGCCTGACCGAGCTGTAGGACGTTTCTGTGTCAGCTGGCTGGATGTGATCCCTGATATTCTCCTGCTCCAACACAGACGTCATCTTCAGCGTGAGCTCCAGCTCCTTCGGGACTCCAACCAGGTCCTCCTGGACGCCCACATCAATGTGACCGCTGCCCGCCTTGTGTTCATGCAAATCTTCCTCCTCTCCTATCTCCACACCTCTCTCTGGGACCATGTCCTCATCTCTCTCTGCTACAAAAACAGGCTCTTTCCCAGAGTCTGTGCTCATATCCTCTGCTCCATCAGGCTCTCCACAACCTGTCGTGTCCTCAAGAAGATTTTCTGAGCTGCTGTCCTGGTCTCCTTTTGTCTTCTCTGTTTCAGATCCTTTCTTTGGGCTGTGCTGACAGCTGCAGCGGGAATGGTCCCAGTATGGTTGAGGCTCATCAGGATTATCTGCAGAAAGTTAGAAATAAATAAAAAATAAAGCAACTTATCTGGAAGTGTGGATTAAAAAATGGTCCACACTAAATATCTGGGATACAATTAAGAAAAAAAAGGGAGAACAAAAAGACATTCTGTACATCTTACTGTATGCTGCATGTAAAAGCATATCAACATGGACTTTAAGCAAGGCCCTGACAATATCAGGGTTGCATAAAGCAATATTTGTGCCTGTTTATATGTCTCTATTTATCATAGATGCAAATGGAGTGTTTGATACTTTGGGTTGTGGGTAAAAGTTGCATTTATTAAATCTGAAATGGATGCCATTCCTGGACTATGTGGGACATGAAATAAAAGGAACATTTAAATTCTTGTAAAGTTATTTTAGGTTACAACATTTCAACACCTCTGATTTTGTAACCCCAGTATATTTAGATACATGTAAATCCAACCGTAATTAACTATTTTTTGGGGAAGGGATGGAAAATGTACATGTGTGGCAAACTTATGACTTAATGTTCGTAAAGATATGTTAAAAAAAAAAAGAAAAATAGAATTGTTTATAAACTGTGAGGGTGTCCCATACCGTCCCAGTCTTCCTGGACCTTCTTCTCAGGAGCGATACCCTCCACCATCTGGCCTTCCTGCATCACCCGTGTTATCTCCGTCAGCTGCAGGAGGAGACTCTCCTCCTGGTCTGCAGTCACTCCCTTCACCCTGCAGTGCAGACAGACAACTGACTCTTCCCCTTTCACACATTTCATATTTACAGTGTGTATGATTTTATACACTTTATTATGCCTTCCTCTCTTTTTACTCAGTATGGTCCTAACTGTTTCCTGATTCTCCAAAGCACGAAAAAATGCTCACTTTTATTCCAAAAAAGCTAAAACACGTGGATGTTCCACTTGTAGCAATAAGCAATTTGTGTCTGTGGCAGGGAAGGATCATGAAAATGATTCCTTGGTTAAAGGTACACACCCACCTGTCAGGACTGTGGTGGGCGCTGGAAACAATACTCTCCATCACCAGCTCTGTTTCCCTCAGCTTCTCCTGCAGCTGGGCCAGCTCAAAATCAGCTGAAGGGCCAGGGGAGTGGGGGCATAAAAGGAAACAATGAGTGTAGACAATATTTAAACAAAGAAAAAAAACACACCGAGGCGAAGGCAGTTTGGATCATGTGGAAAATGAGCTGTTGCATTGTTTGTTTTCCCAGTTGCCCGGATGGAGGGCTATCCATCATGCTTTATGGCGTATATCGGAATCAATAAGCGGGGGAAATGACCAACACTCATTTTTTTCTTGTTACATTAATGCACCAGAGATGGAATGTGATTTATTAATGCAGATATGACACACAAGGAGCTCTTATTCATTTAAAGGAAATGCTCCCTTGGTGCTGATGCTCCGGGCAACAGGATTTCCTTCTGAACCAAACAAAATGATCTGCATTCTGCCCTTTATATTAGCACACATGATGATAAAACGGATGTCATGCTGACACTAAGAGCCAGTAGTGAGGGAAAATGTGTCTTTATAAAATTACATCCTTTTAGTAGTTGCCTTAAACTTCAAATGTTCAAAAGATCAAGGAACAGACAAGCAGGAATGGGATCAAAGGACTAAAAGCGAAGTGTTGAAACTCACTGATCTTTCTCTTCATGTTCTCTGACCGGACTGGAGGAAACCTGCCTTCTGACGGCTTGCTGCTCCCCTTCGATGTAATCTAGCAAGGAGACAGCAACAGGATTAAAACAAGTTCCACAATCCCACATTATAATGTCTGCTAATGCTTAAATGTTCATGTTTTTCACACACTAGTCCTCCTCATGCTTTCTGTCTGATGATTTAATTGTTACCTCAGTTGCTGCTTTTAAATATAGACTTTGATAATAGGCTGTTATGAACTCTGAATGAATACGGTGAAGGAGCTTTGTAAGTACTTCCCCAGCTCTTTGGGCCTGGCAGGATTTTACCTTAAACAGTATGTAGAGGATGTAGAGTAAAATCCCAAAGCCGTACACTGGAATTATCTGTCCTGCCAGGTTGGATTTGCCTCCAGCTCCTGCCCCTGTTCCTGCTCCTTTGGCCCTGGCTATGGCCTCAGGATTATGGGCTCTGGAGAAACCGGAACCCGCTGCCCTCTGGCCTCGGCCTTCCGGGGCCACCTGACGATGCATCATAGGTGGGAAATTACCTGAACCTGCAAGGATGGTGGAAATGGTTGAAGACAAGGAGTAATGGTTAAACAACTAAACAATCTCAATTTTTCACTGTTTTTGTTATTCAAATTCAAATCTGTTTTAGAAGTTGTGGTTTGTTGAAGTTTAATAATGTTATAGGCTATTTGTTAGGAAGTGTTTTATAGTAGTTTAGTTTGTTCTGATTCAAGTAGTTCTAGTTCTGCTCCAAATAAAATGATATTTAAGTACCCTGAAAACATTTTTATAATATACTTTAATTAGAAAATTCATAAGACACACAAAAAACGGTGTCATTAAAATAAATTGTTTCCATTGTGTCTTTTTAGAAGGTGTTTTGCGTTTGGCGCCCTCGTCAGGGAGGAGAGTGTTACTGCAAGATCACATCGACCGTCACCCCATGCCCATCGCCATGTTTTAGTTGAAAATAGTAAGAAATGAACATTAAATAATAACTCTTTAAACACATTAATTTACTACTTGTATCCACTATCTGAAAGACCGCCAACTGAAAAGCAGAGGACGTCTTGAATTAGAAAAACAAGCATGAACGTCAACGTACCCTCCGGTCGCTCAGCAGCATCCTTCCTCCCCCTAGATAACAGCATCTTGGGAAGCAGCAGTGCCACGCAAAGCACGAGACACGTCGCGAGAGTCACCTTTTGAAAGGTTGACATCGCCATACCTGCAGGTGCAAGATCACCTTTCTCCCAAAAAATAGACGGTATCAGACAAATTTGCGATGAGAAAAAATGAGACGGGATTCGCTTGAACTTCCTTGTTGACTGGAGGAGCGGAAGTGCACCCCAGCGGTAATTACAATATTTCACCACTAGGTGGTGCCAAAAAACAACTAAAGAGCAGAAGTATAAAACACAGAAACACTGTTTTTATGAAGAAATGACACAGAAGCTGCTAAGAAAATACGATTCAAATATTACTTTCTATTCTCGTTTTTAGTGAACACCTGCTGAGAAAATTACGTTTGTGTGGAATATAAATCGTCTATTTTCACTTAGGTTCACACCGCATCAAATACTTTTTTTTTTTTTTTTTTTTACATAATATAGGCTCTATCTCAATAGCTCTATATATAGATATACATATGTGTGTGTGTGTATATATATGTTGTTGAAACATCTCTTTCTGCATCGGGGATAATAAAATGGTATGTCGGGGTTTCACAAGGCAGACATTGGTCCACATGATGATCCTTCTGTGCCACATGTGACCAAACTTTATCAAGTTAAATGAAGGATCAGTTGTGGTCGTCATAGTGGCAGCATGTAAAAAGAGGACGTGGTGTTGTTTATCTTTGAATCCAAATCCAGAATCCTGTCCTAGTGGATTCGGTTCCACATCCACTACAGAGAAAGAGCTAATTGCCCTCAATTACTCAATTACTTTATTTCGTTATTTCATCCAAGCAGTATTTCAAGAAACTTTACTTTAATTCATTTAGCTGTTGACTATAATGGTTTTTGCCATGTGGGGCCAGCAATACTGGCAAATTCTTTCTCCAAGCATTAATGAAAGCCGTAATGACCAATGTGTTCATTAATTAAAAGTTTTTAGAATATTTTTTTCCATGAATGTTCTCTTTATGTTTTAAAATGACTGAGTGTAACATCTTTAATACATAATACTGTATGCATCTGCCATTTGCTGCCTTGTTCCTTGTTGCCAGCCCTGACAAGTCAGCCCCACCCTGGAAAAGGATGGGACTGATTGCTGAGGTTTATTGTGTATGAAATTCTGACTCACCTGAGCACCTTTTAATATTCCCCCTGCAGGTGTGTGCAACAAAGCATGATGGGTGCAGTTCTTCATTTCCTGCTCTTTTTACCCTCATGCATCCATTTACAGATATAGGGTTAACATCCACTCATCAGATCATGTGGCCTTCTAAATTGCTCAAAGCTTTAAACTTTGCAGCAAAATGATCTTTTCCAATTAGCCTCATTATTTTTTTTTCTTAAGATTTCACATCTGATTAGTCCTAGTACCTGAGTTATTTTGCAGTGTGTGAGTAGAAATGTTTTCAGTTTTATTATTAACATCATCAAAACTTACTTTTGATTTAACCAAACATTCAAGGGATTTCTGATTAAGGTCATAAAGATTTCCTTCCAGTGATATTCTGAAACATCTTTACTGAGACCAGAGGAAGCATCTCACATGTATATGTGTACATATCTTACATGGCTGTTGAAAGACTCAGAAGCTATTCACTGCACCAGTTAGGGTTATAGCTTCTTGCCAGATGGAGCATGTTATGACTCCATTTCCAACAGAACCAGCTGTTTAGCTGATTGGGCAAACTTATTTGCAAAAGGAGGCTTATTTACATATCCCACAGCTATCAACTTTTTAGCTCCATTTTGATACCAATGATTGAAATGAATACTGTATGTGGCTTTGTAGAGACTAAGTTCTGCCTTAGCTAAATCAATGTGTGAATTGAGTTAAAGGCAAACTGGTTTAAGATTTTCTTTTTTTCTCTGTCAACAGCTGCCTCCTGTGACTATAAATGCACCATGAGCTCAGTGAGAGGAAACGAAGAGCGAGAATTGACTGAAAACTTAATACAAACCAGAAACAGCTCCAAGTGTGTGGCAGCTCTAGCCAATCAACTGTTTTAGATCTGAGTTTAAAACTTAGGTTTTGATGTTGAAATGATATTTTCAAGAGAAGAGCGAGACGAAAAGAGATTCTGGGGAAAATATTTTGCTTTGGATTACTTCTTTCCTCTCTATGCATTTAAACATCTTATGATTAATAACATTACCATGCGGTGTCTACAGGAAATCTTTGAATAATCTTTTCCCTCTGAAGTTATGTGTACTTTTAGCTTTCTGAGAACATAAATAAGTACACAAACTGTAATTAAAATCCAGTTTTATTAGCCAAGAAAAACAGTAGAGAATGAGTGAAATTACAGAGGATGTGAAGTCTTCTGGGTGATGCGGATACTGATGTGTGACCATCTCTTCCTCCTTCTTTATAGCTCAACTGAGCCAATGTTATGTTTGGGTTTTTGGGGGGGTCATTCCATCCATCAGTTGTTTCACATTTGGTGAAACCGACTCAACAAATGACCTGCAGTTTCTGTTTCATTCGCCGTTCACAGCAAGAGCGCTAGAAAACATCCTCCCAATGGTTTAGGCATTTCCCCATCTTCTCTTCCCAGATGCTTTCGAATCCATGCGAATGGAAAATGTCAGATTTTAGGGAAGCAACCATGCAGCTCTATAGCAAAGAGTTCAAACATGGGCTGCAGCAAATGTGTCCAATCATTTTTTTTCCACCCTGCAGAGTTCAGTCTGAAGCAAAAGGCTGATGAAGAGTGTGCTGCTGGGAGTTTCATGGTCCAGCTGGCTCACTGTGGTCCTTCTTCTGATCTGCAGGGAGAAGAAATATAAAACATCTCCAGGTAGCCAGCCCTGTCACAAAAAAAGGCAAGCAAAAAGTGCTCAGTACAAAATATGGATTAATCCACTTAAAAAAAAAAAAATAGTCCCTTAACAAGTGCATTGTTTCCCCTTGTATGAGTCACATTGGCCAAAAACAACATTGTCCAGCTAGTTAGGGATTTCAAATTCAGCTAATAGGTTTGGTTCTGAGAGCCAGAGATTTAAGTGCAGCTGTTTCCACCTGATGGCTGACATAAACTGCATTTTCCATGTGGCGATAATCTCTTAGATGAATTAAACTCTTTATTTAAAAAGAAAATCCCTTCATTATTTGTTTTTTGGGGGGGGGGGTGTTCATAATATGTTCAATTCCATATTCCAGAACCACCTGCTTACAAAACAGCTACTTTACACATGAAAAAAATTGTAAAGTACTTTTTTTATTTTCAAAGTACTTTGCTCACTTCTTTGTTGTGATGGGTCCTTAATACTACTACTACTACTGTCATTTGGCAAACACTTTTTTCCAAAGCGACTTAGATCTCAGAGAACACCACAAGCAAGAAATCAAATAGGAGGGTACAGCATGGATGGGTGCTGGTCAGACTGCTGTGAGTCCAGTTAGTAACAGGTGATGCCATGCAGTGCTGGAGATTTTTGTTGTTGTTGTATTTTTTTTAAATTTACATATATGTGACTGAGTGACATCTTTTTCTGCGCAGACTGAGTCTGTATTTGTCACCTTTATGTGATGATGCAATTATTTATTGCTATGGTGGTTGGCGTGTAAACTGCTGATAGTTCTGTTCTCTGGTACTGCTTCGAAGCTGGTGGATTCATTTTTTTACAATGATAGGGGTGGATTTTATGGCAGTTCTTCACAGCCAGTAGTACACAATTGAAATTCAAAGATATTTTTGGCTCAGAGCTTCTATTCTCAACAACAAGCACATGTCAAAGATAGCTTTGTTCCAGTTTTTTAATAACATAAATGTGACAATTGTTTCACTTTCACTAGAAGATGGAAATATAAAAATCTGTCTTGCAAAATACTTATTAAAAAGATGAAATATCAAATATATGGATTATTCAACTTGTAAGATTTGGCAATAATATTCACCAATTTATTTTTGTGTCATCTCTTTTATAGAAAATGTTATTTGTGGATAAATAAGCTGTCAAAAAAAGAAAAGAAAAAAGGTTCTAAGGTAATTTGCTCACTGCCTTGTAGATTATAAAACTAAAAAGTAAGGAAATCTATCTATCGTCAATCATTTTTCACTTTTGATACCAGCTGGTGTTGTATTATAAATTGTTAAAAAGCCTGATTAGTTGCCTTTACAACGAGGTTTAACTTGTAAGGATTGTGTTTATGTGGAATAAATAACAGCTAAATATGTGGCTAGTATATAAAAAATGTGCCAATCGGTCTGGGTGGACAATGTTACTCAGTTTTAAGGCCGATATAGGCAGATACCGATAGGGGCCGATTATATTGTGCATCCCTATTTATGACCAAAAAAAAGAAAAAAAATCTACACAAAAAATGAAACAGATAAACATGGATTTAGAGAGACCAAAGATTTACAACATTTAAGGGCAAATTTCCTAAACTGTGATCATTCCATCAACTCTGCTGCATTGGAGCCAGATTTCTACCTCAGACTCACATTTTTAAACACTCCAAACTAAACATTTATCTTCACATTGTTCAAGAAACCTAACTTTTCACATCACTAAACAATAGAGCTGACTTAATTCCCTTGAGTGCTTGAAAACTTCAAGGTTATTCCATTGGAAAAAAGAACAAGCATGATCTCTCTGTTCTAACATAATTTTACAATGAACTCTGGAAGACCTGAAATCAACCTAAAAGAGGGGAAAGAAAGCACTATCTTAAATCTATAATGTATATACATATATATACACACACACATATATATATATATATATATATATATATATATATATATATATATATATATATATATATATATATATATATACTTCACATATGAATTGCAGTTCTTTAGTTAGCATTAAAATGATACGTCCAGCTGCTGGTGGCTTTCAGGAATGTCTCTGAACCACAGCGGACCCCCAAAACCATCATAATTTTAGGTTCTGTGGTATTGGTTGAACTTATTTTCAACTTTCCTCTAACCATCTGCTCTCATAGATGACCACTGTTAACGCCCATCAAGAGGTACAGTAAAGGAAGCCTCAGGCACTTGCTCTGTTCTTAGGGGACAATTTGACTGAAATTTAACACTTTAAAGAAGATCCTTTTAAAAACCTGCAGGCAATATGTTTGAATGACCTCAATAATGATAGGGCATCCGGTCTCACATTTCTGAAGTGTCAACTCAGACCTGCAGGAATTCAGTGTAAAATACCATCTGTTGTCTGTCTAGGTTATGAGAGTTTTACCTAAAAATGTAGCTATGCTGGTACTGGAGATGAGATGATGGGTTGCTACTTCACAATCACTTTCAAATGGTAGTTTGATCCACAATTAAAGACACACAACGGAACTTTCAGCAGTTTTCTCAGTGACGCGCCCCCTATCGGCGGCTAAACTAGCAACCATCTTGTATCATACCTGCTCCGTGATTCACTCCAGCCAGTAAAAGACAGTCTTATCTTGACTCTTGTTCTGTCCCTTCCTCTGTTTCTTTTCCTCTCTTCCTCCGGTGATGTTTCCTTGCGTTTCTTTACCGAATTCGACATCATGCGCATTCAAAACACCCGCGATGTTGATCCCTGGTTTACATCCGGTTGCTAGTGAGTGACGTGGTGCTGCAGCCAATAGTCGGCTGCAACGTCACGGTCGCGTCCCGGATGGGAATCTTACATAGTGCTGTTTCTGAGCCCCGGGACGCCTCTGGGCACTGACAGCTTGAAAATGCGCATAATGAATGTTGGTGTGACATCAAAACGAGTCAGAAACGCAGATTTTTAAGGTCTAAAAGTTACGTTGTGTGTCTTTAAAGTGTAAAAATAATTGTTTCAGTTTTTAACGTGAGCAATTAATCACGGTAAATAGAGATTCATTTATTCAGACATGCAAGACAAAACTTCCTAAG
Organism: Atherinomorus stipes; assembly: GCA_023101725.1. Lineage (NCBI taxonomy): Eukaryota > Metazoa > Chordata > Actinopteri > Atheriniformes > Atherinidae > Atherinomorus > Atherinomorus stipes. Next base: position 51,220 of record JALJCO010011129.1, on the reverse strand, counting down.
CAGTGTTTTGTTTACCTATAACATACTACCTAGACACAGGAATGTTTCCATTTTACTGCTTGCACTTATGCTATCTTTGCTATGCTAAATGCTGGTCAAGCTAGCTCATTGTTGACCAGTGTGGTGAACCTTGATCTCTGGGAAATCCCTTCCATTTACAGCTGTTTTCCCAGTGTCAATCGCTCAACCTGTGTAGTTGATCAAGGTTATTCATCATTAAAAAAGGTAGAGTAAGATACATTCAAAAAAGGGCTTGAAAGAGTCCAGCATGTCAGAGTTAGCAGCTTTTATTTGTTTAAAGTTTGTACAGTAAATGATTTCCTTCAGTTGTTTGGAATTGGTTTGTTGGTTAAGTATTTAGTAAATGAACTTGCATCTTGAAGGAATAGTTCACACTCGTGAACCACACAAGTGGTCCAGAGTCTTGCTCACCATCAAGGTAAGTGGAAAATAAAGTTAAATCATTCTGAGGGTGAACTATTCCTTTAATACTTGGACAGCTCACACTTTAGCACAACGTTAGCCATTTTGGTTTGTTTGGCAACCACTTTGTTTGTAGGCAAAGTGAGCATTCAAAATCAGCCTATTCAGTACAAACAATCACAGCTGCACAGCTAGTATACATGTACTGCCAGAAAATTGTAAAATAAGAAGCTAGCAAGCAATGAGGAATTGTTGTCACTAATAGGGAAGAGAAAGATAGGGCTCGAAAGGGTGACGTACTGTAGGGGACTGGGAAAAGTGCAATGCATGGTGGATTTTACGGTAAACTGTCAAGTTTGTTTACTCTGACAGCATGCACAATGCTGCCCTTGTTCTTTTTCTTTCGATTTACAAGTTTTTTACAAGTTGAAAACATGATGCAATCATGCTGTGTCATTAACTGCCACAATCGTTTGTACGATCATTCTAGTAAAAGACACAATGGTGTGAGATTTTTCTCATTTCCAATGCAAAGCAAGGGGGCTCGGATATGTGAGCTAATGAAGAGACGCCGAATGGCCTGGATAGCAGCAGTAAGGCAACCAAATATCACTTTCAGTGCCATCCCCTGACACGTTGGTGTGTTTGCGGTATTTTCAGACTGGGAAGTTCTGTTCTCTTACTAGTGTGTTGTGGTATTAGTAGTGTTATGCTGTTTCACAGGTAGCATTTAGCTTGCTGCTAGCATTGGCCAAGCTAACTGAGGGCAAAAAAAGAAGTAAAAGGAGACACACTCTTACTCTCTTTCCTCCACTTATATACTTTAGGTTTTATATCATAAATGTCCTCAGTTATAGCAGATTGACTTTTAGAATTCAAAACTGACCTCTTTTTAAATGTAATAATGGACGTGTATGGGGGACCTGCTTATAATATGAATGAAATCCGTCCAGACTGGGGACTGTCAGTACATCTCAGACATACGGAGGTGAAAGCTGCAGAAAACGGCAGATTTCAACAGAGAAAAAGGAGATGGGAGAGTGACATGGTAGTCAGCAATGCAACTTCAACATTCTCTTTGATTCGATCCATTTTTCAATGTGTTTGAGTCTGGGTCTCGCAGCACTACACTATATAAACCAAAACACTTGCCCGTAAAGCCCACAATGCACTGCAAAATGTCACGTGCCCTTTCGAGCCCTATTGTAGCTAGTAGCTTCTTCTACTAGCTACCAAGTGCAATTTGTACTTGCTCAAGCAGACCTGACATTCTGCTGTGATGGTTCAAAGTTTGATTGTGTAAGCTTTTACATCTTGCCCAACAATGTAAAAGTATACCAGAAATGGACTGAGTCTTCTTCACGAGTGAGGGAAAAATGGAGCGGGGGATGGACAGACGGATCGGTGGGGCGTCTGCAGTGATGCGGACTCTGCATCGGTCCGTCGTGGTGAAGAAGGAGCTGAGCCAGAAGGCTCATCCGTGAGGGACTCAAAGTAGAGCCGCTGCTCCTCCGTATAGAGAGGAGCCAGATGAGGTGGCTCGGGCACCTGGTTAGGATGCCTCCTGGACGCCTCCCTGGTGAGGTGTTCCAGGCACGTCCCACCAGGACTAGACCCCGGGGGAGACCCAGGACACGCTGGAGGGACTACGTCTCCCCGCTGGCCTGGGAACGCCTCGGGATCCCCCCGGATGAGCTGGCGGCTGTGGCCGGGGTGAGGGAAGTCTGGGCTTCCCTGCTTAGGCAGCTGCCCCTGCGACCCGATCCCGGATAAGCAGAAGAAGACGGTACGGTACGGATTGAGTTTATTTGGAGGCATCAGAGTTTCACCTCAAAAATACCAAAGGACAAAATGGTGCTTCCATTGACCTCGGAACTGGGAATGATGCCACGTCTGACCTACTGTAACAGCGTTCCAGTTCACTGGTCGGAAAACAAGATAGCAGCCTAGCAAAACAACATGTTTGCTAAGGCTATTGTTATTAGCTGTTGCTAGCACAGCTGGTGTTGTACTGTAGTTCACATACCATAATACCACATGAAAAATGTGAATTACACTACAGCAGAATCCCCCTACATCTATATCAACCAATACTACGTGTAGGACTGATTTAATCAACAAAACTTAGTCAGAAGAGCTACATGCAGCACTACAGGAGCTTCTACTGCTGCTAACATTGGGAATGGCCATCATCTTTAGATTAAAGGTGGTTAAAATTCTCCAACTTTACGAGTCAGAAATTTCACCTCTGGGGCCGTTCCCGTGGAAACTTCCTATTTGTAACTCAGAATTTCTTAGTTCAAATGTGCAGCTCACATGTGTGCATGATTTCACACATGAGTGGTAAATCCACTCAACGTAAAGCAAGTTGGCTAGCTGGGCTGACAACTTCCTTTTCATTAACTTCCTCTCACTCTGCACTCTGCATTGATTCAATACCATAAAGATTTGCACATAACAGCCAAAGGGAGCTGATTTTTAAAGAGTTTAAAAGATTGTAAAACTTTTCAGGCCAAGCTTTGTTTTGCTAGAGCTAGCATCAAGTCTTTTCCTTTGTCAGAATCAATTTCTGAAGGTCCAAGAACTAGTCAGCTTCTCATTTCCCCATGCTGGCCTGTCAATTAACAGTGCTTATCACTGGCTAGATCAGAGACTGGCCTCAGCAAGGGCATACGGTAGCCTTTAATGGCTTTTCAGTAGATTTAATCAAGTCTTTTCTACCCCAAGATAGTTATCATCATGGTATGTGATGTATCACTGCATAATTTGCACCTCTGAGAAGGAATCATCAATGCTGAATGATACAAACAGATCTGCAGAAATGTGCTGCCAACCAAACATCTTTTTCACAGTTTGGCCTTGATTATTTGAGCAAGGCAATTCCTCAACAAAGGGTCTAAACTAAATTACCCTGCTAAGATTTCGGGCCTTACAGCCACTGAAAACATTTTGTTCAGTATGAAATGAAAAACCAGACCATTGAGTAGAAATGTTGAGCAGCTGCAATTCTATATTATAAAGTAATATGTTTTAATAGTTTCTGAACAAAAATGAATTTTAAAGAGGGAGGATGCTACACATGCTGGTTCCAGCTTTTCTAAAACATGTTGCTGGTATCAAATTGAAATTCTGAAGCTCTCAGCCTTCAGTATTAAGCTTCATGTCTACATATGGCCATATTTGGGATGAGCTTGCATGTATACTGTCCAGATATCTCTGCGCATGGCTTAGTTCAAACTGTCAGTGCAGCTGTCTGGGACTGTAATTTACAATCATCAGAATATTACCTCTTACTGCGGCTGCCTCTCAGTGCTGCCATTAAGATGGCCTCCTTCATAGTCCAGCTGGCACAGGATCATGTTGTTCTTGAGGAAAAACTTGTCTCCCACGCAAAATCTGCGGGGAGAAATAAACTATGAAATTGGGTTTTGGTTATTGCTGGACCTGAAGTGAATCATAAGGTCCCACAGGAGCATTTCAGGCATATTTTCATGTAGCATACATCAATTGGTTTGATAATCAGAAAATTAATCTGCATAACTGTGGCCTGACTATATGAGTGATGTACAAACTGCTTTTACCACTTAAGCGTTTATATTGTCTGGATTTCATCGCTTTCTGATTACAATGCACTTCTAATATGCTTATAATGACCAGTGAGCTCACCAGTACACCTCGCAGATAAGTCAACTGAATTTGATCTCCCTGGCTAATTGCTCCCCTAATCTTACCTCTGGCGGCAGAGCTGACAGGCAAAGCAGTCTAAATGGTAGACGTTGTCTCTGGCTCTCATCACCATCTCAAAGGCAGGGATCAGCTTACTGCAGGCTGCACAATTCCCCGTCACCCCAAAGAGCCTGCAGAGGGAGAGAGGGTGACAAGCAGGCCTGTAATCTGGACGCACACATGGATATGTTTCAGCCAGGAGCAGCAGAGAAAGGGGAAAAATGCTAAAACAAAGGGGGAGTACAAGCTTGAAAAGTCAGCCCTATCTCAGCAAGCATCGCAGATGTTGCTCATGGCCAATTTCCAGGTAATCATTTACTGTTCTGAGGTGGTGATCTGCACTACATTTTCTCCAGATCACTGATGACTGTCTCTGCTGAGAGCTCACATCTTATCATCTATCCATGTAGCCAAGTGTAGCCAATCAAATCAACCTACTTATACTAATTATGATCGGATGAAAGGGATGACCTTCTCATAATAACAATTGCAGTCATGTCATCACACTATGACAGCAGTTAACCAATGAGTTTCTTACCCATTTTCAAAGTTGAATGACAATAGATCAGAATAAAAAACAGCTGGAAATAATCAGTTCTGGAGCCTGAAGCAGAAAATAGTTTGTCTTCAAATGTCAGATGGCTGAGATGATTATTTGTTTCAGTGCTACCACACAGTAATACCATAATAACAAATAAAGTCCCCAATCGTTGACAGTTAAGTAGTATAAAGAAACAGCGCAGTGTATCAGATTTTCCACTCTTAATCTCTGAGTTCTAATTATGAGAGATGGATTGCTATAAGCACTTGGCTCCTGATGTTGCTTTTTCATTACGTGAAAAGCACTTATCATGCTGTTTGCTATGTTGGAGTGTTAAATAGTTATATCTGGTTTAACTCATCAATAGTTGGCTGGAAATTTATGATAGTGGCTTTGTGCCTCTTGCTGTATATGACATTATTAAAGGCCAGCCTGTAATAAAGTGAATATACTCCAATCATCTCCAAGCAATGCCATTTCTACTCTTATAGACAAGGTTATAGCTTCTTTTCTAGTTTAATCAAACTTCTGCTACATTATTAAATGCAAATGCTTCCACCAACTGGGTGTAACTTGGACTATCATGGGAGAGCACCAAAATGAAGATCAAATTATATCATCATTTCACACTTTGAACGGAAATGATAATTACTTCCAGATGGGTCAGAGTCAATTTACTGACTACACTGATACTTACAATTAAACTACCTGAGAACTAGCTCTGTGCTGCTTTACACTCTGGCCAGCTGCAGATGGCCTCACCTTTCATTCACCTCAAGCAGAATGAACAAATGGCTCCCTCAGAGCCTGACACACAAGAAGACAAGTGGCCACGGCTGATTTCCATATTCCATTAGAGGCCAAGTAGAAAAGGGGGACTGGGAGGAAATGTTAGGAAAAAACTACATCCATAGAATAATAGAGAACAGCACCAAGAATTTGTCTCCCACAACCACACACAACAAATGAAAAACGTCATCAAATGAGTGACTAAAGCGGGAACAAAAGCAAGTCCTAATTAACAGAATGTTCTGATCTAACGAGCCTGAATCCCTCACAGGCACCTGGTGGGTTTTTTCCTTCTCCTTAACGAGGCTACGGAGCTCAATGCTAATTCTCCACTAATGGTCCAATTAAAAGAAATCACATGGTTTTAATCCCACTCTTCAAAGGCTTTTGGTCTGCACCCTTGCAATGATGAGGAAAACAGGAGGCAATCTAGCCAATTTAACTGTCAAAAGGGGTTTTGGTCTCTTAAGTGCAGTGCAGCTAATGAGCGACTTAGCTCCAACCAAATCCAGCTGGATTGTACATGAGACTAACACATGAGTTCAGCAATGTGGCTGAGAAATCAGGAGTTTTCCTGCTGACCTGACACCAGACATCGTTATTTTAGTCAAGGATCTTTTAGGTGTAACGCTCAGAAGAGCTGCTCGAGCCAGGCTTACATTTGTCTTGTTATCAAGAGATAAGATAGATGGCATAAGCAAACAGAAGGCACAGCAAACCCTGTGCTCCCTGAAGCTGGCTAAGCTAAGTTAGCAAGCTTTTTTTCTACATCTTAAAAGGGATGTAATTGTTGTAGCCATTATTGGTCCCTCTGTTTCTGTTGTCACTCTGTGCTAACTTCACCTCTCATTTGTTAATTTTTCTGTATTGGGAAACAAGGGAAAGCCTGGAAGTCATCAAGCACATGCAGCACAGTTCTGGCTTCACTCTATATTTCTTTAGCAATGACTCAAAACATAGTAAAAGGTCAGCAGCCTGCCTGTTCTGCTACTGCTTTCATTCCTCCAAACTGTGTAAACTCACTGCTGACTGCTGCATTTGTTGTCAGTTTTCCTAAAGACTGAAACACTCGAGCTAGTATATGTTTTGTAGTATGGAATATTGTTGCTGTTATTGTTACAAAAAATCAATCAACCATTGATTCTGCACAGGATAAACCAGTTTAAATCCAGGAGACATGTGTCAACTGCTGGTAAACTTTAATATAATATGGTGACTAACGCACATCTGAGCCAGGCCAAAGCCTGCTTGGACGAATAGATTGATTATTTATAGGAGTAGGCTGCAACATTCAGCACATTATTGTTACACATTCTACACTTATAATGTTTATGAAGGCAATGAGAGTGGTGTCAGGGGTAGCTTATATTGAAGATGTGCATGCCATCACTTTTCACACCTTCTTTCTCTCCCCCATTTTGCTCATGGAGGCCATACCTCAAGTAGTCTCTGCGGCAGAGGATGAGGTTGGCCCGGGTGTAAAGGGTGGAGCCCACCCGGCCCAACCGGCAGTCACAGCAGGCGCATTTTAGACAGTCCTCATGCCAGAACCTGTCCAGTGCCTGCAGCATGAAGCGGTCCCGGATTTTCCCATTACATCCGGCACAGCCTCTTGGCTTCTCTCTGGACTGGAGGGACACAAGAGACACACCTGCCAGGAAAGAGAAAGTAGCGCAACAGGTAAACAGGGTAACAGAGATGAACATTTAAGAACTGATGTTCATTCAGAAGATGATTCACTTGAGTAACAGTCAATATTGTCCAGTTTAAGTTTGACATGAACATGAAAACATTATAGTATGTTTTAAAGTTTTGGTGTTTTTTTTTGTTAGTTTTTTTTTTTTTTAATCTTCTCAGCAGAACAAAAGCCTGAAGACCAATGTGTTGTGTTCTAGTAAAGCAAAGAAATACACACACACACATACACTCTGGCCTCTTGATAAAGTAGCCTAGATATAATTGCAGTTTACCTTTTTATTCTTTTTGTTGTCATTGTTGTCATTCATTTTCAATATATTATGAGATTATAAATGTATTCATACAGTTCACATGAACTTGCTAAACATAAATGCAGTTTAGCACAGATCCATGTAAGTGCCTAAAAAATAGCTAAAAAGGCACCAAAATATGCATCTTAACACCAAGAGAACAGTTGTATCAAGCATAGCAGTAACTAAAGTTGAAATATACAGATAATAGAAGAAGAAATGCACCGCACTTACTCTCCTCCTTGTCCAGCACCATCCTTCAGGAGAAAAGGCTACAAACCCGAAAAAGAAGAACTACCACTCCTTCTCCTGCGTGCAAGATAACGCCAAGACCAGCGATAATGAACACAGACCGCCTCGCTGCAGAGCGTCAATGACTGTTATCAGTCCGAAGTCGCTCCAACTTCGCCTCTGCTCCTCATCGTCCCCGAAGAAAGACCAGAAAAAACAGCCGCTTTCCGGATCTCGAGAGAGTGGAGGAAATAGTCTGTGGATGGATGCAAACTGCGTCCCTGACTCTCACCTTGCCGAGCAGGAGAGATGTCCTCAAATCATGAGCGGCTGCACTCAGTGTCGGCTGATGTCAGAGCAGAAGTATGTCTGTATCTGCTCGGGCTGCGGCTGTTCCTCTCAAATGAGCCCCTCTGCACAGTCTGAGCCTCCACGCAGCTCCCTCCCTCCCTACAGGAGAAGGAGAGAGAGAGAGAGAAAAAACTCCCACAGTCAAATGGTTTTTTCAACGCTGCGTGCTAATTATATAAAGTCATTATGTTCAGATCTGATAGGAACCGCCCCTCCCTTTTGAAATCAATTATTCAATACACAGTCACACACCGGGACAGCCCGGGCCTGAGGTGTTTTAGAATGAGCTTATTCAACTCCAAGGACACCAATTATCTCCAGGGCGCCCTGTAGTCAAAGCCGTGGCTTTTCAGCACGACAGATGCTGGGCCCTTTGCGTGTGCACGCGCAAAAGTGTGCGTCACTGTGTGTAGTGTATGCCAGGTGTTCTTTAGCTATTTTTTCTCCGTCGTAATAGTTTTTAAGTCATAATAGATTAGCTGTGGGTTTAGGATACAGTGGCTTATAATAGCACAATGAGATCCTATAAAAGAATTTGACACACAAGAAAGCAATTATCGGCTTCTCAACCTACTTGTAGAAATGTTTTCAAAAGCAGGTGGTTGAACCTTTTGTCTCCATTCCAGAGATGTTGGAATATTCTATATCAATTACAGACTGGAGAGCGCTATAAAAAGCAGCTAAGATAACTACAAGTTTCCATAGGAACACATAAGAATAATTATAGGCTTATTACAGGCTCAAATGAGCCTGGTATGTAGGTCATTAATGATGGCCTTGAAAACTATGAAAATGCAAGACTATAAGGCTCTAAAGTTAATCTCTCTCCAAAATACTGCTGGCATGAAGGAATATTTCAGTTTTATCATAGGATTTCAAGCTATCATCACAGCAGATAAAGATATATGCCAGTATTCCAGTAGGCTAATTTAGTTATTTAGTGGAGGTACCCAGTATACATGAAGATACATGTTCATCACTATCTAACCTTGCTGGTGTTCTGTCTCTACGTTTTATGTGTTATAAGGCATATGAGGAAAATAGGCCAGAATGTTATAAATGTATGTTTTGAATCTGTGGAAACTCATCCACACACAGTCAATGTCAGTCAGCTGGTATTTGTGGAATCTGTTTGTAAGGTTTTGCTGCCCAGCTTTTTTGGATGTATTATGAGGATTTTAATGGATGATATTTTAACTAGTGAAATTTCGTGAGGCGAGATCTTGTTCAGCGGTCCAGCATGTAGAAAAGTCCTTGTTATTGTGGAAGAACTTAACATCCCAGCATTCCTTTTAGAGTCATGTGACTACAGTTCAGTTTTTACATTTTGTTGTTTGCTTTTATTTCAATGAGTAGTTTGAAATAAAGGAACTACAGGAATTACAGATCTGGGCATGAAAAAGTTCTCCTTTCAGCCGACTGCCAGCCACTTACCAGCCACTTACTAGCCACACCAGCGACTTGTCTGCTAATTCAATCGCACAGAGAAACACCCGTGTGCCCAGGGGAAACGATTTCAGAGCATAAATGAATGCCCGAAACAAGGATGTTTCTACACGCCAAGTTTAGACGTGATGCCGTATTTGCGGGACCAGCCGTTCAGCCAGTGATAGTGCAGTAATGGTGCACTATTAGTGCACCATTACTGCCAGAAAAAGGAGGAACTTTTTCATGCCCAGATCTGTACAGACCTTACATTCACTGTATCAGTGTAGCATGAACTTTTTATATTTCCATTTCACCCAAAAGTTAGCTTTAGTTTTTGTTTGTTTGTTTTTTTGTTTGTTTTGGGGTTTTTTTTTTTAACAGTGGATATGTAGCTACATTTAAGTATCTCAGCTTGGTGTGAGCACTGGTTTTGTCATTATTGTACATTACTTTATCAGTTGAAAATGGTAAAGATTCAAGTACCTGCTTGGAGTTAGTTTGATCAACTTTATTCCTTTTATACACAGTTTTACGTATACCAGTTCATCAGGTACAGTAAATATGAATTGCTATTAGGCGATTAACTAGCAGGAAAAGAACAGAGATCGTTACGGATACAAATTAGTGTCCAGGTTTTGACTTATTCTGCAAATTGATTTTTTTTTTTTGAGAGATGCAGGATCTTTTGAATGTTTGTAGAAAGAAAGAAAGAAAGAAAGAAAGAAAGAAAGAAAGAAAGAAAGAAAAAGAAGTTTGGAGGAAAGACTGTTCAGACAAACGTTCAACAAAACACAAAAATCTGAAATGTAAATGAAGATTTCTGAGGCCAAAGATGCTGGAAACCACTTACTGAATTTTTTGACAAAGACTGGGGACTGAGAACCTTCCTCTTAAAAGCAAACTGTAAAATAAATTAGATGCAATAACGTAAAAACAAATAGCATTGATCCAAATAAATTGCAAATACCTCCAAATTCTACTTTGGTACAATACCTGAGAAAACACACTTATTTACTTTTCATTAGTAATCATAAAATCAGGCCCCCGTGGTGTAGTGGGGCATAGATTCCCTTTAGCGAAAAACTAAGGAGAGGAATGTTGACTGCTCTTAAAAGTGCAAAAATTTGATTTATGTGACTTAATTAACAAAGCAAATGCTCTGTGTAAGCTTTGTTGTTTGTTAGCCTCGGTGTTTCTCTTATCAGATAACTTATGTAATTATGATCTCACTTATTGACAGACTCCAAAACAAATCATTGCATGATTTGTTTAAAGGCATATGCCACCTCTGGGTGAAACTGAGCCTCCCCCTGAATCTGGCAGCACTGACTTTAGCTTAGCTTAGCATAGTTGCTGTAATCGGGTGTTTCCAATAGCATCACTTGGCAAAAATGAACTAATACACTCAAATTTTTTTCCAATTATGTTTCATGGCCCGCACATTCTGATCGAGTCTTTCGATGTGAAATCAGCTTCTCATTTGTACTCTGCTGCCAGATTCAGAGAATGACTGGGTCGGCTAGAAAACGCTTCTGCCCACTTGTCCAACTCAGGGGACAGCGGGGGAGGCTCAGTTTCACCCAGAGGTGGCATATGCCTTTAACTCCAACCAGACCAAAGGGGATAGATATTTATATATGTGTAAAAGATATAATTATTATTGGAAAACTGGCAGTGAGGCACCTGAACTAGCAAGTAACATAGTTATTGATAGACTAACCACAGTCATCCATGTTCTTGTGGAAGTATTATGAGTAATATATATGAATATCAGATGAAATCTCAATATAGCCTTGGAAGTCAAGTCCCAGACCTATTCTAAGTCACTATATTGAGGATTTATTAATAGAAATACCACAGGGCATGGCAAGGGCATTACTTTAAGTTAATATTGAACACCACAGACACATTATTAGTTCCTGCTGATAGATTCTTGGGACATTACAATGATTTTCAGTGGGTTTTTCAAGGCTGGTACTCACCCCAATCCATAAACAACCCTGCAGCCTGCTTCCTAATAGATCATCCGGCCCTAAATCTTCCTCATTAGACGCTGTGGCATAAACAACTGCTCTAACATGGCCCCTGGATCAGGTCACACTAATTAACCAGCACCATCGACCGACTACTCCTCATTATCCACCCTCTCATCTGATCGCATATAGGCCGCCAAGACAGCTAACGATCAACGGACTAATTAATCAGCTGATGAGGTGCAAGTGAAGCTCTGGGTTCCCTCTTCATTTGCAAGACACATGGGAGCTAATTAGTTCAATTATTAATGCATCTAATTAAATAGTTTCTGAGGGTAATCATGGTTGCAGTCTCATCCTCTGTCGGCTACGATGATAAATAGATGTGCAGTGCATTAGATCCCGTTTGTCCTTTGGTTTGACATACACTAACTCCAATGCAATGGCTGGCCCAGACTAAACATTACAGACTATTCATACGCCCAGATCCCATTAGTCTAATTGCACTAAAAGCAGTCTATGGATGACAGTAAAGGTGAGCTGTGGTTAGGGCTCTAATTAGCAGTCTGTGGAAATAGGAAGCCTCTCTGGCCATCTGCTGCAGCTTGCTATCATGTCTTCTGTGTGAAAAGGGCAAAGACAAATTTAGGCATGTTTTGTAGAAGGGCTGATTGTTAGATATAATGCAATGAGAAGCTGGCTCACTTGGAGCAAATTTGATACAGTAATAGCTGAATTTAGAGAAAAGAATACAGGAAAAAAAAAGACATTGCAATTGTAGGAGGCCATTTCCAAGGTTTAAGCTCAAAATAATCAGAGGAGAGTCTGACTCATACTGATTTTCTTTTCATAGCAAACCATTTCAACTCTTCAAACTAAATCCAACATAAAAAGCAACCTGAGTAAAGATGTAAATAGTTTTACATGGTAATTGTGTATATTCAAGCAAAGTAGTAACTTACTATCATCTAGGCTAATGTGAAAAAAGTATCCTCTTTCATCAAATATACACTTAACTATACATCCTTTTTCAGAAACATGGAGTTGGATAAAAGGTCACATCAGTAGCATATGCCCAAATGAAAAGAAAAGAGGACAGAAAAGAGCAGTAGTGTTAGGAACACGGCGGATTGAAGAGGGATATGAAGACCTTTAAGGTTGTGTGTTGCTGCATTCTGTGTCTGCTCTGCACTTGTACTTGAAATAGCAAATCCTCAGTGAGGTGGTAACGGTCGGTAACAACAAAAGAAACTGATTTGAAAAGTTGTAGTGTTTTGCTACTTTTTTGGGCGGGGCTGCCTGTTTTTTTTGTTTTTTGTTTTGTTTTTTCTTGTTGTTGTTGTTGTTGTTTTGTTTTGTTTTTTTGTTTTTTTTTGGGGGGGGGGGGGGTTCTAAGTCTTTGTGGATAGACTAATCTGATGGAGAATGGGCAGAATGGTTGGAGATGACAAGTAACAGGAACTCAAATAACCACTTGTTCCAACCAAGATGCAAAATAGCATCTCTGTCACAACAAGTCCAGCCTGGTAGCAGATGGGCTGCAGCAGCAGAAGACCACACCGGGTGTCACTCCTGTCAGCTGAGAACAGGAAACATAACATTTAGATCAGTGTAGTGATTAGATACCGATAGTACCAAAGTATTTCATGATATTTTACATTTTTCTGTCATTGACCTTTGATTTGTAACGTGCTGCACTTTTCCAAGTGTTATATGCGGCTGGTTGTCCACTGGCCTACTGTGGAAACTTCTGGTGCCAGTCCATCCTGGGTTATGATCCTCAGTTAGAAAAAGGCCTCTAGGTTGGTAAGTTGTTGCCTTATGTTGAAGAGTTTGAGTATCTCATGTGTGGAGTTAGATTGTGGCTGTGGTATGATGAAAAAAAAAGCATCATGGAAACAGTTTTTAATAAACAAAATCACCAACAAGAAATGGTAACTAATATTTGGTCACATTATTATATTTTCACATTGTGCAGGTAGACTTTTTTTTTTTTTTTTAGCTATTGCTGAATCCCTGCAATATTTGAGGGTGGGGTGGTTAACAATGTAATTTCACAGGTTCCTGGTTTGAATCTGCGCTTTCTGTGTGGAGTTTACATGCTTGCTTCATGCATGCAGGTTTGCTCCAGGCATACTGGCTTCCACCCAAAACATACATGTTAGGTGTGGACTGTTTGTCTCTGTTTTGGCCCTGTGATGGACTAGTGACCCACCCAGACTGTACCTTCTTGCCTTGTAGCAGCTGTGATAGTTATGCCATGTTAATGTACATTTGTGCTACTTTATGCAAAGTCTGTTAAAGTGATGTAAAATATTTTTATTGCACACTTGAAACAATATAAAATGCTTTGATGTGGTCAGGTGAATATCTTTGCAAGCCACTGTATTTACATTTAACAAGCAATCTCTGCAACACTATAGCATGTGCAGGAGCAAAACTTGTGTTTCAGTTCAGATCAATCCACTCATTTTAGAATGTGAATTAATCCTTGGTTAGATTTTTGCGGAGATGATGAAAAGTGAGAGAAGTGGACAAACTGTTTCTGTTCTAACATGCATCCATTTCTGTGCAGCGAAGGTTTGAGTCTTTGGAAACCAGCCAATCCCCTGTCAGTCTGCCTAAGCTGCTGACTTTTAGATTGGAGTGGGGATGTGCTCACCAGCTGTGAGATTAAGGGAGACTGATCGATGGCCTTTGTGATTGGCTCTTGGGGTGTCCCAGCAGCATCCAATCCCCTCGGTTCGGATGGTTGTCCTCGGACGAGCCAAAAGCAATTCTTCCTCCACACAGGGGCCAAATAAGATCACTGACCTGAAGCTATGAGGCCACGCCTGGAGCCTCTGTCTCCATCCACCATTTCTCTGGGTAAAATGATGCAGACAGAAGAAAGAGTGGGGGAGAAACGAAGGGCTGGAACCAAATTAGAGTTTACACAAGCAGCATTTTGCACCACGTCTCAAGTCTTTTTATCCTTTTTTTTACTTATTGTGCAGTTTCCTGACATGTTTGTTATTAAATCCTAATGCGTGCTGTGTTTCTTCCCTGTTTTCTGCAGATATTAGCTGTCAGTCATACTCGGTGGGAGGCTCTCTGATGTGCTTTTGCGCGGTTGTTGGAGCTGCAGCTGTTACGGCTGCTCCTGCCAACTACAGGTTTGCTTCTGAGTTTTCAAAGCAAACTGCTCTAGTTGCTGTTGGAAATGTAAAATGCATGACTTCCTGCGCAGCAAAAGACAATCTTTTTTTTTTTAAAGACTGAAGCAGAAAAAGATAACTGCAACTACTGAGTGCAAATGTGTACATGTGGTGGCAACTTGTGAACTTGCGTAAGCTCATTATGGAGATGAATTACATCTGATGAGGGGAAAAAGTTTGCTAAATTCATGGAGAGTATTCGGCTGAGATTCAGTTTTCATTTACCACCTGTGCTGTGAGGATGATGGGGATGATGAGAAATATGATGAGCGTCAATATTCACGATGGTGGTGCTTAGGGGGAAAAAACACCAACAAATCAGAGAGATTTTATTAAAAGCATCAACAATCCCTGCCTCGGTCCAACCTGATAGTATAATAATATTAAAAAGATGATCATGTTGCATTTGATAGTGTCAGACTGTAAGTGCTGTACTTTTGCTCAGATGCCAAACTTTGAGCCTGATATGATGCTTATTTATTCTTGCTTTTTTTCAGCTGGACTACTAGACTCAAATATACTTTCAGCTACACACTGGGAACTGTAACTCCTTGTTGAAATCACTCATTCTCTGGCAAATTTTCACCCATTCATGTTTGACTTGCCTTTACAGCTGGTATGTAAACTCCAGTCCTTGAGAGCCACTGTGCTTCAGGTTTTAGTTGTTTTCCTGCTTCTGTACACCTGACTCAAGTTAACAGGTCATTGTTCAGAACTTGACAACACACCGTTGGATCCCTTTCATTTGTTGGAGCAGGGAAACATCTAAAACCTGCAGCCCAGTGGCCCTTGAGGATCAGAGTTGGAGATTCAGGCTAAAATTTAGAATTAATTTAGAAATTTTCTGGCTCGCACATAAAACCCTGACTCACAGGAGCAAATTCCTGTATATGAAGACAAGTTTTTCCTTGTTCCAGTTTTGCCTTTCACTAAGGCCCCTTATCTGTTCCCCATTCCATTTATAAATCCAGGCTTTCGAAGTTGTCAAAATACATTTTTGAACAGCTTTTCAAACTTTATTAGATTTGCTGAATCTGTCATTTGTTTCAAAAGTCTTCAAAAATCAATTAATACAGGTTTATCTTTTCAGTGCTTATTCTTGTTTTGGCTACAGTCAGATGCTTCAGACTTTCTCTTTATAGCATACCCATGGTTGTGCATGAGTATATTTGAATGAATCTAAGGATGTATGTTGTTTTACTTTTGTGCTACTTAAGAAACAAACCAAGGTTAAATCTTAATCTAAGTAGGATATTAGATGTGACTAAAAATAAGTCTGTTTGTTTTACATTCTGATGTTATGTGGTTATTTAGATCTCTTCATGATCATTTTGCAACCTTTTGAGGTTCTTTGCAAGTATTTGATACAAATTTGCAGCATTTTGTTGCTGTTCTGCTTTTTTTCTATAATGGCTTTGCATTTCTTTGTAAAAAAAAGATAAAATAAAATAAAATAAAAAAAGGAAAAATATATGAAACTCAATAACGCTGCTGTTGGGTGCAAACCTCCTATGTCCAAAATGGCTATTTTTCAGGAAGTGACAAAAAAAACATGTGGTTTTGAAAAACCTGGATACAACATCATCAAACTTTGGACAGAGTTTTTTATGTCTAAGTCATATATTTTAATGGAATTAATTTATTTTTCTACTTTTTGAATATTTTACCAAATCAAGCTCACATGAAGTAGAGAGTTTTTTTGATCATGTAAAATGGAGATAAGAGGTTTGCACTCAACAGCAACAACATGAAACCTTGAAACAACATGCCTTTAGTCTTTTTCTCTGTATTTATTTTGCCCATTTTGGTCCGATCGTTGCTGCTTGGTTTCTTACTCGTCATGGTCATTTAATGTCCTTTGTAATATTTAGTTTAGTTACCTTATATTAATGTGGAATCCCTCCGCAGTTTTTATTGACTATTTATTGGCCCTTTATAATTGTTTTCCTTCCTTTTTAAAGTTTTTTTTTGTCATCTTATATTGGACCTTGTTATTTCTCTCTATGTTTTAATTGTACTTTTATTTTTTTCATTTTTTAAAAGTATCTAGTCACTGTGATAGAGCAACTCTGTCACAGCGCAGTCTTGAGCCAGTGCATGCCTGTGGAGTCCCATAATCAGAAATCAAAATCAAATTCCTCGCATGCCTAAACAGGACTGGCCAATATATCTGTTTCTAGTTGAGATTTTTTAGATATTTTGGCTTAGCTCCATTAAATGTACCAGCGGGTCATGCCTTAAAAGGACTGCAGCCATCTTTAATATATCATCAAAGGGAAAAGAAACCAAACCACAGTAAATGTTTGGATGCTGTTCCTGCCATCTAGTGGGAGTATTTGGTACTGCTTCCTCACCATCATGCATTTCTACGTCTCCTACCCTCCAGTCTGACTATTTTTAGCAAAAAGAGAAAAAAAAAAGAAAAAAAAAAAACAGGAAATACCTCTTTTCTGAAGGCCAATAAAGAATGCATCCTTGCATGGTCTTCTAATCAAAGCTAAGCTCCAAGGATTAGTGAAACAGTCATCTTATTACACAATGTTTAATTTTAATTTCCTCTAGACCCAGCAATGTTTTTAAAGTATTTACAAAAAGAACATTCATTTACAAACTACTTCATATGTGAACTTATTCATCAAGACGTGTGGCACGTTCTCTCTATACAGCGTCCTGGTGACATAACTGGATTAGAGAAGAAAAACAGTACAACATGACATGAGTTCATGTCCTTAACTGGTATGTGTGAGCTGAAAGTTCTAGTTGTTCTGGGTTTACATTCAAGATGGAGCTTCTTTTGTTTACTAGTTACATGTATCACTGAATATATACAAAATACATAAAGTAAGTTAAAAACCTGGGCAATATTACCTTAATGCTTCACCTATAAAAAGTCCAGGATCATACACAATAAATGCATCAATGTTTAGCTGAAGTGAAGATTATAAAGACCCCGAGGTAAAAAGTCAATGCGAAGAAAGTGAGTAAACATCATTGAGTCAAACATGGCTCTGCATGGTGAGAAATGACTTGACGAGTCATGTCACTAAATTGTGAGACTTTCTCATGATGGGAGAGTGTACAAGAAAGTAGAGAGCTATAAAGATGGAAAGGTAAGCGCTCCTGACTTGGCCCACAGTGGAGATT
This sequence comes from Atherinomorus stipes, assembly GCA_023101725.1. Classification (NCBI taxonomy): domain Eukaryota; kingdom Metazoa; phylum Chordata; class Actinopteri; order Atheriniformes; family Atherinidae; genus Atherinomorus; species Atherinomorus stipes. The sequence continues at coordinate 33,429 of JALJCO010011129.1, read as the reverse complement.
GTTATTGCAGTGGCTGCTCAGGCAGACAAGAGGGACGTCGCATAAAATCAGCTGACGTGGACAGAGTTCAAAAGGAGAGCAGCTGCTAAGAACACGGTACAAAACTGAAAGTTATCACAGAACATAAAAACAAACCAGAAGCCAAGATCAACTGAAGGCAATAAGAATAGCAGCTCAGCTCCACACAGTTCCGTGCCAGACGGAGAGGTTTTCAGTACGTCTTCTCACTGATGAGGGTTTTACTCACTTTTGTTGTAGTCAGAGCTTAAAAATAAACCTTTTTATTGTATGATTGATCAGGCATTCTGTTTGTCTTTATTTCTCCTTTGACTAAAGATAAGAAATGTCCAAAATTAGAGGGAATTTACTTCCCTTAGTAATTTAGTGATATTGTATTCAGTATTATCTACTACATATTTTGTCCCAGGGAATGAATGAGAAAGCATACAGTAAGCCACCTATTATAGCCAGTGTTACATATAAGCTATAAAAGTCCCCACTGTTGCTTCTAAAAAGTAACATTGCCATTAAGAAAATACTTTTACAAATCAGCTAATATCTGGGAAAAGACAGGGCACCTGGACACAAATTCCCCGATGTTTGCATCATAAATGGACTCAGATATGCTAAATAATTGATGAAAATGTTTTGCTTTGAACATACATATCCTGTGATGCTAATTATTTTCCAATCAGCGTACCGCTGTGTCAGCCAGGAGTGAGTAGGACAGATGAAAATCTGTTGGCCAGACTGTGAACACAACTCTGCCAACAGCTAACCAGTCATATATGTGACATCATTTCAAGATGAACAAAGAAATGAGTCACGCTGATTGCAGCTAATCAAAGCCTTTTATTTTGTTTAAGAAATAAATGAATGTTGCTGCAACTAACTATTCAGATATGATGCTTGTTCTTCCAGTACTTAACCTTGGACACCTGTAAAGTATTACAAGCTGGCACTGTTGGTTTGGATAACTTTTGGCCTGTTTCACTTGGTCTTATATTAAACTCGGGGCTATGTTCATGCAATGCTCTGCTCCAGGTCACTAAAGATGATGCAACAAATTATATACAACAACTTTTAAATGTTTAGTGAAATGCCCCCTGCTTCGAAGGTGCATTTTGCACAAGCTTTTATTTCTTTTCTGTTTTTTTTCTAACTATACTTGTTTTTGGCTTGTGTCGCCAAGTACTGACAATAATTGGCTCATTAACTAGAACACATGGGGAAATCAGTGTGGATTTGCAGCGCTTTTATGTAAAGAAAATGCTGCATTTTCAAAACATAATTGGTTAATACTCATTAGTGAAATGTCTGAATGCAACTTTTATGAAGCAACAATGGGTTTTTTATGCTTCTCTCCCGTGGATGCTGCAGCACTAGTTAACAATAACCTCTTTTGTTTTGGCCAACAGTGTAAGTAGCTTTTTCTTAAATGAGAAGGTTAAATGTAAAACCAAAACATTAAAAGAAGGAAGGAAAAACTTGCAAGTTTATATAATTGCACTAAAACTTTGTTATAGTGGCACAGATAACCGCTAATATCAGAATTGTTCATTTTGTCATAAATCACGGCCTGTATTTCCACCACAGGATACTTATTCATAAAATAAAGTTAGCCACGTGAATTCTGAAATTGGCAGCCATTTTTCAAAATTGCCACAATTTTTCATATGCAGCCTCATATTCTTACACAGTATGGCGCTGCAGAGTGATTTACTTATTTTTGGGTGCCCAAATACATGTAATTTTTTTTTTATTTTTTAATGTAGAATCTAAATTTGCATGCTTTAACAGGCTAACTTGCATCCTGATAGCATGTTTTGCACGTTTTATTTTAAAATATGCTTTAATATAAAGTAATATGATCTAGGCCTAATATGCATGGGGTGCAGAAGTGTAGCAGTAGAGGTAGCACTTTAGATTCAGAAGTCAGTGACATCCACTGTAGGGACTCCTGGCACTAACCAGCTCTCACCTATGGCTCCAAGAAGTTGCTTGTGCACCCCAATGGCCACACACCAGTAAACTAGCTAAACTAGGTGAGGATAGCATGTGAATTGACTGGATGTGACAGAGTATGTCTGACTCTACTGTATACTTGCGCACCAAGTCAATGGATCTGGATACCTACAGTAACAGGAGAGCGCCACCAGTTGACGATGTTGAGCTCTCACTCAGGTATAAGTTGAGACCCTTTGTGAAAATACGGTACATTTTAAAGATTGTTTTATACTTACTCGTTATTGTTCATTTTTAACATTGAACCTTGGAGTCAGCTGTAGCTCAGGTGGAAAAGCAGCCATCCATCAACAGGAGTGTTGGGGATTGACTCCAGGCTTCCCTGGCTACATGCCGAAGTGTCCTTTGGCAAGACACTGAACCCCATGTTGCCTCCTGATGTGCCTATCAGGGTATGAATGTGTGTGAATGGGTGATTGTGACATGTAGTGTAAAGTGCTTTGAGTGGTCAGCACAACTTGAAAAGTGCTATATATGTGCAGTCTATTTACCATTTAGCTTTGAGGCCTACTACAAGTGAAATAGAGTGATGTTCAAGTACAACCAGGGCACACTGGTGAACAACACTGCTGTGGGACTAAGCATGGGGTCTAGTGTCAACTACAGTAAATTAAGTTTACCTGAAAGAGTTGTACACCATAGGCCTAGTTTAAAATTCTTACTGGTACTAATTTACTGTGGAACTGTTCTAATTTAGTCTCCCAAAAGCTCGTTCTTAAACATAGACTACAGTAGAAACCGGTAGTCTTAGATAGCCGCACCTGAATTTAAAGGGTGTGCCAGCACAGGAGAACCGAGCCAAGGGTAGCAGGGCTCTGAGTTGATTTACAGATCACACGAGAGTAATGACACTAGAATTAGATGAATGATCGGGCTAGATGTAAGGCAAGATGTAATTTGCAGATTACATATTCTCAAATGCTTTCTGTTGCCAGAAATGGATGCCCAGGTGTCAGAAATGTATGAAACAAGGTTAAGGTCCAGAAAATTGGCTAATCAAGTTAAAACGAGTTAAAAGATATCCCAGAAATATATAAAATATGGCGCCAGTGGCCACCATGTTGAAAAAACATTTAATTTTCAAGTGGTTTACATTGTTTCTTAAATCATCGGCCTATACGTAATGTGCATGCCAAATTTGGTGCTTAAACTAGAAACCCAGAGATGGTTGGAAAACATTCTCACGCATTATTGATCACATACGCGTTATCAAGAGCCCTTTGCATCCTTTACTGTTTATTGCCAGTCATCTTTTTGCAGCGCCTTGGCTATGTCAGATGTCATCTATCTTCCCTCTAATACACTTCGAAGGTGACATGTTGCCAAAATGAATTCTGAGTCTGTTGCTTTGCTGTGCAAGTCTAGTTTGCACCAGAGGGTTGCGAACTGCAATGATTTTAAATGATAGTGAAGCCACAAGCCAATCACATCACCTAATCCTCCGTCTGATCTCATGACTGTTTGTTTTTTTACAAGATTTCCAAGCGCTGGGTCTACCCATCGTCAAAGGTCTATGCATTATAGGCAGGGTAGGGGATCCTGGAAAAACGGATCAAGCAAGCTACATTTTACAAAAATACACCCACCCGAAACCAGGCCTCCAGAGCGCCGATGGTTGTTGGCGAAGATAACCGAGAACAGATGAGTGGCTAGCTTGTTAGGTTGCCAGTAAACAGCACGTTTCTAAACATGACAATTTCCTCACCTCCAACTTCTTCTGTGGTGTAAAACATCCTCGCTGCAAACACCAACATCTCCATGACTTGTTCCACATACGTTTTTTTTTTGTTTGTTTTTTTCTTTTCCGGTGGATTTTAAGAGCAAACAGCTGCATAGATGAGATCAGCGGGCAGCCATGTGCACTGTGAGACGCTCACGGCGAGTTGCGAGCACGCACGCGGGTAGGGTGGGAGGAGGACAAAAGGCAGTCGAGTTTGATGGACATATAATCATTCAATCAATAAGCACGGGCCATCACAATTTCATTGGATGGGGTTTTTTCAGTCCTATCCGTTACACAGGTGATTAATTCTTTTAATTTTTGTGTCAGAACATTTAATTAATTGGCTGCAATCAGGGTGTGAAGAAGACTTTAAGCAATATAGTAAAAATGCTTCTAGAAAACATCATCCATCCTGCCTTTAAATCCCACCAAACGCTGCACAAGTGACAAAGTTGGGGGGTAGCCGAATGGTGACAGAGTTGGGCTTTGGTTAGAGAAACCAGGGTTCAAGTTTCTGGCATGGCACAAAAGATGAACCACAGTGGGCCCTTCAGCAGGGTACCCAACCCCCACCAACTGCCCATCAGGCACCACAGCATGGCGGCCCATTGCTCTTGTCTACCTAGAGATGGGTTAAATACAGGGATGAATTTCCCAATTGGGATCAATAAAGTTGAAAAAAAAAACAGGCTAAAAATACTAATGCTAATATAAACACTAACAGGAGGACTTCATCTATGTAGCACTACATTATGTAAGGATTAGTTTGTGCTAACTATTTTCCACATGCGGGCATGCAAGAATCTGAACAACTTAATTAAACTAGAAAAACATAAATACCTCTAAAGACTAAGTTTGTGTATAAATGATGTACTATCTGTGAAACTTTATTAGTATATTATTTCTGTTGTAAAGTGAGGTCGTTTTCTTTCTGTAGTTTTTTTCTATTGTTTAGATGAAGACTGCGGTAAAGTAAATCCAACAGTCGTCAAAGTGCTGATAAAAACTATTACAGACCTTTATGGATGTCACAATTTACCCATGCATTGACAAATTAATAAAATATAATGACAGCTTAGGAGGTTGGAGGGAGGATTCTCAGCCTTAGCACTGCTGAATTTTACTTCTTACAGTACATACTGTAGGTGTGCATTAAAAACACTTGGCTAAGATTAGGAAAGCATCATTACAAGGTTTCTAGAAACTATGAAATACAGTTTTAGAGGAAAGCTTTGCTGTTATTTTCAATTTTGCCTTGTCAATATAGCCCTACTCCTACAGTTCTGGAGATCCTGGACGTCTAAAAGTGATGCCTTTGGATACCCTCTGTATATAAAACCGAAGCATTGGGCTCCTATCAAAAGGTATTTACGTAACAAATTGGGAGTAAGGTTGTATGAAACCATCTGGATCTTCCAACCAGCGGCCATGTTGTTCACAATATGAACATGTGGCCAGCATTTGCACGCAGTGGTCCTTTGTGATTTAGAGTTTTGTGGACCATCACGTAACATTTTGCCTGTTCCCCCTCCGCATGGGTCCATACAGAAAGTAACATCCGAGTCCAGCTGACTTCACTGGAATTATCACACTGATTTCCTCCTCTTCCCAAACACATTATTGATGAGTTTGGCCATAGACTTAGAGCCACTGTAGCGTCTCCGGTCGGCTCGGTACTTCAGATGCTCCATCACCTGCCGGATGAGCTGTGTGAAGAGGTTGGCGATGTCCTGGTAGCTCTCAGCTGCTGAGACTTCCTGGAAGTGACAACGGTTCTCCTGCGCCAGGCAGCGACCTTCATCTTCCCGCACCTGTCGGGCGTGACACAAGTCCTGCTTGTTACCCACCAGACAGATGGGAACATCCACCTCCCTAAAACAGGAAGAGAGGTTAACTTAATTACATTTTTCTTATTTTGACAACCTATTGAGATTAGCTTTGTATCAGTACTCAACTAAATCCACTACCCTCCAGTCCAGACTAGTACCAGCTTACTGAGTGTAAAGCAGATGTTTCACATCGCTGCAACACAAAAATAATCCAGCATTTGCTCTCCTTATCTCCACCATGTGTTACTGATCTCTACTTACTCCCGAATACCAGTCTACACACCTTTTCCCTCCACATTAGCAGGATGCCTTGGCGCAACCCAGACAGCTTGATAAATCTGAATAGCCCATTTTTACACACACCGAATTCAGTTGGCGTCTGTAGATTTGCAGTGAACCCTTCAGTCATCATCATGAATCGTTGATCAGAGTGTGCAATGTCCCAGTCAGGACACCCAGCATTCCTCAGACTCAGTCCTGCAAGAACTTCCCTGTTCAACTTCAAAGAAACTAACAAACTAACGGGCTACTTGGCTGCTATCTGTTATGTTCGCCAACCTGCTCGTAAACCATCAGCGGGTACGTTCCTGCACTTTTGAAGGCATGGTTTTGGGCAATGTGTTTTTTAAAATGTAGCTTGCTAAAAACCGTCATTCCAAGATTTCAACCCTAGTTTTAAATGTCCAATACTCATAATATAATATGAGTGAGGTATGAACGTTTAACATTTTCCTGAAATTGTAACCGAAAGTTGAATATCCCTAACTTTTTGTGAGTAGTGTATAACTATATGAAAAACAACTTTCTTTTGCCCATACATTCATAAAGCATTACAGCAGCGGTAGGAAACTTTGACCTTTGTCCTGCAGGTTTTCCACATTTCCCTTCTCCAACACAAAAATGAGTCATTGTGCAGAACTTCATAGGCTGGTGGATCCATTTGATTTGAATCAGGTGTGTTTTTGAAGCAATATGCTGTTGTGCACTGTGTAACAAGACCAAATCAAAGTGTATCATGACTGACAGTTTTTTTCTGTTTCATACTCTACAAAAGTGAGTATTTTTTTCTCTGGTTCTTCAGGCAACTTGCAGACCTGATTATTGCACGACTCTTGAGCTGTTTAAATGAAGGAATTGGAGACAAACAACCACAATATACACAAACACATGGCATCTAAAAACACGGGCACTGCGTAATGTACACTGCTTCCGCGCCACAGACAAAGACTCAAGATAAATTTAAAAATTGCCAGGTCAACTGTTCGATGTGTATACACATTCTTTTGTAAGGTTTTTTTGTTGTTTCTGAAATGTGCTTTTTAGATGTTTTTTTATTATTATTATTTTGCTTCTCAGGAACTTTGCATTTGGAGACAATTAACATATGAGGGAAATCATTTTAAATATACATTATTTAAAACTGATGAAAAAAAAGAACAAAAAAAAAAAAACATCCAGGCTGTGCTCATTTATTCCAGCTGCAGATAACAACAAATCTTAAGTAATTAAATATTTTTTTTCAACATTTGTCTAAACTGTCAGTATCTTTAATCAAAATGTGGCCCTCCAATATCTGAGCACTTTAAACTTATTAAAAACAGTTTCATATTTAATGCTGATCCACAGCTATATCTGTTTGCTACATGTAGTTTCAACTGACCCTTTGCAGTTGTCCATGCGTGCCTCCCGGATTTGCCGCAGAATGTTTTTGGCGTTGAAGAAGGAGGTCCGGTCACTGATGTTGTACACCACCACAAAGCCATCTGCCCAGTCCACTGGCTCCTCTAATATGCACCTGGCCTCTGAACCCTGCCAAGAGAAACAATCATCTTTATGTATGAATCAATGAACAAAATTAATTCAGCTCCCATCGTATATGTGTTGTCTATATTGTCTGGCCAATGTCAGCCAAGTGCTGTGCACCAAATGCACCAAATGTGGCAGTTTGATGCTCTGAAGCATTCGGATGTTTAGCCAAGGAGGAGATGTAAAATGATCATCTGTTGCTGCCCATCGGCCCTGGAAAGGTTATGAGGTCATCACCACACAGTGTGAAGTCCATTGTTCTACAGTGAGAAAGATTATTCACAAGTGGAAACATTGTTCTGAAGACTGGCGATGGTCCCAGCAAGTTCACCCAAATGTCAGACCAAATTCAGATCCAAAGAACTGGTCAAAAACAAAACCCAAGAGCTAAATATCTGCTTCTACAGACCGCAGTTAGACATTAAATGTTAAAAAATCATTAATGCCATAAGAGACAAAGCATCATCTCTTGATTTAAAAAAAAAACAAAAACATGGCAGTTTGGTATGACTTTACAAAGTTGCATCTGAAACCAGACTGCTGGAGTAGATGAGACCAAAGTAGAAAGGTTTTATAATGCAGTTTCACATGATGTGGTGAAATCGACACAGCATATCAGCAGAAATGCTTCATACCAGCTGTCAAGCATGGTGGTGGAAAGTTGATTCATTTTGTAGCCATATGGCTCGGACACCTTGTAGTCTTTGAAAAAACTATAAACACCTCTGTAAACCAATGTCCTGAAGAGTCAAATGTGACACCATCTGCCTGACAGCTAAAAATTTGGCTGCATCATCACGTACACAGCTACAAATATATAACAAAATGAGAAATCATTTAGAACAAGGGTTTTGCAGTGATTTAGTCCAGACCACAACTTGATTAAGATAATGTGGCAGGACTTAAAGAAAGCTGTGCATAAACAAATGGCTGCAAATCTCTATGAACTGGAGAGGAAAAGTGGGCCAAAATTCCTGCAAAGCGATGCAAGACTCTGATAATGTCATGCAGAAAATGATTACTTCAGGTTATTGCAACTAGCGGTTCTTCAAGTTATTAAATGAAGGGGTGTGTTTAGTTTCTGAAACAGTGCTTCTGAATTTTGACTTAATTTTGATTTCAATGAATAATGACACATAATATGTTCATGTGAGGTTTTTTGTCCTGATAAGTAAAAATGAAAAGAGTTTTTTCATGGTTTTTTTTTCTTCATAACTGCATGATATCGTGTGGATTTACGTGGCATTTCATACAGTTCATTATGAACAGTTTCTCTGTATCTTGAACATCACTCTAGAGGGATTACTGCAACCTTATCCTGGGCGAAAAACACATTAAAGCCAAAGGGTGTTTTCAGAGATATTAGACACTACCGGTATGGTGACACGCAGAGTGTGGGACCCTGAGCAAAAAGACATGAGGAACGGGACATGCCTGGGCTCTGTAAATACCAGCTTAAACACATTCTCTTTATTAAGTCCATCGTTTCATTATACAGTCCAGGTCAGAAGGGCAGAGTATGAACTTATTGTTCCTCATCAGAGGGTGCCGTTGCAGTCAGTCTGACTGGTAAAGACAGTAAGAGGTTCTTGTTCTGCTGGGGCGAGGGGCATTCCAGTAAAAATACGAAGTCTGTAGAAGAGGCCTCTCAGGTCTTTTGTCTTGTTGAAAGAGAAGCGAGCAGGTTATGTGGCTCCTTTCTTCAAAGACAGCCGTCGGCATACATCGCCTCAGGATACTCTCATAAACCCTCCGGATTCCCAGCTTAAGTGCAGTAGAGAATGCACACGTGCTGGTAAATATACGACCATGGCTCACTAAAGGTCATGGACATGCAGCTTCTCCTACAGCCTGAAAACAAGCCAGCAATTTACAGTTGTTTTGTTAAACTTTTCTACAGATATTTTATGTTAGCGAAAGAAAAACAATGAATGTCAGTTATGGTCTGAGCTGTACTCAACGACAACTGTCATTAGGTAATTCAAAGATAATAATCCCAGGATGTACATTTTTCTTCAACATGGGTGACTAGAGTATTTTCACAAAAGATATCATTCTCATGTGTCTCAGATTCTCAGTGGCTTAGCTCGCCTCCTCGTCGAGGGGGCCATGCATGCATTAGGCACAGAACAAAAAACATTAGGAGCAGATTTTCAGTCTGCCTGATGAAATGAAGAAATAAAGGAATTCAAAACAGGACAGCCTGAAGTCCTGCTACAGCTCTGTTTTTCTAATATACTACTGTTAGTTCTGAAAACAGGATTGGATGGGTTAGCCTTACTGGATGAGACATACTGTACCTCGGAGCAAGGGTCAAAAACCTCCAGATTCAGCTGTCTGCCATCGATTGAAAGCCTTTTATGGTACAATGAATCTGTGATTAAGGGTCAAAACACACAAAAATGAATAAAATATTGATAAGTGTCATTATAATTATAATTATTGTATTTCATATGTTACCAGTTGCATCATGTTCACTTTAACAAATATTCAGCTACTAAGATGTCAAATTTCACTGTGTCTTGGGCATAGCCCATTCTATTGGAGATTTTTTATTTGAAAATGTCCATTACAATGTCTTTTTTTTTAGGAGGGCAGCTCCCTTGGAGCACTGACATATGTCAAGGGCTGTACATTGACCCCAGAAATAATTTATTATTACTCACAGTAGGCCAATGTTTGGGTCAAACGTTATGCAGTATTCGTGAGACTGTGATGAGGCTATTCAAGTGAAATTTACAAATTTCTAAGTGCCTGTGTGTAGTTCAACCCATAGTGTTTGTGGATAAACGTTTTGTTTTTTGCGGAGCCAAAACCCGAATCCTCATCAAAGTTTTACTTTGTCAAATCTGGGAACACTTACTGGCATTGGAAGCATATTCACCGATGAAGCGTCTGGTTAGAAACCGCACAAGGACAGCTGGAGGAAACGGGTGAGATAAAAAAAATAACAGCATCAATCATGGCATCAATACAGTCTCATTCTTCACAGGTGGCAGGAGGGAAGGGGGAGAAAAGACCTGTGTTCACCCCCGCAGGCAAAACACAGTGCTAACAGTCTTTAAGATTGGAGCGGGGAAACATAAGCTTCACATGAAAGAGGCTGCATGGCTTTGCTGGAAGGACTGTGTGCATATTTGGCAAGCTGAATGGTTATAATCACCCCCCCTTCTACACGGCGTGCTACACATAAAATTCACTATCAGGGCCAGTTTCGGTTCCACAGACAATCAGTTTCAATTATGGGCTGAAGTTTCAAGTGCTGAATTTTTCTAATGGTGGGCCTCTGCAGGGGCTGAACGGAGATTATGCTTCAGCCACAAGCACACGCAAATATGGATACTGTATGTACATTAAGGTAATCATGCATGTATTTTGAGAAGCACAAAGGACTTTCATGTGGCGCCATCTCCACACAAAGGCTGATGCATTCAAAGCCCAACAAGCAGAGCAGAAATCATATTAAATGGATGCAAGCATGCACAAACAGCCACCAGAGATGACGAAATCTCTACAATCATAGCTCCGCTTCACTGCTAGGGAGCAAGAATCAAAACATCCCATTGTTTCACTAAACTTTAACACAGCAAAGAGCAGGTCAGTCTTAACCACCACTGAGACTGAATACAACAAGACCAAGAGTCCTCAACCCCCTGCTTAGACAGTGGTTTTCACTACAGTTAAACTGCTCGATCTGGAATGTGTCTGACCAAGAAAATTCAAGCAATGGTCACATCTGTCTGTTTGGCTAGCTGACTAATGATCTACATAGCAAATGGACAAGAGCAATAACTTTTACTGTAGCAGAATGTCTCAGGAAAATGGATGATAAATACATGGACTAGCCTGGTACACCAGCCTGACCAGCGCCATGTATGAGATACACGACTTGCCGTGTATCACATGGTGATAGTCAGGCTGGTGTACCAGGCTAGATAAACACACATGACCATATGCAGTATGTCTGTGGTTGCTGTTGTTTTTCCCTATTTAAAATCCTGACTTTTTTTTTTCTTTAATCAATATCTCAAACTAACTGTGATTTTACAAAAGAACACTAACAAACCCAGTTTGAAAAGTGAAAAGCTATCTGACAATTTCAAGCCACATTTGCAGCCATTTGGTAATTTCTTTAACATATCTGAGGTAAAACGGGGAGCCGGTCAGAAACTTTTAGTGTGTGAAGAATTACTTTTCATGTCCATTTGGCTGGCAGCTAGTTTACAATTCAGCGAGTACAAACTTGAAACAAAAGCCACATTTAAATGTTGGCTAAATATTTCAGACTTACGGTTTTCAGGATTTTTTTTCCAAGAATGGTACAACAAAAAGTAAAACATTATGACATCAGGTGGAAACTTCATAAGATTATAAAGTCATGGTATGTGCCTGGCCTCCTCTCCAAGTAAAATTCCCATTTCACTGATTTGTGTATGTAGATTTTCTTCTGGAATCTATGATTTCAGATAAGAGTGAAATTTTTTTTTTATTATTATTTTATGGTTCATAATCAAATGTTAGATTTATATTTTAAAACTTTATTTTTCCAGTTTATTTTAATCAGATTGCTAAACAATTCACTTACAGTCCAACTCACCACAATTAGAGCATATTTCACTATCTGGACTTTAATGGGTCCCTTTGAACATGCATGTTGGTAGACGTGTCTTTAAGCAGCATATCTCCAAACCACCTACAGTATAGACCTGACGGCCCATTCTTCTAAATTATTGTCCACCTGCGTTGTAGGTCCTGTTTTTGTCAAAATAATGTTCCATGTGCATATTCCATCAAATTGGAAAGAGAAATCTGATTAAACTGATCTTTTCCCAATGGGTAAAATGAACCATTACAAAGGAAATTAGTCATCAGACACAAGTTTAAACATTCTAAAAACAGTTTGTTTAACGATTAATCTGCTTACATTATGGTTAAATTTGACATGTAAAATAAACTACATTTTTAAAAAATCAAGCAAAAAAATATATATATTAGAAATAGGGAAACACAACTGAGCACAAACTCAATCTTACTGAACTTTAACAATATGCAGCATGAGAACAAAGTATGATTTATCAACAGCACCAACAGACTTTTTTTGACTGAAAAACTACCAGAAAAAATGTTCTTTTCTAAACAGATATTACTTTAATATGTTATCATGTTACAGATTGACATGATTTTTCATTCCTCTAAAGCTTTTGTGCAGTTTGTAATTAAGCCAACTTAGAGATGCAAGCTTGAAATAAACTAAAACCTCCCAAAATATATAAAATTAGATCATTTTGCACTGACATTCCTGTGGGATGAATTGTGTTTGCAAGTTAAATCAATCAAGTTAAATAATGTTACTGTGAGACAGCATGCGCTGCATAGCAGACATTTTTTGAGTATAGCTTATATGAATATCTTGGAAGGGATAGATTTTTTTTTTTTTTTTTTAAAGGCCAAAGATGTGCAGGCTTCTGTTTCTCCAAAAGATAACTTGCTTTTTTTTTTTTTTTTTTTTTTTTTTTTTGGTGAGACATCATATTAAAGTAAAAAGAATAAAGAGAAATAAATTAACAATACAGTGAATATCCATGGGTTTTGGTTTTAAAAAAATGATCAAGCAGGGAAAAAATTGTAGACCAATTTGATATTAACATGCATGAGAGAGGAATAAACTGTAAAACAATACATTAAATGCAGCTTTTAATCAAAGTGATTTAACTCATCAGAATATCTGCAGGAAATCAAGCAGGTTTGATTTTTTTAAATCTCTTCCAGCTTCATTTTTCTTTTGCAATGATCAACGTTAAATGGCATCATCTAATGACTTGTGTAATTCATTTATTTTTATTAAGTTGTTTTTAATCCATTTGTAGGACTCACCTGATTTTCCAGCCCCCTGGCTTCCCAGGAGGGCCAGCTTGATGTCGTTCATGCCTGTGTCCTGTCAGGTTGTCGGCTGCCTCTTTGGCTGAAGCGCTGTGTTGGGTCTGGTATTTGGGTTAGCCTCTGCACACTATATACTCCTCATTGTCCAGGCAGCGTGGTAGAGGTACAGGACTGCCCCCCAACTCCCTCCTTCCTCTTCAAAGAACTGTTTCACTTTTTAAAGCTAGAAGGGAGGAGAAAGAGGAAAACAAGAGCCCCCCCTCCTCCTCCTCCTTTCTGTCTCTGTCTGTGCTCCAGCAGCTCATTTTCTCTCCTTTGCACCTCTCTAGCGCCTGTTTTCTCTCTCTTCTTTATCCTATAGCTCTCTCCCTCCCCTCTCTCCCCCTCACTCTGTCTTCCTTTTTCCATTCTTTCTGTCTTTCTCTCCCCCCTTGCGTCTTTACATCTCTTTTCTGTCTCTGCCCCCTCCTACACAAAGGGTTACTTTGAGGTCAAGACCGACTAAACCTGTTGCACTGATCCTGCTCCTTAACACTGTAACTGCAGTCTCAATGCCATCTGTGGACATTTCTGTTATTCATCTCAAGCTGATCCTATGGAAGCTCATTCCCTCCTGGAAAAGAAAAGAGAACAGCTGTTAAGAACCATGTTAAGCCTCCTGTAAATATGATTTTTATGGATATGTTTAAATATCATCCAGTCGTGAGGAAATGCTTTTGTGTCAAAGCCAAAAAGCACGAAGTACTAATAGGACACATTTCCCAAAAAAGATAACTTACAATATATTTTTTATCAAGTTCTTTATTTCATATATGCAAATACAAATTTCATATATGCATATTTTAGTCTCAGGAAGATATGTCAAGTGTTGAAAGTGAGGAATTTTAGTATTATATGACCAGTTTACCATCCAATACACAAATAAAGCTCCACCATGTAAAAAAAGAAGCCATATGTGAACACACTCTAGAAACACTGCCATCTTCTCTGGACAAAAGCTCATTTATAATGGTCTGAGGCAAAGTGGAAGAATGTTTTGTAGTCAGATGGATGAAAATGTGAAATACTTTTTTGAAAACCATTGATGTCCAAAGTAAAGAGGAAAGGGGGCATCCAACTTGTTATAAGTGGACAAGATGTGGTAAAATATCTCAATTTCAACAACTAATGTTGTTTGTGTTCTGTTGGGAATTAAATTTGGTTAGATGTGATTTATAAATCATTGGATTTTGTTTTTATTTACATTTTCAAAAGTTTCCCAGGATAAACTTAAGACATAATATATCTGAGAGGAAAAACAATGTCAACCTCACATTTGAGGCATTCCTCTAATGAACAGCTTAAGCAATGGGATATATATATATAGGTTTAGGTATATTAGGATCAGGATTTTGACTTCCATTTTCCAGAATATCTACTTCTTCTTTCTTTAACCATTGTTCAAACGATCAGCATGTGCTCAGAGTAACTGTCTCGCTGTGTCACTCAACTTTTTTTCCCCCTTTTTTTAAAAAAAAAAAAAAAAAAAAAAAGCTGTCCTGTCCAGCATCATAGCAAGCAGAATGATGATCTGGCTTCTTTGTTGTGTTGAACAGATTTTTTTGCCAAGGGGAGCTTTATAAATATAAGGCTCCTTGTGATATTCTGAGTTTATTTTTCTATTTATTTTTTTTTTGGGGGGGGGTTTCATTTTATTTAATTGAAAACTTCCTTATAACTGCATTTTTCATATTACTGGAAAAAATAGGGAGTGAACCAAAGAAAGGAAAGGAACAAATTAAGAGAAGAAAGAAGAGACAAGGATACACTAACACAGCCAACTGTTGCCTCCTCACAGAAACCCATAAGAAAACATTCCATGGTCTTTGCTGGAAGACAATGTGACCAATCCCCGACAGGGGACAAACAAGCTGAAAACAACTTAAATTGGTGTGTAATAAGATCATACATACACACAAAGACCTACGCAGAAAAAAGGCAAAAATCTAGGCAGAAGAAGTCGTTAGAACACACCCAGCTACAGTAACTGTGTCAGCATGCAGAATATGCAGAATAAAAAGTGCTCTACAGTGAGTGCAGTCATGCAGATGCAACCTCGTCTCTGCAAAGGCCGAGCCACAGGTCCGGAGACCCAGGCCCTTAGCAGCCATCCAAGGGCCCGGACCCCAGCCACCACCCCAAAGAGACGGACATGCATCCATCCAGAGGGTAGCCCCAGCCAAAGCCCCTACCCCCCGGTTTAAGGGCACAGGCCCCAGTGGACCCAGACCAGCAACAGCCAACCCAGTCTGGCACCTGCCAGCCAGGACCAGCACAGTGCAGAGCCCAGGTCCCAAAGAGCACAGAAGCAGCCCCCACAACCCAGACAGAAGGCCCAGCCAACATCCAGAAGGATCAGGTCCCCAATACGGCCACGGCCAGTCAGTACCCACCCCAATGCCCCTGCCCAACACACAGGGCACCAGGGCACCTACAGCTGCCACCACAACCCCACATACACTCCTCCCTCCATCCCCCACACATAACCATACACCGATACCTTCTCCTTTCACACATGAACACACACCTCAACCCTCCAACACCATATCACTCTCTTAACTCACACACTCATTTGTTGGCTCTCACACACACCCACATCACCCTTAGCCCTCCCACTGTGCCTCCTGAGCAATAACCTAAACAGACAAGAGAACCACCACAAGCCCCGAGTCCAGCCACCACTGCTACCCCCCCCCCCCCCCCCCCTCCACACACACACACACACCCGTCTGGTTTTCTATCCCCGTGGGGTATATCCATTGACATAGTGCATTCCCTTGCCCCTTACCCTAAACCAAACGCCCATAACTGATTGCCTAAACCTAACCCTTTCCCTAATCCTAACCAAAACCTACTTGTAACGTAATCTCTAAAACCTAATCTTGACCCTCAAAATGGGGTTTGGACCCGTGGGGACCGGGAAAATGTCCCCAAAAAGGCAAAATGTCCTCAGGGTGATGGTAAAATACGGAAAATGGTCCCCATAATGAAGCATAAATGCAAAAATATACTTGCTAAGATTTTAGTTTTTGCAGTGTACCACCACTAGACTCAGGCACACATGGTAGCTTGTTAAGGTGAGAAGTTGTTTGTTGTAATGGGAGCTGGGAAGGGAGCTGGAATTATGCAGACTCCATTCACCATTCGAGGTGAATACTGTACAGCAGGAGTGTCTGCATGGCAAACATGGGACAAAATTAGTCAGAGCAGCCTAGAAAAAATTAATTATTCTGCATATTGTCATTTTTAGTTTGACTTAAGGTGCAGAGATGCTGGCGGTTTGCAGAGTCTACAGTCTGGCAAGTAAAAAAAGCAGGACATTACATATGAAGAGGTTGATTATAAACAGATTGCGGCTGGTGAGGCTCAGTTCCAACCCCAATACTGCTGGTTCCACTCATGTACCATAATCAAGCATACATACACACATTCTTGATTTCTTAACCTCTCTACTCATGAAGAAATAACAACCATTTTACAAAATTAGACATCCCTGTTGCAAAATCATAAATTTGCATTGACTGAATATGATGGGAGGAAAAACATTAATTTCTTTGTATCGCATCATTAATGCCTAATGTTTTATTAGGCCCGAGCACCGAAGGCGGTGCGAAGGCCTATTGAAACTCTAGCGTTTATTCTTATTCTTATTCTTATTTAGGCCCGAGCACCGAAGGCGGTGCGAAGGCCTATTGTAATGCAAGCGTTTATTCTTATTCTTATTAGGCCCGAGCACCGAAGGCGGTGCGAAGGCCTATTGAAATGCAAGCGTTTATTCTTATTATTATAGTTCTTCTCTCAAATGAATTGGACTTTTGGGGGCCTGAACATGCTCAAAAAGTCCCCAAATTTTGCCTACCCCCCCAGACGAATCTGAAAAATTTCGTATTTTGGCGTTTTCGTGACCGCTCGGGCAAAATTGCGCGAGAGCGCCACCTTTTGTAAAGTCCCCAGAACTGCATATCACCGATTTGCACGAAACTCGGTACACTTGTTCTACATGTCGGGGCGGACAAAAAAGCCTCAAAACGTCGTGGTGCCAGGTCTACAGGAAGTCGGCCATTTTGGGTCAAAGTCGCCATTTTGGCGTTTCACTCATGTCGCATTTGCGTTAACTCCTCACAAACCGCAAATGGTACGGTCATCCCGATGGTCTCTTTGTGTTCAGAAGGCATGTGAGATTTCTAGTTGTGCTCTGCATTCAGAAATCTGCAAGCGTGTGGAGGGGGCGGAGCCTTCAAGTTGACCTTCTCGCCATGAAACACGAAACTGATATAACTCGGGCATAAAACCAGATATCTGCACCAAAATTGCTACGTGTGATGCTGGTCAGATGCTGAACACACCTATATGACCATTTCCGGTTTTCGCCTTAGCCCCGCCCCCTAGGGACAGGAAGTGTCACTTTTCAGTGCTTGGGGTCCAGAACTTCATTGATGAAGCCGATGGATTTGAAAGTGCTTCCAAACGTGTCAAACCCTTCCACGATGCCACAATAAAAAACTCAAGTCGATACGCCAAACGTAACCATGGCGAATATGAGCCCAACGCCATGGAAACAGGAAGTACATGGAAATGACACAGAGAAAGGTCCGATCTCCACCAAACTTGCTACAGATGATGATGGTCATCCCCTGAACTTATTCAAGTCGAGATATTTCGGATATCTTTAAAAATGGCTCAATAGCGCCCCCTACAAAACTTCAAATGATCAGCCCCGCCCACCACAATGACCCACAAGCATGAAATTTGGCACAGTGGTAGAACATGTCAGGACCTACAAAAAACCCTCTTGGACCATTTGGATTAATACGACAGGAAGTCGGCCATTTTGAAAAAAGTGCCATTTTTCTGACGACTTCTTGATGACATATTTGCGTTAACTCCTCAGAGACCGCTAATGGTACAGCCATCACGATGGTCTCTTTGTGTTCACAAGGCATGTGAGATTTCTAGTTGTGCTCTGCATTAAGAAATCTGTAAGCGTGTGGAGGGGGCGGAGCCTAAAAGGTGACCTTCTCGCCATGAAACACGACACTCATATAACTCTGGCATAAAACCAGATATCTGCACCAAACTTGGTACGTGTGATGCTGGTCAGATGCTGAACACACCTATATGACCATTTCCGGTTTTCACCTTAGCCCCGCCCCCTCCCGACAGGAAGTGCCTGTAAATAACACACGGATGGCCAGATCTCGATCAAACTTGGCACAGATGATGATGTTCATAACCTGATCTCAGTTACATGGACACATGTTCCAGAATTTTCAATGTGGCTCTACAGCGCCCCCTACAAACCTTCTAATGATCATTTAGGCCTACCAGATCAACCGAAGACCATGAAATTCAGCACACTGGGAGAACATGACAAGGATTACATGGATACGTGTTCCTGAAGTTTAAATGTGGCTCTACAGCGCCCCCTACAAACCTTCAAATCATCATTTTGAGCTAACACATCAACCAAACGCCATGACATTCGGCACACTGGTAGAACATGGACACATGTTCTAGAAGTTTAAATATGGCTCTACAGCGCCCCCTACAAACCTTCAAATGATCATTTTAGGCGACCAGATCAACCGAAGACCATGACATTCAGCACACTGGTAGAACATGACACGGATTACATGGACATATGTTCCAGAACTGTAAATGTGGCTCTATAGCGCCCCCTACAAACCTTCAAATGAGCATTTTGGGCTAACAAAACAACCGAAGTCCATGAAATTCAGCACACTGGTAGAACATGGACACATTTTCTAGACGTCCAAATGTGGCTCTACAGCGCCCCCTACAAAGCTTCAAATTATCATTTTGGGCTACCAGAACAACCGAAGGCCATGAAATTCAGCACACTGGTAGAACATGGACACATGTTCTAGAAGTTTAAATATGGCTCTACAGCGCCCCCTACAAACCTTCAATTGATCATTTTAGGCGACCAGATCAACCGAAGACCATGACATTCAGCACACTGGTAGAACATGACACGGATTACATGGACATATGTTCCAGAACTGTAAATGTGGCTCTATCGCGCCCCCTACAAACCTTCAAATGAGCATTTTGGGCTAACAAAACAACCGAAGTCCATTAAATTCAGCACACTGGTAGAACATGGACACATTTTCTAGACGTCCAAATGTGGCTCTACAGCGCCCCCTACAAAGCTTCAAATTATCATTTTGGGCTACCAGAACAACCGAAGGCCATGAAATTCAGCACACTGGTAGAACATGGACAGATCTTTCAGAAATTTATATGTGGCTCGACAGCGCCCCCTGCAAACATTCAAATGATCATGTTGGCCGACCCGATCAACCAAAGGCCATGAAATTCAGCACACTTGTAGAACATGACACGGATTTCATGGATACGTGTTCCTGAAGTTTAAATGTGGCTCCACAGCGCCCCCTACAAACCTTCAAATGATCATTCTGAGCTAACACATCAACCAAACGGCATGAAATTCAGCAAACTGGTAGAACATGACACAGACTACGCGGTGCATAGGCCTGAGCGGCGCCAGAGGTGCGAGGGCCTTCATCGCCGCTTGCGGCTTTAATTAGGCCCGAGCACCGAAGGCGGTGCGAAGGCCTATTGTTTTGCAAATGTTTATTATCCGGCCCGCGGGCGGGCCATAAACCTAATGTTTATTATTATTATTATTATTCTTCTTTCAAATGAATTGGATTTTTGGGGGCCTGAACATGCTCCAAAAGTCCCAAGATTTTGGCTACCCCCCCAGACGAATCTGAAAAATTTCGTATTTTGGCATTTTCGTGACCGCTCGGGCAAAATTGCGCGAGAGCGCCACCTTTTGTAAAGTCCCCAGAACTGCATATCACCGATTTTCACGAAACTCGGTACACTTGTTCTACATGCCAGGGCGGACAAAAAAGCCTCTTAACGTCGTGGTGCCAGGTCTACAGGAAGTCGGCCATTTTGGGTCAAACACGCCATTTTGGCGTTTCACTCACGTCGCATTTGCGTTAACTCCTCATAAACCGCATATGCTACGGTCACCCTGATGGTCTCTTTGTGTTCAGAAGGCATGTGAGATTTCTAGCTGTGCTCTGCATTCAGAAATCTGCAAGCGTGTGGAGGGGGCGGAGCCTCTAAGTTGACCTTCTCGCCATGAAACACGAAACTGATATAACTCGGGCATAAAACCAGATATCTGCACCAAAATTGCTACGTGTGATGCTGGTCAGAAGCTGAACACACCTATATGACCATTTCCGGCTTTCACCTTAGCCCCGCCCCCTGGGGACAGGAAGTGTCAGTTTTCAGTGCTTGGGGTCCAGAACTTCATTGATGAAGCCGATAGATTTGAAAGTGCTTTCGAACGTGTCAAACCCTTCCACGATGCCACAATAAAAAACTCAAGTCGTTACGCCAAACACAACCATGGCGAATATGAGCCCAACGCCATGGAAACAGGAAGTACATGGAAATGACACAGAGAAAGGTCCAATCTCCACCAAACTTGCTACAGATGATGATGGTCATCCCCTGAACTCATTCAACTGGACATATTTCGGATATCTTAAAAAATGGCTCAATAGCGCCCCCTACAAATCTTCAAATGATCAGCCCCGCCCACCACAATGACCCACAAGCATGAAATTTGGCACAGTGGTAGAACATGTCTGGACCTACAAAAAACCCTCTTGGACCATTTGGATTAATACGACAGAAAGCCGGCCATTTTGAAAAAAGTGCCATTTTTCTGACGATTTCGTGATGACATATTTGCGGGAACTCCTCAGAGACCGCTAATGGTACAGCCATCACGATGGTCTCTTTGTGTTCAGAAGGCATGTGAGATTTCTAGTTGTGCTCTGCATTCAGAAATCTGTAAGCGTGTGGAGGGGGCGGATCCTCACAGATGGCTTTCTCGCCATGAAACACGAAACTGAAATAACTCTGGCATAAAACCACAAATCTGCACCAAAATTGATACATGTGATGCCGGCCAGATGCTGAACACAACTACATGACCACTTCCGGTTTTCGCCTAAGCACCGCCCCCTGGCGACAGGAAGTGTTACTTTGCAATGTCTGAGGTCCAGAACATCAGTGATTGAGCCTATGGATTTGAAAGTGCTTCACAACCACTCAATCCCTTTCATGATGCCACAGTAAAAAACTCAAGTCGATACGCCAAACGTAACCATGGCGAATATGAGCCCAACGCCATGGAAACAGGAAGTACATGGAAATGACACAAAGAAAGGTCCGATCTCCACCAAACTTGATACAGATGATGACGGTCATCCCCTGACCTGATTTACACATACACATTTTCTATATCTTCAAACATGGCTCTATTGCGCCCCCTGGAATTTTTCAAACCGATATAACTCTGGAAGAAAACCTGTTATCTGCACCAAATTTGCTATGTGTGATGCTGGCAAGATGCTGACCGAAGCTATATCACCATTTCCGGTTTTCGCCTTAGCCCCGCCCCATACTGACAGGAAGTGCCTGTAAATGACATACACAATGGCCAGATCTCTACCAAAATTGGCACAGATGATGATGTTCATAACCTCAGCTCATTAACATGGACACATGTTCCACAATTTTTATTATGGCTCTACAGCGCCCCCTACAAACCTTCAAATGATCATTCTGAGGTAACACATCAACCGAAGGCCATGAAATTCAGCACACTGGTAGAACATGACACGGATTCCATGGATACGTGTTCCTGAAGTGTAAATGTGGCTCTACAGCGCTCCCTACAAACTTTCAAATGATCATTCTGAGGAAACACATCAACCGAACGCCATGAAATTAAGCACACTGGTAGAACATGACACAGACTACGCGGTGCATAGGCCTGAGCGGCGCCAGAGGTGCGAGGGCCTTCATCGCCGCTTGCGGCTTTAATTCTTCTTCTTTTTCTTCTCCCAAAAGAAGTGCATTTTTGGGGGCCTGAACATGCTCGAAAAGTCACCAAATTTTGCCTACCCCCCCAGACGAATCTGAAAAATTTCGTATTTTGGCATTTTCGTGACCGCTCGGGCAAAACTGCGCGAGAGCGCCACCTTTTGTAAAGTCCCCAGAACTGCATGTCACCGATTTTCACGAAACTCGGTACACTTGTTCTACATGTCGGGGCGGACAAAAAAGCCTCTTAACGTCGTGGTGCCAGGTCTACAGGAAGTCGGCCATTTTGGGTCAAAGTCGCCATTTTGGCGGTTCACTCACGTCGCATTTGCGTTAACTCCTCATAAACCGCAAATGGTACAGTCACCCCGATGGTCTTTTTGTGTTCACAAGGCATGTGAGATTTCTAGTTGTGCTCTGCATTCAGAAATCTGCAAGCGTGTGGAGGGGGCGGAGCCTGAAAGTTGACCTTCTCGCCATGAAACACGAAACTGATATAACTCTGGCATAAAACCACATATCTGCACCAAAATTGCTACGCATGATGCCTGCCGGATGCTGAACACACCTATATGACCATTTCCGGTTTTCGCCTTAGCCCCGCCCCCTGGCGACAGGAAGTATCACTTCTCAGTGTTTGGGGTCCAGAACTTCAATGATGAAGCCGATGGATTTGAAAGTGCTTCCAAACGTGTCAAACCCTTCCACGATGCCACAATAAAAAACTCAAGTCGATACGCCAAACGTAACCATGGCGAATATCAGCCCAACGCCATGGAAACAGGAAGTACATGGAAATGACACAAAGAAAGGTTCGATCTCCACCAAAATTGCTACAGATGATGATGGTCATCCCCTGAACTCATTCACGTGGAGATATTTCGGATATCTTGAAAAATGGCTCAATAGCGCCCCCTACAAATCTTCAAATGATCAGCCCCGCCCACCACAATGACCCACAAGCATGAAATTTGGCACAGTGGTAGAACATGTCAGGACCTACAAAAAACCCTCTTGGACCATTGTGATTAATACGACAGGAAGTCGGCCATTTTGAAAAAAGTGCCATTTTTCTGACGATTTCTTGATGACATATTTGCGTTAACTCCTCAGAGACCGCTAATGGTACGGCCATCACGATGGTCTCTTTCTGTTCACAAGGCATGTGAGATTTCTAGTTGTGCTCTGCATTAAGAAATCTGTAAGCGTGTGGAGGGGGCAGAGCCGAAAAGGTGACCTTCTCGCCATGAAACACGACACATATAACTCTGGCATAAAACCAGATATCTGCACCAAACTTGGTACGTGTGATGCTGGTCAGATGCTGAACACACCTATAAGACAATTTCCGGTTTTCACCTTAGCCCCGCCCCCTCCGGACAGGAAGTGCCTGTAAATAACACACGGATGGCCCGATCTCGATCAAACTTGGCACAGATGATGATGTTCATAACCTGATCTCATTTACACGGACACATGTTCCAGAATTTTTAATGTGGCTCTACAGCGCCCCCTACAAACCTTCTAATGATCATTTAGGCCTACCAGATCAACCGAAGACCATGAAATTCAGCACACTGGTAGAACATGACAAGGATTACATGTATACGTGTTCCTGAAGTTTAAATGTGGCTCTACAGCGCCCCCTACAAACCTTCAAATCCTCATTTTGAGCTAACACATCAACCAAACGCCATGAAATTCGGCTCACTGGTAGAACATGACACTGACTACGCGGTGCATAGGCCTGAGCGGCGCCAGAGGTGCGAGGGCCTTCATCGCCGCTTGCGGCTTTAATTATTCTTCTTTTTCTTCTCCTAAAAGAAGTGCATTTTTGGGGGCCTGAACATGCTCAAAAAGTCACCAAATTTTGGCTACCCCCCCATTTAAAATCGAAAAATTTCAGAATTTGCCATTTTCGTGACCGCTCGGTCAAAAATGCGCTCTAGCGCCACCTTTTGCAAGGTCCCCAGAACTGCATGTCACCGATTTTTACGAAACTCGGTACACTTGTTCTACATGTCGGGGCGGACAAAAAAGCCTCTTAACGTCGTGGTGCCAGGTCTACAGGAAGTCGGCCATTTTGGGTCAAAGTCGCCATTTTGGCGTTTCACTCACGTCGCATTTGCGTTAACTCCTCAGAAACCGCAAATGGTACGGTCACCCCGATGGTCTCTTAGTGTTCAGAAGGCATGTGGGATTTCTAGTTGTGCTCTGCATTCAGAAATCTGTAAGCGTGTGGAGGGGGCGGAGCCTTCAAGTTGACCTTCTCGCCATGAAACACGAAACTGATATAACTCGGGCATAAAACCAGATATCTGCACCAAAATTGCTACGTGTGATGCTGGTCAGATG
Source organism: Atherinomorus stipes (assembly GCA_023101725.1). NCBI lineage: Eukaryota > Metazoa > Chordata > Actinopteri > Atheriniformes > Atherinidae > Atherinomorus > Atherinomorus stipes. Next base: position 8,868 of record JALJCO010011129.1, on the reverse strand, counting down.
CTCAACAAACCTATATGACCATTTCCGGTTTTCGCCTTAGCCCCGCCCCCTGGGGACAGGAAGTGTCACATTTCAGTGCTTGGGGTCCAGAACTTCAATGATGAAGCCGATGGATTTGAAAGTGCTTCCAAACGTGTCAAACCCTTCCACGATGCCACAATAAAAAACTCAAGTCGATACGCCAAACGTAACCATGGCGAATATGAGCCCAACGCCATGGAAACAGGAAGTACATGGAAATGACACAAAGAAAGGTCCGATCTCCACCAAACTTGCTACAGATGATGATGGTCATCCCCTGAACTCATTCACGTGGAGATATTTCGGATATCTTTAAAAATGGCTCAATAGCGCCCCCTACAAATCTTCAAATGATCAGCCCCGCCCACCACAATGACCCACAAGCATGAAATTTGGCACAGTGGTAGAACATGTCAGGACCTACAAAAAACCCTCTTGGACCATTTGGATTAATACGACAGGAAGTCGGCCATTTTGAAAAAAGTGCATTTTTTCTGACGATTTCTTGATGACATATTTGCGTTAACTCCTCAGAGACCGCTAATGGTACAGCCATCACGATGGTCTCTTTGTGTTCACAAGGCATGTGAGATTTCTAGTTGTGCTCTGCATTAAGAAATCTGTAAGCATGTGGAGGGGGCGGAGCCTAAAAGGTGACCTTCTCGCCATGAAACACGACACTCATATCACTCTGGCATAAAACCAGATATCTGCACCAAACTTGGTACGTGTGATGCTGGTCAGATGCTGAACACACCTATATGACCATTTCCGGTTTTCACCTTAGCCCCGCCCCCTCCGGACAGGAAGTGCCTGTAAATAAGACACGGATGGCCAGATCTCTACCAAACTTGGCACAGATGATGATGTTCATAACCTGATCTCATTTACATGGACACATGTTACAGAATTTTTAATGTGGCTCTACAGCGCCCCCTACAAACCTTCTAATGATCATTTTGGCCTACCAGATCAACCGAAGGCCATGAAATTCAGCACACTGGTAGACGGGGCTTTGGCCCCTTTCCCGTGACATGACACGGATTACATGGATACGTGTTCCTGAAGTTTAAATGTGGCTCTACAGCGCCCCCTACAAACCTTCAAATGATCATTCTGAGCTAACACATCAACCAAACGCCATGAAATTCGGCACACTGGTAGAACATGACACAGAGGGGGCTACGGGGCCCCTGCACTCAATGCTCAGCCTGAGCGGCGCCAGAGGTGCGAGGGCCTTCATCGCCGCTTGCGGCTTTAATTAGGCCCGAGCACCGAAGGCGGTGCGAAGGCCTATTGTATCTCTAGCGTTTTTAGGCCCGAGCACCGAAGGCGGTGCGAAGGCCTATTGTAATGCAAGCGTTTATTCTTCGTTATTATTAGGCCCGAGCACCGAAGGCGGTGCGAAGGCCTATTGTTCTGCAAATGTTTATTATTCTTCTTCTTCTTCTTCTTTTTCCTCTGCCAAATAAATGCCAGTTTTGGGGGCCTGAACATGCTCAAAAACTCACCAAATTTTGGCTACCCCCCCATTTAAAATCGAAAAATTTCATAATTTGGCGTTTTCGTGACCGCTCGGGCGAAACTGCGCTCTAGCGCCACCTTTTGCAAGAGCCCCAGAACTGCATGTCACCGATCTGCACGAAATTCGGTACACTTGTTCTACGCGTCAGGGCGGACAAAAAAGCCTCTTAACGTCGTGGTGAAAAGTCGACAGGAAGTCGGCCATTTTAGGTCAAAGTCGCCATTTTGGCGTTTTTTGCTGTCGCATTTGCGTTAACTCCTCAGAAACGGCAAATAGCAGAGACACCAGGGTGGTCTCTTTGTATTCAGAAGGCATGTGAGATTTCTAGTTGTGCTCTGCATTCAGAAATCTGTAAGCGTATGGAGGGGGCGGAGCCTGAAAGTTGACCTTCTCGTCATGAAACACGAAACTGGTATAACTCGGGCATAAAACCAGATATCTGCACCAAAATTGCTACGTATGATGCCGGTCAGATGCTGAACACACCTATATGACCATTTCCGGTTTTCACCTTAGCCCCGCCCCCTGGGGACAGGAAGTGTCACTTTTCAGTGTTTGGGGTCCAGAACTTCAATGATGAAGCCGATGGATTTGAAAGTGCTTCCAAACGTGTCAAACCCTTCCACGATGCCACAATAAAAAACTCACGTTGATACACAAAACGTAACCATGGCGAATATGAGCCCAACGCCATGGAAACAGGAAGTATATGGAAATGACACAAAGAAAGGTCTGATCTCCACCAAAATTGCTACAGATGATGATGGTCATCCCTTGAACTCATTCACGTGAAGACATTTTGGATATCTTTAAAAATGGCTCAATAGCGCCCCCTACAAACCTTCAAATGATCAGCCCCGCCCACCACAATGACCCACAAGCATGAACTTTGGTACAGTGGTAGAAACTTTCAGGACCTACAAAAAACCCTCTTGGACCATTTGGATTCATCCGACAGGAAGTCGGCCATTGTGAAAAAAGTGTGATTTGTCACCCCGATGGTCTCTTTGTGTTCACATGGCATGTGACATTTCTAGTTGTGCTCTGCATTAAGAAATCTGTAACTGGCATAAAACCAGATATCTGCACCACAACTGCTACATATGATGCCGGCCGGATGCTGAACACGCCTATATGACCATTTGTGGTTCTCATCTTAGCCCCGCCCCTGGGGACAGGAAGTGACAGTTTTCTGTGTCTGGGGTCCAGAACTTCACTGACTAAGCCGATGGATTTGAAAGTGCTTCACAACGTGTCGAACCCTTCCATGATGCCACAATAACAAACTTAAGTCAATACGCCAAACGTAACCATGGCGGATATCAGCCCAACACCATGCTAACAGGAAGTGCCTGTAAGTGGCACACAGAATGGGCAGAGCTCAACCAAACTTGGCACAGATAAACAGGCATACCTTAAACTGTCTTGCATAATTTGATGTCGTCATGGCCACGCCCTCTGAAAAGAGAAAATTACTTATTTGACCTACATGATCAATTGCACAATTTTCTTGAAGTGAGGGTGAAGATGCACTAACGGAGGTGGTGCATAGGCCGGAGCGGCAGCAAAGTTGCCAGAGCCTTCATCAACGCTTGCTGCTTTAAGAATTATTATTATTATTGTTGGAACCAGGTCAAAACCAGTTTTTTTCTTTCCGTTTTTTTCACTACCTCAGACATGTGTTGTATCTTTTTTTTTTGTACTGTTGTTACTATTACATTTTTGGATGTTATACACATTATTAAAAAATTACCTCAGACATCCTTAAAATATTGTCAAATTGCCCCTTTGTACTATATTTTATTGAACTTCTCTCAATTAAAAATTGAAAAGCCACAAAATCTGGTATGTTCACAAGGCATATGTGATTTCAAATTATTACTTTCTTTTTGATTGCATCCCATGTCAATGTCAAATGTTTTCAGCAGGGCACCGCAGGGAATTGAACCCCATCCCATTGCTGAGAGTACCATACCAGTGCCTTTTGCTTATTTTTGTTAGACATGACAAGGTAAAGCAAAACCTGCATCAAGAACAGCATACATTTTGTTTTGGCACTAAATTTGCCACACATTTGTTTTGGCATAACAATTGTGGATTCAGTTCTTTTATTTAAATTAAGACTTATACTCTGACATCACATAAAAAATTTATCATTACATCTATTCAATGCTGTCTTAATGCAGGAAACGAAACCCTTAGAATGTTTTTTTTTTTGGTTGTTTTTTACATTTTTATACATTTTTCATATCCATGCTTCATCTAAGACATCCCAAATTGCTTTCAAACACATGGATTGAAAAGTTTGAAAACATTACTTTAAAGAAATTAAACAAGGAAACAATGCACAATTGCAATCATAACTCAACAGTGTAGAAAAGACTTAAAAATAGATCTCAGAAAAAAATACATATTTCAGCCCCGTACTCAATACAACTTAACCTGCTTCTAAAAACTGTTACTCTGATATTTAGTGCTGGCTACTTAAATGTACAAATGACTGCCTCATGGTCACTAAAATAAACCGGCACCACTTTTGCCTCTACTTCATAAACTGATGACTTAATGTAAACATGGTCAATCAATGTCCCTCTTTCTGTTGTCGCCTCTTTTACTAACTGAATGTACCCTTTGTCTTGGATAAAATCACAAATTGGCGATGACCTCAAAACGTCATCATTGAAGTCCCCTAACACAGCAATTGTCTCACTTAGTGGCTCTAGCCAATCAAGTAACCTACCAACATGTTCTTTAAACAAGGACACAACATAAGATGGTGGTCGATAAACAACTGCTACTATTATGCTAGGACTCACAAACTGGAACACTAAGCATTCCAGATTGGCATTTGGAATATTTATGATGTTACCTGGCACACTATCTGCGCAATATATGCCAACACCACCATGTTGTTGGTCTTGCAATGCCCTCAACACTGGATGCCTACTGCTGTATGATGAACTTCGAGGGCAGTTATAAAACTTATAACCGTCCATCTTCACAGGTTCAAATGATGCATCTGCAGGGAGCCATGTTTCTGTAACAGCAATACAGTTAGGCTGCAAATGCTGTGTACATGACATCAAATCTGATACGTGTCTAGCCAGACACTGCACGTTCATCAAAAATATGCTAAAAGTGCATTTATCTAAAATGTGCCTTTGTATTGGTTCTAACAAAAAGGGGGGCATATTTTGGATGGCATCTTGAACGCCTTGTTTACAATAAATTCTTTTCTCTTCAAAATCCTGAATAATCAGCCCTGATAAATTTCTAACACGACTCAATGCCACATATGCTTGGCCAGGAGAAAATATTCGATCCAGTGAAACTACAGCTTTGTCAACAGTCATGCCTTGGACCTTGTGTACTGTACAAGCCCAAGCTAGTTTTAATGGAAACTGACGTCGTAATCCACCCTTGTTAGTTGCCCTTTCCTCTTCTGGCTCAATACCAGTGGAGTCCGCTAAATCTATTGAATAACTTTTATGTTTCCTCCTTTGCATGCCTACATGTTTGTCATCAAATTTAACAAATATCTTCTTGGGAAACTTACTTTTTTCTGAAGTTAGGATACGTGTAACAACACCACAAACGCCATTAACAAGACCATCAGCTACATCTACATTTTTACATAGCATTACTCGTGCACCTTCCCCTACATTTAAAACTTCAGGCAAACATGTATTAGGCGCTTTAGCATGCTGGCCATCTAATAATTTCAAGTTACCTGTTTTTTTATCATTAATAAAATCTTGAGCGTAGACAGCTTCATATTCAGGACAATGCTCCATTAAGTGTTTAATGTTGTGCTCATTTACCTGTTGATTTGTTGCAAATATATGCAAGGCTGAGCTGACCTCACCAGTTTCACAGCTTTTTAATGTGTTCACATCGCTTTTTGCCATTGCTGTACCTTTAGCATGTGTTCGGATCCGGTTTAATAAAGATGCAAATGTTTCATCTTCCTGCCTAACTACCTGTGTCAATTCTGCAACCTTAAATAAATTACCCCATAAGTTACTACGCGCATCATCTACATACAACGGTTTCCCTTTTACCGGAGGCAACTGGAAAAAATCACCTACTGCCACGACACTAATCCTTCCAAATGGGGAAAAGTCACCAGTTTGTTTTATTTGTCTCAACCTGCCATGGATATAACTCAATAAGTTGTGATCTACCATTGATATCTCATCGATTATTAAAAGCTGCAGATCACTGTATAATGCACGCAAAGAATTAAGTTTTTCTTCGCCTAACGGAGTATATGGTAGACGCACATCCTTCCCAATACTAAATGTTGAGTGGATCGTAGTCGCTTGCAAATTGTACGCTGCAATCCCTGTAGGAGCAGTCAACAAAACGCATATACTGTCTGGATTATGGCACGTTGCTGTCAAAAGCCTGGTTGATTCATATTGGATCGCTTTGATTAAATGACTTTTCCCTGTGCCTGCACCGCCTGTGATAAACAGATTCAGTGGATCGGGATTTTTTCCATTTATCCGATCTAAACACCACTGCCTGACCTTGTAAAAAACAGACAACTGTTTCTCATTTAAAGACCTAATTAAAGCTAATCCCTCCTTTCTATCAAGAATGTTACTTTTTTTTCTCCAGATGTCTAACCTCTTCATTAGCAACTGACAAATCTGGAATATTTACATCTGCATCTTCAACTACTTTTTCCATCTGTTCCATTTCTTCTAAACATTCTAGACGTTCTACTTCCTGTTCAGGACACAACTCACACCACACATCTTCTAATATTCCATTGGTATCAATTTCTTTGCCAATATTGTCCAAATCGTCGCCTTCTGTTTCAAACATGCTCCTGTTTTGCTCTACAAGGGATTTCACAGAATGCCTCGACCCATCTTGTTCTATGATAACACCAGTCTCATAAAACTGCTCATATGTTTGACAGTTTGAAGATTTCAATTCCTGGTCTAAACGATATGGAAAAAACAACTGCATTAAACTCCGATAATGTCTTTCAGGGTCTTTTGTTTTTGAAAAACGCGCATAGCGAATAATTGCTGGTTGTGAACGAGATCTTTTAGTTACATAACCAAAGCCATTTTGTAACTGCACAGCTGTCAAGCTCCTCTCATTTTTACTTAGAATGCGATACTCGGATGCAAATTTGGCTAAGCACATATCAATAAATGGATCATGATTAGGCCTATTCTTGTAACGGTCAACTAAACTAGTCATCCACATATCTTCTGTACTCAGATCTTGTGAAGAAGCCCTCTGCTTCAAAACACTAAGAGGTAAACTCATCTTAACTATGTTGTCTCCCGTTGGTACAAATACTACCTTCCTGGAACATTCCCTTAGGTGCATATTGGTTAACCTATACACCGCCTCCTGAGCACTGACATCTCTGTTGTGGAGGTAAACGCTACCTAGTCTTTTTAATGCCTCCTTAGCACTAACATTGCCATCTTTAGATGCTTCTCTTTGGGCATTTCCTAACAACAGTCCCATTTCCCGTTCACTTTTAGACATGTAAGAGATTATGTACACCACACATGCATAAGCATCAACACAGTACTGGATATCAATATTAGCATTCCAAGCTTTCAGCAATGGTTTGCTATACTGATTAATCCACACTTCATTTAGCTGCCTTTTCAACACAACATGTGTATTCCGACCGCACCGATTATATGCTACCTCAAATATTTTTTGAGTTATACCCAAACTTTTAAATAACTCTTCAATGTTGGCAAATTTAGACTCTTCATCTGCAATGGCCTTCTTCACTTCCACTAAAATATCACTAGCTACTTGAATGCTCATTTTGTCCTTCTTATTTTTATCCTTTTCTTTACATGTACACTCTAAAGCCTCATCAGTTTGATCAGCATAGCACTTGCAATTGTTTATGCCATCCTGATCATTTTTACCACGACAAATAAATGTTCGGCAAGAAGCTGGTCTCGGAAAATTAAAGCGGCACACAGTTTTTTTCTTTTTACACGTTTTTGAATGACGTTTTGAATGCTGCTGTACAGACGACACTATTTCAAATAGTGGATCTTCCTGTGGTGGCAATTCACACGTTATATATTTATCAATAAACGCAGTCACCTCTTCATCTGGATTTTTATCAATGACTGGGGCATCTTTTATCCAAAACAATACGTGAATATGTGGACTGCCACGCTGCTGAAACTCTACACGATAATAATAATCTGTTATTTCACCTATCGGATGAGACGAAGACCTAAGTACCTCTCTTAGGAAACAATGCCAGCGAAAATCAAACATCCGTGCTGCAGTTACAGGATTTTTTCGCAAGAGTTCGCATCTATCTGCCCACTCCAATTGTTCAACTGTCTGTGACCTTCCATCCCGTTTCAGAATAGTATTAAGAAGATTAGTCCATCGCATATCAGCAGCTGAAAAAGAACAAAACCACGTAGGTACACCGAGCTGACGAACACAAGCTAAAAGGTCGCGTTGTGCTGATTGCCAAAAAGCTGGTGTACCTCTTATGGGTTTAAGAAAACGGTACCCATCATCAAACTCTAACATCTTTTTTAAGGACTCCTCATCTTTTAATAATTCTCCTAATTTTTGAAATGTACAGCCCTGTCCTTTTCGCAATGCAATTGATACGTTTGACACTACTTGCTCCAATTCAGACATGTACTGCGCGAAAAATATGTATTCAACATTTTGAGCGAATCTGCCATCAGCATGTAAAAGTCGATTGTTAAAATACCGTGATAACGTCAATCGATATGGTCGAATTTCATGATAAGTATTAGATCCTTGAGGAAACAATACTGGGAAGCATTTTGCTTCATTTGAGTGATCTGAAAGTAACTTTACCGGATTGTTGCCCTCACCCGGCGCCAAATTAAGTATTTTATCAAAATATTGGTCAAGCGCTTCCTGACCTATATCAACTGGCATAAGACAAGTATCTTGAAACATGCAATGTTGTTGTCGATCATGCAATAGCTCGTCTTCACCATCATCACATGTTTCAACACTTTCAACATTACTACTTCCTACATCTTCTCTACAAAACTCATTTATCCAATCCTCATTAAAGTTTACATCTTTGTAATAAATGTTTGTATGTTTTAAATATTGTAGTGCCTCTACTATGTGCATCGTGTCAACAAACTGGTATTGATAATGGCCTTTGTATGTCAATTTACGTTTGAGTTTTACAGGCAACAAAGACCCCTCCATGTTTGCCCGCGGTAACAAATTGATTGTTTCATTAATCGATGCTGGAACACATGTAACTGGGCCATGGCAGCCATTTTGCCCACCCTTCGGGAATGCTAGCATTT